>RPFO01000065.1:801710-929210 GCA_009746045.1 Mesostigma viride
AGGCAAGAAGTGAATTCCTGGTAGTCGGACACTTCAACTTGTGAAAGACTTGTCGGTATTGATTAGTAACGAGCGATGGCTGTGATGGTACACGCCACTATTCGGGTCAACGGTCTCCATGTCAATGGTAATAATAAAGCGGACCCAGAAGAAATCTGCAGGTTTGAGCGAGAATATTCTAATTCCTTTGACCGAAATGCCATTGCCGTTGCCCACAAGGGTGAAGCAAGTGACGACCTGCACATTGGCAGAGTGTCCAAACAGCATGCTGCAGTGCTCAGCCCGTTGATTGACAGCCAAACCGTGGTTGTGACGGAGGTTATAGCAACGGACTTCCGCCTGGGATGGCATTTCCAAGATTTTATCTTTAAGCTGCGCGTCGCTGAACCACTATCGCAATCGGTTTCCAACAAGCTTCAGCAAGCCGGAATTTCCTGCGCTTTGTGTGAGGTTTAACAATAAAGCCGAGTTCATGTGCGCATCTGGGATGCGGCATGTCGTTAAGTGAGACCCTTGCTGCTGGACGCATGACATGCTGACACGACTACATTACAGAGTCCTTACTCTGTAGGGAAAGGCGCGAACATACATCGGAGCCCGTGTAGCTCCCTGGGCCAGTTGTGTTCGCACTGACATCAGTAAATGATGGTAGAGGTGGGAAGTTTTACTGGCGTTAGTGTGATGAGGTGAGAGCAGGTGAGGGCTAGGGCAAGGGTGCATTCTTTGAGTGGCACATAAACGAGCTTATGGCCTGCACGGGAGAAGCAAACCAGCGATGCAGGGGTGATGCTTTGTTGGATGTAGGGCCAGGAGTTTGTATTTTCAACGCCCATTTTCCCCATGTTAGCTCCAGCATTGGTTGCCTCACTTGGCACGCAAACTTTGAAGTTATATATGTACCTTTTTTTACTCTTAACATGATAGCAAATGACCAAATAAGACAAGAGGAAGCATTCCGTGTTACACATAAATGACGGTATTATGGCACACCGGCATCAACACTTATGTAACAGTCAGCTACTTGGTTGTTGGGCCGGCTTTGTGGAATTGTGGTCCGTGCTAGCATACATTGTATTGTAGGCTATGTAGTGTGGACATGGTTAGGCAGGATGCCAATGCGGTCGCTTTTCCTGTTTGATCAGATCTGCCATTTTATGGCGGGCCAAATGCAGCAACCGTTGGCTGGCGATTATGCTACGCAACGAGGACCACATAATGCAAAGCCGGTACAGGTGCGCCGCGTGGCACGCGGTTTGGGCCTCACAGTGCCCGAGGACGGGGCTGGGCCGCTGACCCCTAGTTGTTGCCCCCGCGCCCCACCCCCCCACCACCCCACCCCAGCCCACCCCCACCGCCACAACACACATTCTCCTCCCGTAACCCTTTATTAAGTGAGACAACTAGGAATATTAAATTAAATTAAATTATAAAATGGCTCCGTTGGGGGCTCATGTAACACATATGTACCTGAGAAGGGTTGTATGGTTTTTCAGTACATTCTAAGCCACAACCTGTACGAGGGGGGGTGTACAACGGCCTCCTGCTCGGGGTGCACATGGTGCACCTGCACCACCATGCATTCACAGCACGTGAGTGCGGACATGGGGTGGAAGATAATCAGTAAGCATGATAAACATGAGCTAGGGCATGGCTTCTCAGCAAAGAGCAGCTCTTTGCGTAGGCACAATGTGGCGAGAGAGAGCATATGCTAATACATCATATCTAGGAATATGTAGAGGATCATTTAGGCGTTGTGTCAATCCATCGCGCACGACTTCTAATTAGATTGATGATTTAATAGACCTACAAGGTTGGTTCAGTATCCACTAAAATATGCATCCGGATGGAGTCCATATATAGGACTAGTTGTCTCACTTAATACACATATCATAGTTAGTTGTCTCATGATCAAACTTCTCATGAACCAATTTCTGGCATGCATTGCATGTCTCTTTGCTAGCTCCATAATGTAGTACATGAGGTGGGCATAGTGTATGTGGAAGTGTCTAAGCGCTCTCATGCCGTGTCCAACTGTTGCAATATACCTCCACCTGAAGTGAGAAAACCTCCATCTGCCGACGGTAAGCAACTACCAAGAGACAAATAATCTATACTTGGTTGAAACCACTACACATGCCATTACTTTGCCATGAATAGTAACTTTGATCAAGCCTCTCGGATTGTTGTCACGTTGCAAGTTATATTAATCTGGTGATAAAGTCCACAACATGATTCACACCCGTCTAATACATTTTCACTGACCCTTTTAATTTAATGATTCACACCCGTCTATTAAGTGAGGTTGTTGCTTAGATGTACTGAAAAACCATATACCCCTTCTCAGGTACATGTGGTACATGAGCTCCCAACGGAGTCATGTTATAATTTAATTTAATTTATTAAGTTAGACAATATGTATACTTTCAAAATTTGCCACTGCCAAGAGGGCAACCATCAATAATTTATTAAGGCAAAAACATGTACATGAATGCATGCTAAATGGTTACAACATCCATCCAATTCAATCAGGCAAAACTGCCATAAAGCAACACTAGAAGTCTTCTCAATAAATGCTTGCACGGGGCATGCACACACCGGAAAATGAGCACAACTAAGAGGAATATTTCCATAAGAGGAGAGATAGACAGCGCATCTTTGCCTTCCCCTGCAAAGGTAGGAAGCACGCCAAGGCGGTATAAGGCATCAATGCCTAGACGCTGAAGGCATAAAGAACTTGCCACACATGGGCACAGTTGAGAAAGGCGTATGTCTCCCACTACACAGTGGGCCCACCCGTACTGCAGGGCATAATAACACTTAGGCGATATCAACGGCCATGGATGTTGGCACGGATGCGGCACCCCGTGCCTTCTTCTGAGCATCCACGTGCTTCAAAATCCTAGTCAGCCCCGCCATTTGCTCGTGAAGAGCGGTGGGCTTGTCCCATGATGAGCTGCGGGGGAGGGTGTCTGCCGTCATGGAGACCTCTTCCCACACCAGCAGGAAAGACTCATTGAAGTCGACACAGACGACGACCGGGGTATTGATGGCTTGCAGAAAGCCATGCTCCTGCACGGACTCCGCAGTGACCTTGCGAGTTTTGGTTGTGAACATGGACGCTGATGGCTCCCACGGCTGCAGCGAAACGCGCCCGTCTGCTTGGATGTCTGTCACAGTGGCCGCCTGCAACCATGGGGAATTGGAGTTGCCCACCTTCACCACGAAAGAGAAGCCGTCCCTCACCGCAACCTCACGGATTACAAACACGCCAAGCTTTAGGTCCCCCGCCACGGGCGCCACCGGCTCAGCCTCCTTGCGCTTCTCTGCAGCTCTAGTGCCTTGGTTCCGTCTGGCTTGCTGGTATGCCAGCAGATCCACGAGCTGCCTTGCACGTACGGCCGCTGAATGACAAAGGAACAAGCGGTGCAAACCAACAAAGACATGACAAGATAAGGGCACACTAGTGGTACTCTTCCATGTGCTGTCCCTTGCCAGTTTTACCAGATGGCTATGTGACAAGTGCAAAATGTAACATGAGAGAGCAAACACAGTTTTCCAAGGAAAATGAACCCTTATAATTGGCTAAATTATCCGTTCATCCCACAAGCGACTATCCACCCATTCACTAGGGTGGACTGTTCTAGTGGACAAATTGCAATTCCACTTCGAGAATACCGCAAATCTCCCTTTGCTGAGCGTATTATGCTGTATGTCATGTTTACCATTGCAAATAAGCAATGACATAACTGAACTTGGCTGAACAAATACATTAAGCAATGCCATAGATAACTTACCGTACAAGTTTAGCACGTATAGCCGTGATTTGCCGTGCTTTAAACACGGTCACAAACGAACAAAACGCCAAACCATTATCAGCCTACGGTGTTGCCTTGGGCGAAGTGGGAATGCCTGTGGACCACGCATTCAACCTGCATTGTGGCAAAATGAAAAAGCAAGAGGCGCAGTGGCTACAATAATGACGCAGCAAGTATTTAAGTTAGTAGCTAACTAGGGCAACAAACATTTATAATGAGCCATTTGTAACACTGATCAAATGCAAGCATGAGGATATGTTAGCAAGAAACAATGAGGCATGCTTTGGTGGATGATAAATCAGTAATTGATAGCATACAATGCCCAGTGATACTCACCACTTGTCTCAGGAACGGCAGCCTCAGCGTATGCTGCGTCGTCTACCTGGTCATGCTCAGGGTTGGCATCCTCCTCATCCGGCCTTGGCTCAGGCTCGGAGCCGTCTGGGACAACCTCAAAGAGGCCCGTGGCTTGGCTCGGGAAGAGCTGTTGCGCATCATAGAGAGCTTGTGCCTCGGTGATGGTGTCCGGGGTAAAGGCATGCGATATGGTGGTCTTCGCCCAGCCCTTCACCCGTGCATCCTTGGCATCAGCAAACTCTTGGAGAACAACGTGGAGCCACTCGAGGAAGGGCCCCTTGAGCGCTGTCAGCGTGAGGTCCAGCTTTACATCTGCCACCGCCACCCCCTTGTGCATTTGCTCCGTGAAGAGCGACTGCACGTGCTCGCCTGCCAGCTTACGCAGCTTGGGCTTGATGATTCCGCCGCCATCCACGTCAGCCTTCTGGCACTTCCCCGTGCACCGTGGGGGGATGTACACGAGGGTAAGCCAGCCGTACCTCGCCTTCACTGCGTTGCGGAATGTGTCAAGCATCTGCGTGGGCCAGCAGTCAAGGATGATGATCGCAGGGTGGTATGACGTCAAGCCCAGCCTGATTTTCTCCTCAAGCAAGTAGGGCACGATGATGCCCTCGATCAGCTGCATGTTCGTCTCCATGTTGGCCCAGTGATTTGGGCTGCAGGCGTACGTGAACTTCATCCCCGGATGCTCGCTCTGGAGGCGCTCCCGCAGCTCCCGGTTAGGAAGGCATGCCTCGGTCTTCCCCTGCCAGATGGTCTGGAAACCCACCGTCGTGCTAGGCATGGCCTCAACCAGCACTCCAGTGACCTGGCGCTTGTCGTCCAGGCCGACCAAAGGCACCTCCTGTGCACCCCTCAGGGCGAACGTGGTGCCTTTGGTCGGCAAAATTTGTAACCCGATATGGTCGAAGGCCACAACCAGGGTCTGGGGGATCTGCATGGTGGCGCACAACCACGAGATGCGGAGGACCATCAACCGCACCTGCGCCTCCCAATCGGCCGGCTCAGTGCGAGTTGACTTCCCCTTCCGTGTCACGTACCCCAGCGAGGCGAGAAAAACAAGCGCCCACCGCTCCGAAGCCTCGAATGATCGGCTCACTAGCAACTCTGGTTGTGTCGCCATGATGATGGCCCGGAAAATGCTAGCCATGATTGTGGCCGACATGGGCAGGCCCAGCTGTGACTGCGTCTTCACGGCATCGTGCAGCATCTCATGAACGCGAGCACCCATCTGCACCACTGCCTCCCGGCCACTCCCTTCCTGCTTCTTCTTTCCCTCATTCCACTCCTCCTGTCTCTTCAGCCAATACGCGATGTGGCTGGTTCTCAAACGACCAAAGGGAGTGTTGGGGAACTCCCTCTGGAAAAACTCGGCTGTGCGTGCCATAACCCAGCCGAGTTCCCTATGCTTGTGCATGACGAGGCTGATCTCCAAGGGGTCCCAGTTGTGCCTGGGGAAGCATAGTAATGGCAGAAAAAACACGCCCATGCCCAAACATTCAAGTCAGAACTAATGTGTTGAACCAATGTCGATCAACGATTAGGCAGCATACTCTATGATTGATCACATACGCAAAAATCAACATTCCACATGCCGCCCATGCATAAGCAGTGCCAAGTGGACAATATATCACAATATTGACAACATTATTTCTAACATCAGCTTGATATCCGTTCAATTGTCAGCCATCCAATGCCAATTAGACAACTGTCAGCACCCGTGCTCGATAAAATGAAGATGTCAGCCACCCCACAAACCCGGGTAGCATGCCAGCCACCCCCCACATGCATGGCAGCCACCCCACCAACCTAGGCACGCATGCCAGCCACCCCCCACATGCACACATGCATGCCATCGACCCCACAAACCCACGCATGCATGCCAGCCACCCCCACATCCACGCATGCATGCCAGCGACCCTACAAACCCACTTATGCATGCCAGCCACCACCCACACCCACACACGCATGCCAGCCACCCCACGAACCCAGGCACGCATGCCAGCCCCCCCCTAAACCCACGCCCCGCCCCACATGCATGCATGGCAGCTCCCCCCCACGCCCACGCACGCATGCCAGCCCCCCCCACCACGCACGCATGCCAGCCCCTCCCACACCCACGCACAGATGCCTGCCCCCCACACACACCCACGCACGCATGCCAGAAACACAACAAGAGACAAACCTCTCGGCAGCTGCTCGCTCTCCATCCACATCCGGCAGGCCTACATGTGGCCGCTCAGTTTCGGGCGTCCAGTCGTCGTCTTCAAGCCACGCTGCCATGGCTGGATGCAGCTCTTGGTCTCCCGCGGTCTTGTGGGGACGATAAGCCGCAGCCCACCACTTAGCCAACGGCCTGTCCAACCTCACCAGCAGAAGTGTCCCCCCCTGGACGGCCTTGGCAGGAGGACGTCCGGGTCCGGGCCGTGGCAGGCACAGGATAGGGTGTTTCGCAGTGGAACGCTCAGGCTTGAGAATTGTCGCCAGCATCCGCTCCCACTTTTAGTCATGTACATGTGTGCCTATGATGTGCCACACTCCAGATGATGCCTAGCCTTATTTAGTAATGCTGTGCCCATGCAGGGAGTCACTCTCTGCTGAGAAGCCATGCCATAGCTCTTGTATAGCCATGATGATCTTCCCCCTCACAGGCATGCTCCCCCCTTACCCGGGCATAGCGTGATAGACCATGAGGGTGCGGGTGCCCTGGTGCACCTAGAGCAAGTGTTGTTTACATTCCCACCCTTGCAGGAAGTAGCTTAGAATGTATTATAGGCTCATATGCCCCTTCTCAGGGCTATGTGCTACATATACTCCCAACGGAGTTATGTTCCTAATTAATTAATTAATTAATTAATCCGCTCCCACGTCCGCCGAGCGATAAGCGACCGTCGTTGAGGCGACAGCTGGGGGGCTGGCCGGTTAACGATGGGGTCTTGGTTCGAACCGGCTGCACTGTACAACTTCCGGAAGCCGAGCGACAGCAAGGTGGTTTGCTTGCTTCCGCTCAGCCTCAGCTGGGCTGCGTGCATTGCTGTCGGCGTGGGTACAGGGCGAGGACTCCGGCTCAGCGGCGGCAACTTTGCCGCCCAGACCGGGTTTAAATCCCACGGTGGCGTGCCAGGAGGCGGGGATGATGGAGTCTCTGGTGGTGGCGTGCCAGGAGGCGGGGATGATGGAGTCTCTGGTGATGAAGGTGGGGTCGGATGAGCACGCGGCGATGGCGATGAAGGTGGCGACCAATCTGCGGGTTGCGGGGAAGGCTGCGCAAATGATGGGCTCGGCCCATAACTATGTCCGCCATAACTATGTCCACCTACGTCGTTGTCCATGATCAGTGCCGGCAGGGGGGAGACATTCAGCAGCACGTTGTTAAGGTGAAGTTCGAGCCTCACCCCGCGCTCGGCCTGCGTCTCGCGGTTTTTTTTTCGATTTTCACGATATTTCATGTTTCCCGCCTGTCCAAGGTATTTTCGAAGGTTTTATGTACTTTATATTATATAATATAAAGTGTTTGTTTGTTTTCTCACAGGGCGACGACCCCGTGCCCACATGAGTTAATTAATTAATTTTGTTTGTTTGTTTGTTGCGTCCAGTCCTCAGCCCCCGGAGTTAATTAATTAATTTTCTTTTGTTTTTTTTATGGTTTTCAGCCAGAACATTTTCCAGAAGCTAATTATTTAGTTAGAACTTCCAATGCGGACGGTGTACCTCGAGACGTTCGGGTCGCGACAGTGTGCCCGTCGGTGGCGCTCCCGTGAGATTCGGCATATCCGGTTGTGGCCGTCCAACGTGGAGCCCCTGGTAGATCTGTTCTTCCCGACGGGTATGCGCCCACGGATCCGGTACCATCGCCTGCTCCTGCGGGCTCTCTGCCTGATCGCGGTAGAGCCTTTCCTACGCCTCTTTGCCTGTGGTTTCCTGGACTGGGCCCGGGGCCAGGTCGTTCTTACGCAGCATAGGTATTACTGGGCCTTCCTGGGTCTTTTTCCTGACGGCGTGTGGGCCGATGTTTTCCTCACTGTAGATAGGCACGACAATGCTGAGGATGTGTCTCACTACCAGGCGTACCTGGATGTCCTGCTGGCCTCCCGTGGCGGTACCTACCAGACGGATGGCCATTAGATAGAGGGCCTTAGGCCCGACCTGAGGGTGTTGTCCCTCCGGTATATAGAGTCGCCCTCACGTTCTGGCCAGTTGACTGGTCGTTCTTGGTCCTTGGTACTGATTTGTTTACTCTGTGTGTCCTGCTCAGTGCCGTCCCCCCCCGGCAAGGACTTTGTTCCAGGCAGTTAGGGGAACCTACCACCAGGCTTGGTGCTGGCTAACCCTACACCTCCCGGCGTGGTGGTGGAGACCGAGTTAATACGTCGGTGCCTTGTATCTTGGATGGTCTGCCGATTGTGTTGGTGTGTGCTGGGTGCATTAGGTTTCCTACCCCTTGTTTTCCTCCCTGTGCGTAGGGAGAGGGCTCCCTACCTTTGTGGGGGGGAGGTGTTACGTCGCGTAACAATTCGTTGTAGTTACGGACGTAAATTAGGTCTTTTGCCTCGGTTGTCCCTAGGTTTACGTGTAGCTCCTACCGGGACACTATTGTCCTCGTAACAGTACTGTGGTACGTTGGGTGCCTTTGGGCGCCGCGCCGCGTACTTTACTAGTGGTCCTTATCCTTTGGTAGAATGTAGTGGACCAGCGTGCATCTGTATCTGTGCCGGTGCATCTGTAGGCGAGGGCCATGTCGGCCCGAGCGTGTTGGACCGTTGGTGACCATTTATGCACGTTCTACCCCTCGTGCGTTCACTCGGCGTGTGTTAAATGAATTAACACATTTAGGCTTGGGTCACGGCAGTGTAGTTGTGTTTCCTTCCTCTATTCCTGGAGTAAACGGGTTGTGTAAATGGCTTATGGCGTATTATAGCAACACTTACGTTAATGCATTGAGATCTGGATCGTCTCGTTCGTCTTTCGCTAGGGGATTAACTAGAGGTGGCTTGACTAGTTTAGGCAGCATCAGGCCAGGTAGAGGTAGAGGTAGTGGTAGATACCCGCGGCGTAACACTTAGCCATGAATAACCTCACCTTGCGTCATTTGCATCGCCAGGGTATACTGATTTGCATGTGGCAGTTTCCATCTTGTTGTGAACAATTGAAAAGGCTCTAAAAAGTTCTTCGCAGAAATGAATGGGCCGACGTTCAAACAACGTTCTCCTATCCCTCTTTAAAACAGTCTTTAAACTAGAAAGGCAAGGTAAATATCTGAACACTGAGGTGGCAATGATCACAGCACAATGCCCTTGAGAAAGTCTTAATAATCCAGCTCTCTGCCCTTTCAGAAGCTGCATTGCGTTAGCAACGATTCTGGGCCCTCTAGCTCGCTCACCTCGCCTAATCTGCGCTTTTGGGTCCGCGCTTATATGAACTCTTACGAGCTGAAACACCAAATTTGACTCATAATCCGCCATCGCATGGCTGTATACCTACGGAAATGTGCGTTTTTAGCTCTTTTGCGCACGACCTGCAGTGATGCGACAGATGAAACCGACGTTTTTTACGAATTACGGTACGTCGTACGTCTGCGGTGTGCCTGTTACACCTTGTCAGTTGTCTCCGCGAGTGTGCCTGATAATAATGCGACCAAATCACCTACTCTTACCGGAGGTACTGTAAAAGGTAAATAAGGGAAGAGTGCGCGAGGTAAAGGAGAGAGTGAAGTAAATAAGGCCGTTCGACTAAGATGATAGTTCTTGCGAACCCTGGAGGTAAGTAGTAGCCTAGTGGGTAGTAGGTACACTCTAGTCTATACTGAGAGCCGAAAGGTACATATTGTACCGAGTAAGCAGACGGCAGGCAACAACAGCGGTAATCCAAATCTCTGCTGCCCATGTGCGGCGTGGGCAACAACAATGTTCAACAAGAACAACAACAGCCTGGCAGCAGCAGTATTAGAAACAGCCAAATGGGTCTCTGGTCGGCTAACATAAATACCCACTTACCCAAGACTTACCCCCCTCCCCAAAAGCCCAATAGGTACCAGACGGCCAGTATAATTAGTTAGTAGTTACCTCCACTTAAGGTGAGGAATAGCCAAAAAGCCTTGAAGCTTGACAGGCTGGGCAAGACGTGGGTAAAATGCATTCAGTACGGAGTAGTAACGTAGTAAACGCAAACTCGACTAATTGATGACGGGCTATGGCGGATGTTTAACAATTAAACACATTTTCTACCGCACGGATGTTTTACCCAATGAACATTTTAGGGATGCATCACCGGCTCATTTTTGTGCAGTAATGAAGCCTTGTGATGACAGACACCTCCGCAACGAAGGAAGTGCAGGAATACCATTTTATTGTGCGAATGCCAGGCCCAGCAGTAATCGGCAGGTGCAGCCACAGCCTGCCAGCAGGGCTGATAAGTTGCCTGCACAACCAGGATTGAGCAATGGGGACGCTAGCATCCTCCGTAGAGGTGACGAAATCGGAAAGGCATCTGGCCACCAAAATTATGTGAGTGACACCGCGCTGGTTTTCCTATCGGTTTTAATGTTCTTCATGTGAGACATTTCTCTGCAATCTGGGAATGCCCGCTGGCCGGTCAGTCTGAAAGCTTGGCTTGACCTGTGGTGCTTGATTTGGCTAATAACCCAATGCAGGGCCCTGGGAAAAGCACGCAATTGCCCGAATCAGCTCATGGCGACGGCCATGCAAGCATTCTGGACAGCAGGGCTGGGAAAATCTGGTTGGAACTCTGCGCCGAAATCGAAGTATTTTGCTGGTGGGTAGAAACAAGCTCAGTGATGTTTGTTACTATGGTAATATCAACTCCACCATGACCCCATTTGCCTAACTTTTTTTGGGAGGGGCGCGGGGGGGATACACGGCTGTACTGTAATTTAGTTCGTTCCTGCCCACGAACATGAATGGAAGTCTTTCATGTGCCAATGGACGTCAGGAGTTTCCCCGGAAGAGCAGGTCCGGTCCTTACTGTGCCGAGCTTGCTTCAGCATTCTTTATGCTCCGCTCAGCCCTCCGCGCAATAACTGATCAGTCACGCAATTATATGTATTTTCATCCAATAAATTACCTGTGCCTGGCGCCCCAGAGTGTGCGGTAACCCTGATGGCCGCCCATCCACGTCACTTCCCATGCCGCGGCCCATGTTGAACCCCCAACACGGGATTGACCCGCCGGGAATGGCCCGGGGCCAAGGGGGTGAGGCCCACGCGGCGCCCCACGCTGTGCAGAAAGGGAGGGCCAGCGCTGGACCGGGCGACAAAGGGGCCAAAGAGTGGGCACACTGGCCAAAGGGACTGCAACAAGCCAAGCAGGGGCTGAATCCGCCCAACAGTGGGCTGCGGCGACCCAAACAGGGGCTGAATCGGCCCAAGGAGAAGCCGCGAGTCTCCGTGTTGGCCATGAAGTTTGCGGATGCAGTAAAAGATTATGAGTTGCGACACGGGGGGGCAGCCGGAGCACAAGGCGTGGACGGGTCACAAGGGGCGGCTGGGGATGGGCTACCAGGGGGCCCCGTGGGTGCAAGTGGGCCGCGAGGGGCAGGCCTGTCTGTCTTGGGGGCTGCTTTGGGAAGGTCTCTTCCCGCAACCACGCTGGTGCGCACGGCCAGTGCCGCCGAGGGTGGGGGAGCGAATCTTGGAAGTGAGGAGATGGGTCCGGAAGCCCCTGGCAGGGTTGGCGATGGCACAGCGTGTGCACGCGATAGATATTGTGAGGGCGCCAACTGTGCCAGCGGTGTGGACGTTGCAGATGATGGCATCGGTGTGGGAGCCGCATCGCGAGGGCTACCAGCAGCCAAGTCCAAGGGAGCAAGGGGGAAGGGCAGGCCAACGGTACCCTCACTGGATGGGGAGAATGCGGCAGGCGGTGTAAGCATGGGTGCTGGCAGCCGGGTGCCTACCGGGGCTGTTATAACAAAGCCTGCAGCAGGTATGAAACCACGGGCAGCTGGACGTGCTAGCACAGGACCATTTGTGGGGACAGGCAAGGGGCACCGGGTTGATGGTGCGTCTTCAGCAGATACTGCGGCCAATGGCTCTCATACCGGGCAGGGGGGAGTGCCTGGCCAACCAGCCGGCACAGAGGATGTGGCGCGATCTATGGGTGCTTTTGATGCTGCCTTTCTTGCCCATGGCACACTTGCTGGTGCCCCCAGCGCGGTGGAGCCCACCCAGGAGGCACACATGTGGTGCGACGATGGCGGCGCCGACCCTACCTGGTACCCTGGCCTTGATGATGTGGCGCTCCTCGACGGTATGCCCGCCGGTTTGTTTGGTGACAACAATGATGACGCAGTGCCAGACATGGCATCATTGGGGGATGTTCCCGATGCAGAGCTGGGGGTGGGGCACGAGGGTGCTGCATGCAGCACAAGGCAAGGCCACAGAGGGGAGGGTGACGGCTGCCAGTCCACAGAGGGGGCGAGCCAGTCGTGTCTTATCATGGGGCTGCTGGACCCGGAAACCAGTGGGAGATATGAGGGGGGGGGCGAGGATCTGGCAAGGCAGCCAGGGAAGGGGCAGTGCATGCCTCGGAGCCGCGGCGCCGCCATGCAGCCTGCCAGCGAGCGGCGAAAGACGGAGGGCACGGCGAGGTGGGTCCCTGTCCTCATCTAGCGCGGTGGATGGGTGGATGGGTTGTGTTTCATGGCAATGGGCTGACGTGACGTGTGGTGCAGGCACGCAGGGGTAGGTAGTGGGTAGCGTAGACGTTGAGGTGGTGCTAGAATTTCGGCTTAGGACCTGGTGCGGCAGGTGTACAGCGGCGCATCGTTGGGGCGAACTTGTGGGGATGGATGGGTGGATGGATGGTTCTTCAATTCTTCTCCTGAGAAATGTATGGAGAAATAACGTTGTTTGTTTGGGGTGTCTTTGTCTAGATTTCATTCTGTTCGGTTGTGCATTGAATGCTGACTCTTGCCAAGACGTGCTTTATGCATCCTCCGTGGTCGCCTTGCAAAGGCGTGGTTTCCCGCTTCCTCAAGCCATGGCAGCGCACTGTCTTGCATTCGTGGCATTCTCACGCCCTAACCTGTGGTGTACCCGACATGTGACCCCCATGTGTGTGCCAAATGTGCGATCAAGGCGCAGAAGCATGAAGTCGGCGTTGATGGAAGACGCGCCCGAGCTGTTGCAAGTAAGTACTAGTTGTTACCTCCTGGTCCTCGTGTCCTGGTCCTCGTGTCCTGCTGCCCTTGTCCTCGTGTCCTGGTCCTCGTGTCCTGGTCCTCGTGTCCGGGTCCTCGTGTCCGGGTCTTCGGGTCCTGGTCCTCGTGTCCTGGTCCTCGTGTCCTGGTCCTCGTGTCCTGGTCCTCGTGTCCTGGTCCTCGTGTCCTGGTCCTCGTGTCCTGGTCCTCGTGTCCTGGTCGTCGTGTCGTGGTCCTCGTGCCCTGGTCCTCGTGCCCTGGTCCTCGGGTCCTGGTCCTCGTGTCCTGGTCCTCATGTCCTGGTCCTCGTGTCCTGGTCCTCGTGTCCTGGTCCTCGTGTCCTGGTCCTCGTGTCCTGGTCCTCGTGTCCTGGTCCTCGTGTCCTGGTCCTCGTGTCCTGGTCCTCGTGTCCTGGTCCTCGTGTCCTGGTCCTCGTGTCCTGGTCCTCGTGTCCTGGTCCTCGTGTCCTGGTCCTCGTGCCCTGGTCCTCGTGCCCTGGTCCTCGTGTCCTGGTCCTCGTGTCCTGGTCCTCGTGTCCTGGTCCTTGTGTCCTGGTCCTCGTGTCCTAGTCCTCGTGTCCTGGTCCTCGTGCCCTTGTCCTCGTGTCCTGGTTCTCGTGTCCTGGTCCTCGTGTCCTGGTCCTTGTGTCCGGGTCCTCGGGTCCTGGTCCTCGTGTCCTGGTCCTCGTGTCGTGGTCCTCGTGCCCTGGTCCTCGTGCCCTGGTCCTCGGGTCCTGGTCCTTGTGTCCTGGTCCTCATGTCCTGGTCCTCGTGTCCTGGTCCTCGTGTCCTGGTCCTTGTGTCCTGGTCCTCGTGTCCTGGTCCTCGTGTCCTGGTCCTCGTGTCCTGGTCCTCGTGTCCTGGTCCTCATGTCCTGGTCCTCGTGTCCTGGTCCTCGTGTCGTGGTCCTCGTGTCCTGGTCGTCGTGTCCTAGTCCTCGTGTCCTAGGAACTCGTTTCTGATATTGCTAATAAAAGCTGATAAAATTCTGATAAAAATTAGGTAAATTCTGATGAAATTCTGATAAATTCAGATGAAATTCTGATAAAACGTCTGATATTTTCCTGAAATTTTATCAGATTTTATCTAGGGTGTACATTTCATCAAGTCTAGGTCAACTTGATAAAATGGCACCTAGGTAAAATCTGATAAAATGGCACCTAGGTAAAATCTTATAAAATGGCACCTTAGTAGGTAAAATCTGATAGAATGGCACCTACGTAAAATCTGATTAAATGGCACCAAAAAACCTGAGAAAAAAAAAAAACAGGTTTAATCTGACAACACAGACCCTGATAATGCTGGCAACAGCATGAGCGCGCTAGCAGTGCATTGCCAGCTGAAAAGACGCCTTTATTAAACCATATAATATCATCTTGACGAGATCTCAACGTGTTTTTGAAACACGGTTCGCTCTGCTGCACACTAGGAAAGGGCAGAGCCGTTATTCCATGGAGCGGCAATGATGATGACTGTTTCCCATCCGGCATTCCTGCAACCATGGCAAAAAACACAATTAATGCAACACAAACGCGGATTGTGAGGACAACTATGTATATACAAAGAAATGCATGAGAGACAAACAAGAATGGGCAGTACATTTCATGCAGTGGGCGATTTACTCGTTAAAAAAACAAAGCAGCTAACCTTTGTCTTAGATAACAGTGGCAACTCCAGCATCCCTGAATGTTTTGCAAGGGACACAATGCCGTAACGGAGACGTTGAGATGTGCTCAAATCCCCCCCCTCTGCCCCCTGATAACATGCAAGGAATAATCAACCCCCCCGCGTGACTGCCCCTTCACGGCAAGTAGTAAGCACCCCCCGCCTGCACCTAGATAATAACAAGGAATAATTAATTATCCTTCCCATGCCTTCCCCCGGCCATGACAAGGAATGTGTTAACCCCCCCCCCCTGCATGCATGCCTGCCCCCCGGAAAAAAGGATTGAATACCAACTTCTTCCGTGCACATGACACAAGGAATAACTGTGTACGTTACCAAAGCGCTCCCCGCACCTACGTCCTATTTATGAGTGTATGAGACAGTGTTGTAACTGACCTGGTTTACCACAGATGACCATGATCCCTCAAGCACTGCCGGATTCTGAAGCAGCTTCGCACACTGTGTGGGAGCGAGCCTGCTGCTGAACTGATGTCAAGCTTCGCTGCACGGTGCAAGAGACAATGTAGCCACCAGAATATCATTGCATTGGGGTCAGTGACATCATGCACCCAAAAGTGTGCACATAAGCAGACATTCAAGTATCATCGGCTGATCACTTGCACACAATGACACCCTCATTGAACATTGCAGTTTTAGATGCCCCCGCCCCCCCCCCCCCCCAAAAGAAGCCCCCCTGGTGCCGCTGCAAGCGGCAGCGCCGGGGGGGGGCGCCGACGCTTTGCCTGCCTTCTTTACCGGTGGTGGCGGGGGAACATTTTCTGCGTCATCAATGTCCGCCTCGGTCACCGCCTTGGCCGCCTCGGCCGCTTCGAGTGCAGCCAGCTGGGCTCGCAGCGCCAGGATTTTTGGATTTGGAGCGACGGCAGCCGCCAGGGGAGCTCCACCTGGGGACACATCCTGTGTAAAGCAAATACGGAAAATGAACAAAAGAAAAAACAAGAGTAGGTTTAAACTATAATAAACACGTTGTTTTGTGTAGACAACCATCTTTCAAGGAAAACTGTTCAGTCAAAAGAACCTTAGCTTTTGTGTGTGCTGGTGTGTGTGTTTGAGTGCTAGCCAGTGTATACTCGCATGTGTGTGCCAGTTTGCTACTGTGCGTGTGTGTGCAAGTGTGCTCATGTGTGTGCTCTAGTGTGCGTGGTTGTGCTAGTGCACTCGTGTGTGCTAGAATGTGTGTGAGGCGCCTACATAACGGATCGTTGGCCAAATGGTTGGGATTACATCATTCAAAAGCAAACGTTCAGCAATTTGCATTGCATAACCACAAGCAGTAGTGTACAGTATCCGGCTGGAATCATGCATCACTGTATGCACAAGGATAGGTAAAGCTGACATCGGGGCCAGGTAGTGGCGTCATCTTGTAGGCGGTCTTCTTGTGCGGAGTTGTCGTTCTTGGGTACTGGAAAAAAAGAGCGAGGCCCGAGCAAACAAACCAAGGTGGAAGGATTGTAAGACAGCCGACGTGCATACCACCAATTAACCAATAAACTGAGAAAGAAATGGACTCTTGCCTGTACCAAAAATTGGTTGTCTGACTACAGAATGACAGGAGCCCTGTCTGGCTACAGAATGCCTGGCTGTCTGACTACAGAATGAAGAGCAAGCCGAATTAGTTATGAGAAAGAAACAGTAAAGAGGGGTTCTACGAAAGCCTGAGAGCTCACACCCAAATAGCCGCAAAGACCTACATACTTTCCCCTCGCGGGGGGCGCTGGAAAACGGCAAAGGCAAAGCGGAGCCCGCCGCCCTTAGGAATTTTTTTTTTAAGGCTTGCCTGGCTCTGTAGCGTTTTTCATACAGTTTTGTTGAAACAAAGTAGCAATAAGATGATTTCCATCCCCAAGGAGGAAGGGCAGAACAAGAGCATGCCTTCCAGGCACATTTGGTCTTACCGGGACCACGTTCGTTATGCAGCTCAATGCAGGGTCGGGCGCCGGCATGTGGGCAGGGCCAACGGAGCCTGCCTCTCCGGAAGTCTCCTTCGTCTTTCTGTTGTTGACGTAATCTGCTTGGCTAGAAAGTAGGCGGCTGAACGCAACCTCAATCAATTTTTCGGGGGGGTAAGGCGTGGGCGCAGGCCCCTTACCGCTCACCTTCCACTTGTAAGTCCTTTCTGCGCAGTCCTCGTGTGCCAACGCACTTGCGCAAGTGAGTACCTGCGCTGCCCTCTTTACTACTTTACTGAGATGGCCTTGGTCCTGCCTTTTTTTAGGTATGCCGTACGCCAGATAATTGGCAGCTAATGAGTTCAAGACATTTCGGAAGACAGTCTTGTACTCGCTCAGGACTACGTTTTGCAGAGGCAGCGCGGCCTTAGTTGCTTCAAGCTTCGCAACTTTGGCAGGATCCGCACTAATGCATCTTGGAAATTGCGCCATTTGGTGACCAGGCCGGCCTCACCAAGTCCACCATTGTGGAGTTTGCAGCTTCCGCACACATCCCTCAACACAAGTACATCCGGCCGGCTTAGCAAAGTTTGAATTTCGCGGTCCCCGCCCCGTATCCACGCCACTGACAGGCGCGACACGGCCGCGTTCTGACTGCGATCTGTGGGCAGAGATCAGAATCTCGCGCAAAGTTTGAATTTCGCGGTCCCCGCCACGAACCAAGCCACTCATCCCCGGGCAGATTTTGCGTGAATGAAAGCAAACGCCCGTCAGATGTGATGTCCGTAATCTTATAAGAACCGAGTTATAAGTACCGAGTTCTGATATTCACTAGGAACTCGGTTCTGATAAAATTATTGAATTTCATCAGATTTTATCAGAGTGTCTGTAATTTTATCAGAAATTCTCTTAAATGTAGATAAAATTCTGATGGAATTCATAGATAAAATCTGATGTTCTGATTAAAAACACAAAGTGTAGATAATCTCTGATAAATTCTGATAAAATTCTGATCAAATAGATTTAAAAAATATTAGTCTGATAAAATCAGATAAAACATACACAGTGTGATAAAATCTGATAGAAACGAATAAAGAAATCTAGTGTGATAAAACGGCGCAGAAGTCTGATAAAACCAGCCCAGCCAGGTCCACTCTAAACCATGCATGGGCCCATGGCTTGCAAGATGCGTGCCTGGCCATGAATATGATACAATGCAATACCACTGACCGACTATTATACATCCGGACTCAATAGTCCTCATCATCAACGTCATCATCATCACTGGAATCATCACTGGTGCTGCTGGAGCCATCATCGCTAGAATAACCAGACGGCTCTGTATAGATGACCGGAGAACGCAATCTAGTGCTACGGCGATGTTCACAGCCCACGAGCTGTGTGTCCACAGGTGCCTCCTTGCCGCGGCGGCTGGCTGACGCATCCACAAGGGGCTGCTCGCGGCGGCTTGCTGACGCAGCCGCAAGGGGCTCCTTGCATGCCGCGGCGGCTGGCCAATGCACCCGCACGTGGAGGTTGTGCAGCCACCGGCAATGTTGGAGGGGTTGAAACCTGCCCAGTTCCCGCAGCCGGCACAATGCCTTGGGCAGAAACGGAATCCGTGCGCACATCATAAGCAAACCCCCAGCACGTGGTGACAGATGCCGTGGCAACTTCAGATGCACAACCGCCAACTCGGGGGCATACCGTGGATCGGGGACATACCCAACTGAGCTAATGTCTGTGGGCAGAGCCAGCAAAGGCGTGCGAGGAGACAACTCGCTGCGAATACAGGTCAGCTGTTCCTCAGGGTACTCTGCAGCGTCACGCGGCTGAAAGAGCTCCAATCTCAGGAAAATCTGATGCTTCCAATGAGGCACAGTGGACCGAAGAGTGGCCTTCAGAATGTGTGTTATGTAGCCGTACCTAATGCCCCCGCTGACTTCATGGTATGCAACCCCTGAATTCTTGTGCCGCGTCGCTTGAGAAATATCGGCAGCCTGCGTCCTGTTGTTGGACCCGAAAAGCTCCACACTGTCAAACTCGTCAGCGTTGTCCATAACCCCCGCGGCCGCCACCTTGATGAGATCGGGAACCAGGGGCTTGGCGTTTTTTCGAATCCATTGCTTCAGCCATGCCACGGCCAGGTTGTTGATATGATCCTCCCTGCAAGGCGAAAATAGGCGATCGCCGGGGCAAGGCACAAGAACGTGGAGAAAAGAGAAACATGCTTGGCGTGTTAGCGCTTTCTGATGCTGAAGGGCAGATGTCTGTTAAGAAAAGAACAAGACCATGACAAGACCAACTGAATACAGACAAAAAGTACTTAGGATTATAATACAAGAACTTGACTCATCAGCACCAGGTAGTAAGGACTCAAGGACATATCCAAAAGAACCTTGATTTAGTTAACTAAAACCAACATGGATGAGAGTCAACAATAGAAAACATAAGAACAGGACTTACCAGTACTCTCGGCCCCCGTTCTCCTCAGGGTCTTCAGACGTGGCCAGTGGCGATGCGACGCGACATAAAAGCCGCACCGCTTCATCCAACTCCGTGGCAGTGAACGTGTACGCGCCATTGTGAGACCGCTTTCCGAGGCTGACCTCTTTCGCAGGTTCATTGTCAAGCTTGTCCCTGATATAGTCCCGACTCTTTGCCTGCATGCAGCTCAAGTAAAATACCGAACGAAAAATTGAAAAGTTAGTAAAAAGGCTAGCAAGGTCCATGCATTCAACATGATGAAAGATGCACGCCACAAGCATCCTTAGAAACAATCCAATCCATGATTTACAAGAAAATGCCTACAAGCAAGCTACTTCACTATACAATGCAATTAAAAGCCAGAGAGGCCCTTAAAAGGTAGGCATGCTTACAATTCTTGTTTGTTGCGTGAAGTATGAAAGGTAGCTCAGGATTTCTTAGGACCGCGTGGAGTGCGCCATTGAATGCTCGACGTTTAGGTTTGACATATGACCCGACTTGGCCTTTTGCATGCACCGCTCTCCAAGTTTCATGTCGCGACCCTCAGGGAGGCCCACATACGAGATTTGCTTCTCCAAATGGCCCATCAAGTGCACATATTTCGCCATTTCAGTCGCCGGCATGACTCGCTCAGCAGCCACCGTCGCGTGGATGAACATCTTCCCCAGATCATCTTGCTGGCCCTGGGTTAAGGCTCGAGAAGAAAATAAAACATCCCACGCCGCAAACTGCTGAAAAAATGCCGCACGGGCTACCGGATCCAAGCACCCTCGAAGGGATATGTGCGCCTGCTTGCATGCATAATACAGCTTGTCATCGGTCTTCATTTGCATGCCCTCCGGACCCTTCGCAAGCAACCCCACCCAGTGGCCGCTAAAGTGGTCGGGAAGGCATCTCATCATGATCTCGTCGGTGGCTGCCATGGCGAGAAACGCATTCAAAAAAAGAAGGAAAAAAAAATGTCATGCCAGAACCGCTACCAGATTGCCAGGCAGAAGCAACAACAACGAAAAGTCATGATTGACACACCACCCCCACCTGCCCCCTGACAACAAGGAATAATCACACACACACACACGGCTGAATGGCCCCCATGACAAGGAAAAAATGTTCCCCACCGCAAACGAAGGCTCAACAAAAAATTACCTGTGACATGCTTCTTTTCCTCTGGCGTGAGCTGGAAGCTTGGACCGGGCGCATTAACTTCTGTCTTCTTCCGCCCGCGTTTGGCCGTGAGGAATTCCCGCCACAGCTCAGGGTTCAAGTTTAGCGCTTTGAGCCGGTCGCGGGTATGACTGTCCTTGAGGTCTTTGCCTGCATGCACACACACAGAAGCACACATGAAATGCATCCAGCCATTGAAATTCTTTCAGTAATTCAAACAGAAAACGGAAAGTTGTCGGAAAGTTGGGGGAATATCTGGGAAAAAGTTGCACAATGTGCACAATATCACAAAGTCAGGCTTACCGCAGGTGCAGTTGACGATGCGCTTGATGTTGTTTGAACAAAGGTGAAACTCGTCGACAAGATGTCTAATCAGCAGATCCTTTCAGTACGGCAGCCTCGCAAACGGTTCGGGCTCCCGAATCAACCGCCCGGAGTATTCCACATAGCCCGAATAGGTCATGCTTCCGGGGTCAGGCGGCGTTCTGTCTGGCCGGGCGGGATCACGTGGGGGGAACATTCGGTCGTTGCCGATGAAGGCAAACTTGCCACGCGAGATGTACACGCCAGGCCACTTGTCACCATGAAAAATGCAGCCATTGTAGCCTTCGCATGGAATGTTCAGGCTCTTGGCCACTGCTGTCCAGATAATCGTGCATTACTGTCACATGGACTTCAACTCCACTGGATTGTAAATACCGTTGACATCATTCACCACATCACATACCCAGAACCCTTTCCATAGCTCCAGGAAGTCGTCCGCAACAAGGGCTAGCGCTGCGTTCATTCTCTTGGGCGCTTTGCCCTCAGATGCGCTAATGAGAAGGACCATACAACTGAATTCTTTGGACGAATAAACATGCTCAGGAAGGTTGTAACAATGGGCAAAGACTGGCCAGGCAGAATATTGTGTCAGCTGCTTGAACGGGCACATGCCATCGAAGGAAACTCCGAACGTCGAATTGCGGGGCTCTGTGCGCATTTCCGGCCACTCCGACTTTATGTGCTGCATGGCACGAGTATCTGCACGCACATTTCGTTCAAGAGCAGAATGCGGCAGTTGGCTTATTAGAGTTCAGCGTATGACCATGGAATAGAGAAAAAGAAGCAAGGTAACCAAGAAAACTTGACACAAAACGACAAGCATCCAGACAAATACCAACCTTTCATGCCGTGTACGACTCGGTTGGGAACGTCGGGTGCCTTGTTTTCCTTGGCTGCATGGTACCGCATAGCTTCCGACATGGCTCTGATGCGAAACCAGCAGCGGATTCGATGCCACATTGGGAAATGCCTCACTTGCCGATCAGAGGCTTCCTTGTGGTCACTGTGTGTCCATCCTTGTCTATGTAGGTTCGGTACCTGGCAGCCAAGCACTTCGGGCATTGCTTTTCGTCTTTTGTTTTGAATACATAGTCGTCACATTTGCACATGTCATAGACGTTGTAGTGCAGGCCAAGCTTGTTCATGATATCTCTCGTCTCTGCCAGCGACTGTGTACGGCAGTTGCCCTCCGGCGAAATTTCAGCAATCAATGCCAACATGTCGTCGGCAAAGACTTTAGAACAGGCGTAGTCTGCCATAAGTATGATGAGTCGGATGGCTGTTACAATAACAGAGTGTTGCGAGCCCGGGTAGAGCTTTGGGCTAGACTGCACACGCCCAATGGCAGCATCAAACTCACGTGCAAACTGTGTCGCGGCATCACGGCCAGCCGTGTTGGTCCATACTTCCATACGGGGTATTTACACAAGCCCAAAAATACTGCAAATACGCCAAGTATTTATGAAGGGGGTTCACAATACGGCGAACAATAGGGCTGCCATCAATACGGGGTACTTATGGAAGGGGGGGATGTCAATACGGGGGATCAACTAGGGGAGTGTCCCCATAATTGCATTTCGTTTGTAATTCATAATGCATGACAGCAATGAACTATAATGCATGACAAGCATGAAGTTTGATCACATGGTAAATTTACAAACCACTTGTAACTATCTCGTTCATTCTCATATCACTCATGTATGCCTGACACTATTCCGCATGCACATGTAACATTTGTGGACTGTGATAGTTGTATATTATAGTTGAATTGAACACATTGTTCTCTTACTTGTCTTAGTAGTCTACAATCTGCTTTGAAAGTGTAAGTTATGTGCCAAATTGTAAATATGCTTCATGGCCAGAAAGCATCGCGCAATCGAAGTTTTGACAAGCTGGCGAGGCTGGCTGGAAGAACCAACACCGCTGGAAGTGGCAGCAGCCTGCACTTAACCATCCAACTTCTTCTTTGCATTCTCGCTTCGCCTCCTTGCCGAAATAGACCTTCGTGAGACGTTCCTGCAGATCACCGGGAGACTGGGTGCAAAAACGGGCACCCTTACACGCGATGTGGGCCAGATGCCCCACCACTCGTGTCGAGCTATATGCGGCCAGCGTCCCCATGCGCTGGCCACAAAGCTCGCAGATGTACTTGTGGTATTCAACGGTGCCACCATGTGCAAGGTTCTTACCATCTTCCGAGACTAGCTCCAGATAATTCCACTCTTCGTCTTGTGCTCTTGGTACTCTCGCCTGAGACATGGTCGGCACGCCGTCTGGACTACGTACGTGTTTCCAGTGCCAGCCCTACACTGCATTATTTGCCCGTCGACCTTCGTCAAAACCTAACAAAATGTGCTTCCGTCGGTGCATTACAGTACAGCTGTAGCTTCGTTGTCATATATTTAATTGAATAGCCAGTAAAGCAGCCCTGTTGCAGCTTTTATTATTGCTTGTTATTGCAGCTTTTCATTCGCTTACTTGTCACGTGAAATAATTCTGTCAACAAAAGTGGAAAAGGCGTTGCAACGTATCAGCGGCCGCACCGGCCACTAGCCAGTACCTCTAGAGTACAAAGTGTCGAAAGATTACTGTGGTGTGTGGAGCGTTGAAAGCCGGCGACACGGTTCCCAGGCCTGAACTTTGCGGCCGACCCCAAAAATGGCCAAGTCCCGGAGCACAAAAATGGTTGAAAAATACGGCATATTTATGAACGGGCCTTCAATACGGTAAATACGCGCGTTTATGAAGGACCCCCGCCGTATGGACCAACATGGACGGCCAGCCCAGGGGTCACGAAAGCCCGCGGTCATGAAATCGTCAATCGACTGCATTTCTTCCATTATGCAAATTAAAGGAGGGCCCGCGTCAACTAGTTGACGCGGGCCCTCTATGCGTTACCCCATAGCCGAGCCCCGGAGCGGCTGGGTGAGCTATGGATCATACTTGTGTTGTGGGAAGTCTTACCAGCGAAAAGTCTGTAGTCGTGAACCTTGGCTGCATGCAAAGAGCGCAGCTCGTTTGCTGACGTCTGCCTGTGGAGAGCACGCATGGAACTAGCTGCCGGGTGGTTGCGTCAGAGGCGAGCGGTTCAACAAAGGCAAGTGGACGGTTCTAGTGGATCCCAGCCTAGTTTTTGCTGACCGTACGCCGCCGCGTCTGATGATGCAACCGTCCACGCCACAGTACCCTAGTACAATCCGATATAGGATTATCCATAGATTCTCTGCTGCCCATGTGCGGCGTGGGACACAACAACAACAACAACAACAACAACAATCCGATATACTAAATATTTTCCGGCCCTCGGCCCAGGTGCGGCGTGGGATTCAGCTAACTAACGCCGCGGCCACCGTCAAAATACAGTCTGCAGTCAGATTACTGCCGCACAGAATCCGATTCGACATCCTGACTGACTAACATGCAAGAATCGGTTCCAGCAAAAAATCCGCAACAAGCTAGCAACTGGTACATAGAGTACGTAATACTTAAGTAACTAGCAAGCGCGTGAGGCGCCAAATTTTTTATAAGATTACGGACGTCACATATGACGGGCGTTTGCTGTCATTCACGTAAAATCTGGCTGGGGATGAGTGGCTTGGTTCGTAGCGGGGACCGCGAAATTCAAACTTTGCGCGAGATTCTGATCTCTGCCCACGTCAGAATGCGGCCGTGTTGCGCCTGTCAGTGGCGTGGATACGGGGCGGGGACCGCGAAATTCAAACTTTGCTATGCCGGATGTACTTGTGTTGAGGGATGTGTGCGGAAGCTGCAAACTCCACAATGGTGGACTCGGTGAGGCCGGCCTGGTCACCAAATGGCGCAATTTCCAAGATGCATAAGTGCGGATCCTGCCAAAGTTGCGAAGCTTGAAGCAACTAAAGCCGCGCTGCCTCTGCAAAACGTAGTCCCGAGCGAGTACAAGACTGTCTTCCGAAATGTCTTGAACTAATTAGCTGCCGATTATCTGGCGTACGGCATACCTAAAAAAAGGCAGGACCAAGGCCATCTCAGTAAAGTAGTAAAGAGGGCAGCGCAGGTACTCACTTGCGCAAGTGCGTTGGCACACGAGGACTGCGCAGAAAGGACTTACAAGTGGAAGGTGAGCGGTAAGGGGCCTGCGCCCACGCCTTACCCCCCCGAAAAATTGATTGAGGTTGCGTTCAGCCGCCTACTTTCTAGCCAAGCAGATTACGTCAACAACAGAAAGACGAAGGAGACTTCCGGAGAGGCAGGCTCCGTTGGCCCTGCCCACATGCCGGCACCCGACCCTGCATTGAGCTGCATAACGAACGTGGTCCCGGTAAGACCAAATGTGCCTGGAAGGCATGCTCTCGTTCTGCCCTTCCTCCTTGGGGATGGAAATCATCTTATTGCTGCTGTGTTTTGATAAAACTGTAGGAAAAACGCTACAGAGCCAGGCAAGCCTCAATAGAAAATTTCCCCTCGCGGGGGGCGCTGAAAAACGGCAAAGGCAAAGCGGAGCCCGCCACACTTGAGGGGAAAATATGTAGGTCTTCGCAGCTATTTGGGTGTGAGCTCTCAGGCTTTCGTAGAACCCCTCTTTACTGTTTCTTTCTAATAAGTAATTCGGCTTGCTCTTCATTCTGTAGTCAGACAGCCTGGCATTCTGTAGTGAGACAACCAATTTTTGTTATAGGCAAGAGTCCATTTCTTTCTGAGTTTATTGGTTAATTGGTGGTATGCACGTCGGCTGTCTTACAATCCTTCCGCCTGGGTTTGTTTGCTCAGGCCTTGCTCTTTTTTTTCCAGAACCCAAGAACGACAACTCCGCGCAAGATGACTGCCTACAAGATGACGCCACTACCTGGCCCCGATGTCAGCTTTACGTATCCTTGCGCATACAGTGATGCATGATTCCAGCCGGATACTGTACATTCTGCTTTTGGTTATGCAATGCTCAAATTGCTGAACGTTTGCTTTTGAATGATGTAATCCCAACCATTTGGCCAACGATCCATTATGTAGGCGCCTCACACACATTCTAGCACACACGAGTGCACTAGCACAACCACGCACACTAGAGCACACACATGAGCACACTTGCACACACACGCACAGTAGCATACAGGCACACACACGTGAGTATACACTGGCTAGCACTCAAACACACACACCAGCACACACAAAAGCTAAGGTTCTTTTGACTAAACAGTTTTCCTTGAAAGATGGTTATCTACACAAAACAACGTGTTTATTATAGTTTAAACCTACTCTTGTTTTTTCTTTTGTTCATTTTCCGTATTTGCTTTACACAGGATGTGTCCCCAGGTGGAGCTCCCCTGGCGGCTGCCGTCGCTCCAAATCCACAAATCCTGGCGCTGCGAGCCCAGCTGGCTGCACTCGAAGCGGCCGAGGCGGCCAAGGCGGTGACCGAGGCGGACAGTGATGACGTAGAAAATGTCCCCCCGCCACCACCGGTAAAGAAGGCAGGCAAAGCGTCGGCGCCCCCCCCGGCGCTGTCGCTTGCAGCGGCACCAGCAACGACGGCAGCCGCCGTGACCCTTCTGCATGCAGCGGCACCAGCAGCGACGGCGCCCGCCAGTGCAGTGGCATTTTTTCCGACCGCTCGTATGAATGCGCGGCCTCCCGTCTCGCTGGCCAGCAAGAAGGCGGGGGACCAACACATCAAGGGCAAATCAATAAAAAAGCAAGCCCCGGCTCGCCGCCCACCATCAGTGGACCATGGGCTGATGGCCCATGTAGGCCGTGTATTCCCCGGTGCCACAGTAAAAGCCTGTCCCACCTCTTTTCTTGATGAGGTAAAGGTGGACACTATATCATTGATCATGCAAAAGCATCACTACAATGGGCGGGGGGCGGGGGAGCTGGGGGAGTTCGTGTGAGAGCCCCGAGGAATCGTAATGGCAGTCGAGAAGAAGAAGAACACACCATGGGACGTGTCAATACTCGAGTACACTGGCGCAACGAAGAAATTCGGCTTCAATTTTCCCACTCTGCACTACGGGGAGGAAAATAGCTGCGTCTATTCGTACGTGGTGCTCGATGGGGTGACCCCAGATGACTTCAGGCAACTGCGGCAGCGGTTACTCGCTGCAAGAAAAGGGAGGACGGAGAAGGATTCCCCCACGTCAGCCGCAGAGGCCGGACTGTGTGGCGATCATGATGAGCCAGCAGGAAAGCGCCAGAAAGTGGCTACGGCCAAGGGACCCTACTCCAAGCGCTTGTCAAAGCTTTTGGCTGTTGGGCCGCCAATCGACGATGCGCCTCCAACGGCAATCCCGCCTCCAGCGGCAATCCCGCCCGCGCCCTGCCCGGTGGCGGCGGCAGCAGATGCGCTAGATGCATGATTATCGCCCCCCCCCCCCCCCCCCCCCCGCCACCTTTGACGGCGGCTGAAATTGAAGTTGCACGCCTGAAGGCCCAGCTGGAGCTCGCGCTCATGAAGGTGCATTCCCAACAAGAGCAAATCAACGTGCAGAATGAACTTCTGGCAAGGAGTGGAGCCGCGCAAGACGAAGAATTGGGCTGGTCCACTCGGTAAGAAAAAAATAGGATATAGATTTGAACTTTTTTTTTTGGGGGGGGGGGGGCATCTAAAACTGCAGTGTTCAATGAGGGTGTCATTGTGTGCAAGGGATCAGCCTGCTTATGCGCACACTTTTGGGTGCATGATGTCACTGACCCCAATGCAATGATATTCTGGTGGCTACATTGTCTCTTGCACCGTGCAGCGAAGCTTGACATCAGTTCAGCAGCAGGCTCGCTCCCACACAGTGCGCGAAGCTGCTTCAGAATCTGGCAGTGCTTGAGGGATCATGGTCATCTGTGGTAAACCAGGTCAGTTACAACATTATCTCATACACTCATAAATAGGACGTAGGTGCGGGGAGCGCTTTGGTAACGTACACAGTTATTCCTTGTGTCATGTGCACGGAAGAAGTTGGTATTCTATCCTTTTTTCCGGGGGGCAGGCAGGCATGCAGGGGGGGGGGTTAACGTATTCCTTGTCAAGGCCGGGGGAAGGCATGGGAAGGATAATTAATTATTCCTTGTTATTATCTAGGTGCAGGCGGGGGATGCTTACTACTTGCCGCGAAGGGGCAGTCACGTGGGGGGGTTGATTATTCCTTGCATGTTATCAGGGGGCAGAGGGGGGGGGATTTAAGCACATCTCTACGTCTCCGTTACGGCATTGTGTCCCTTGCAAAACATTCAGGGATGCTGGAGTTGCCACTATTATCTAGGACAAAGGTTAGCTGCTTTGTTTTTTAAACGAGTAAATCGCCCACTGCATGAAATGTACTGCCCATTCTTGTTTTTCTCTCATGCATTTCTTTGTATATACATAGTTGTCCTCACCATCCGCGTTTGGGTTGCATTAATTGTGTTTTTTGCCATGGTTGCAGGAATGCCGGATGGGAAACAGCCATCATCATTGCCGCTCGATGGGATAACGGCTCTGCCCTTTCCTAGTGTACAGCAGAGCGAACCGTGTTTCAAAAACACGTTGAGATCTCGTCAAGATGATATTATATGATCTAGTAAAAGCGTCTTTTCAGCTGGTAATGCACTGCTAGCGCTCTCATGCTGTTGCCACCATTATCATGGTCTGTTCTGATTTGGCACGCCGCAAAGGTGAAAACCATTTGCGTTCAGTGCCGGTCCGCGGAAAACGTGGTCTGTGTTGTCAGATAAAACCTGTTTGTTTTTTCAGGTTTTTCTGTGCCATTTTATCAGATTTTACCTAGGTGCCATTTTATCAGATTTTACCTAGGTGCCATTTTATCACATTTTCCTAGGTGCCATTTTATCAAGTTGACATAGACTTGATAAAATGTACTCCCTAGATCAAATCTGCTAAAATTTCAGGAAAATATCAGACGTTTAATCAGAATTTATCAGAATTTATACGCAGGAGCTGGAGCAACGACTCGACGGCGCCGTCACCAAGATGCTGCGCAAGGCCCTTAACATCCCCTTTGGTTTGCACATTAGTAATGAGGATTTGTACGCTGATTTGCCCTATGTTTCCCACATTATTAGGCACAGGCGCCTGGGCCTAGCCGGGCACCTGGCCCGCACAGATCAGGTAGATACCTCAGATAGACGTGCCCCTGGCCTAGCGATCACGAACGAGCTTGGGGAAGGGGGGCTGACTAACGGGCAGAATTTACTAGCTGACCTCATTTATGCCGACGACATCACGCTCATCGAGAAGCCGGAGTCTGCCCAACTTTGGCTGGACTGCCTGGCACTCGAGGCTCGGGCGGTTGGTCTAGAAATCAGCCCCAAAACGGAGGCCCTGGCCCTCGGCATGGCAGGGCCCCCACCCACACTCCGCCTCTTAGACGATGCCGAGGTCAACTACCCTCCTTCAGGCCGCTTCAAGCTGCTCGGCAGTTGGCTTCCCGACTGCGAGGACGACATGACCACACAGATCGGCATGGCGTGGGCGCACCTCCATGACCACCGCCGCTGGTGGAGCAACCCCGCCCTACCCCGGATCGTCAAGCGTGACCTCTTCAAGGTCGTCATTCTGACGATCCTGACCTACGGCGCCGAGACGTGGACACTGATGCAGGAGCTGGAGCAACGACTCGACGGCGCCGTCACCAAGATGCTGCGCAAGGCCCTTAACATCCCCTTTGGTTTGCACATTAGTAATGAGGATTTGTACGCTGATTTGCCCTATGTTTCCCACATTATTAGGCACAGGCGCCTGGGCCTAGCCGGGCACCTGGCCCGCACAGATCAGGTAGATACATCAGATAGACTAGCTGGCACCAAGCCCGCCCAGCCTGGGCGATATGTCCTCACCTGGCGTGCCCCCGGCCGCGCGTGGCAGGGCCGCCACCCGTGGACTTTTCGTGATAGACTCGGCATGGACATGTGCTACACTAGACGTGACGGGCTCACCCCCGGGCAGCCTCCTGGTTTGTCTGTACATAATATGGAGGCAGATGGTGCGCAAGGATAGATGGCAAGTAGTGATGAAGGAGACTACCCCCAAGCCTGTGGGGGCTCCGCGTGTGACCAAGTATGGCATTCATAGCGATTCGGGCCGCGGTGCCCACACCCCTGTAACTAGGACCTAGATAGCTTATACCATCCATTCCATCCCATGTTCCCCTCCCACTGAGGACTTATGCTCACGTGACGCAGTCACGTGTCTATTAATTAATTGATTAATTAATCCATTCCATCCAATGTTCCCCTCCCACTGAGGACTTAGGCCCTTTCCACATTCGTCAGTTCCGGGGAGTTAGGGTCCTGATTCAGTCGGTTCCGGAACTAGAGGTTTCCACATTGGGCCGTCCAATTAGAAATTTAATTCGATACGACCGCTAATTCGACCGGAACTGGGGTGGAACTCCTGGAACTCGAAAAAAGCAGTTCCGGCCAGTTCCACCGGTCAGAATTAATTTTTTTTTTTGGTCGATGCACGAAAAGGGCGGGGAACACGACGTGAAAAGGGCGGGGAACACGCCGGGAAGACAGTGCGGCCACCATCGCTGCCGCGGGTTAGTGGATGAAAGTGCGTAGCCATGATCGCGAGACTAATAGTTATATTTCTCATCGTGCTGGTGCGCTACCTGCAGCTACGCAGGAAGCAGGCCGCGATCCGCATTATTCAGGAAAATGCGGCTCGCGAGGCGGAATACATGGCAACCGCCACACAAGTGATGATGGGGATGGCAATGGACGACAAGCCAGACGACCGACGAGGCGGGTGGCAGCCCGGTCGCCCGTGGGCATATGATAGGGCCGCAGGACGTGGATTTTGGGAATCAGCAAAGCGAGGGGGTGTCATGACGGACGCGGACTTCCGTGCAACATTTCACATGACCCGTGATTCCTTTGATCGTGTAGTGTGTATGTTGATCGCGTTAGCTAAAATTAGTCAGCCATGGTTAAGTAAGCTAATGGAATTTGAAGGCACGGTAAAACCAGTACTGAAAAGCTATCAGCCCAGTTCTCTCGCGTGTAGATTGTTTGCTTTCTCGACATTTTGTTCGGACGCGTAGTGCATTATCACGGGAAGCATAGCGATTGGTAGCCAACGATGGCGACGTACGTGAAGCCTCTGCTCTATGACGGGAAGGCATCTGGCGTTGCTGCAACTGGAATCAGGCCAGTGCCATGTTCGGCACCGTGCACGCGGAAATAAGGCGCCGTCACGTTAGATAGCACTGCTGAGGACGAGCTGCGCCTGCCTGCCCATATTTACCGAGTTTGTCTCGCATCGCACTGCATTATTGCTGGCCAGACTTTGCTGTCTTTATGCCCGACAGACTGGTTCACGAACCGTTTTAATTTGCTGCGTGCGTGGCTCCTGCCCTTCCATGGCAATGTTTGCAATTTCGCACGTTTTCGTTGTGATTGTTGGCACATACTACATAGCCATGCACATGACATACTGCATGAAGGTCGCAAAGTTAGGTATAGTTTCTGTTTGTAAATCCTGAGTTCTTGCTTTACACACGGTTCCTTGAAATGAAGGCCCTGGCCGAAGCTCGTTGCTTGCCAAAGCCTTCTTGTGTCGAAGAACAGCGGTTCTCAGTGGGCACATGAAAGAGACGTTGCCAGGCATTGTAAGATTTCCAACCACACGCTTGTCCTGTAACCATGCAATTCATTCCATGTGCGTTATGAATCTGGCAGCTTGTGAGCCTGCAACCATTAATTGCAGTTTGGCACATGTTACAAAAAGTAGGCTCCTTGAATTTAGGCTGCTTTCTCGCTTATTTTTGTTGATGCTATAGGCAACATTGGACTTAACACTAACTTGAGTCCCACCCGCATCCAACCCCCCCAATCATCCATCCACTCCGTCCCTACCCACCCAATTATACCACCGTCTTCCCGCCCACTCTTGAACTAATCAGCCCAACGCCCCAGCCCAAGACACAGGCAAATGCCCATGTAGCCACCCATGTGCGCGTGCCTAGAGACACTCAACTAGCTAGGCTGCATGTATGTGCCATGGGGGCATAATAGGTGCATGGGCGCAGGTGCACATGCAGGCCCGCAGGCATGCACAAAGGCAGGCAGGCAGGCAGGCAGGCAGGTTGACAGATGGGTGGGCAGATAGGCGGGTGGCAGACTTGCAGGCAGGCAGGCGGGAGGATGGGCAGAACATTAAGGGTGGACAGGCGAGTAAGAAGGTCGTTGGGTCCAAGCAACCCGTTTATTGGTGATGGATTGATGTGTGTGGCGCATGTGTGCAAGTCGGCCTGTGTTTGTGTGCGTTTGTATGCATGTGCACGTGTGCTCGTGGTGGGTGGGTGCACATGTTTGTGTGCATGTGTTAGCGTGCATGTGCGCACGTGGGTGTGTGCATGTGTGTGATATTGTGTGCATACATGTGTATGCCACAGTGTGCATGTGTGTGCGTGTGTGCGTGTGTGCGTGTGTGCGAGTATGCGTATGTGCGTGTGTGCGTGTGTGTGTGTGCGAGTGTGCGAGTGTGCGAGTGTGCGAGTGTGCGTGTGTGCGTGTGTGCGTGTGTGCGTGTGTGCGTGTGTGCGTGTGTGCGTGTGTGCGTGTGTGCGTGTGTGCGTGTGTGCGTGTGTGCGTGTGTGCGTGTGTGCGTGTGTGCATGTGTGTATGTGTGCATGTGTGTATGCGCGTGCGTGTGTGCATGTGTGTATGTATCCAGTTCTAACGCTAACCTACTGACGCTTGGGTTGCACCAGACAACAATAGTTTTTTACAAATAAGTACAGCTTAATAGAGCCAATATGCACTGTAGGGCTCCTAACAAGTGCGAAAGGGGGTCTTTGGGTGGCTGCCACAAAAGTGGACTTATGCCTCTTTGGGACAACTGGTAATACAAGTTCAGGGTGGGTGGGTGGGGGACCAAAAGAGGCTTTGCTGCCATTGCCTCGTCCGCCTAAATGCTAGTCCACAAGGGCCGTCAGGCTGGCGCGGCGCTGGCACTGGCGTTGGTACCGAAGTTACAGTGGTACCGGCGCTGGCGCTGGCGCTGCGCCAGGTCTGCCCCTACCCTCCCCCCGTCACTTGTGCCACTGCTATTAAAGGTTCGTTTTCACAAATTCGTACAGATTTTCTAAGTCTTTCTACCGCGCGCAGGCGGTAGACCGCACACAGGCGGAACGAACCACTACCGGTCACAGCCGGCGCACCTCCTCCTCCTAGTCTTACGCGGCAAAGTCTATTCGGCCGCACCCCAGACTTCCGTAGTCCCGCTATAACGCAGATAGGGTGAGCAAAAGCTCGGATAATCCACTTCTAACGCTAACCTAGACTGACGCTTGGGTTGCACCAGACAACAATAGTTTTTTACAAATAAGTACAGCTTAATAGAGCCAACATGCACTGTAGGGCTCCTAACAAGTGCTAAAGGGGGTCTTTGGGTGGCTGCCACAAAAGTGGACTTATGCCTATTCCCCACCTTCCCTTCCTGGCCGACTTCGTCAGCAAATCCGGAACGTCGTTTCACATCCGCCACGTCGGTTTGTTGTCGATTCCGGTGATACCGCTGCAATGTCGCCGTCGGTTAATAGGGCGCCCCCCTCTCATGCCAGCTCGTCCCCCGCCTATGCTGCCGCTACCCCCGTCACATCTCATGGCAAGGCGGCAAGGTCCCCAGCGGGGTCGAGCATCTCGTTCCCTCCCGTGGACATGGTATGCAGAGCGTGCATATAGGAAGGGCGAAGTTGGGGGGTATCGTCCCCCCCTACTCCGGTCCGGACTTGAGGATTTCTATCCATGGCGACTGGGCAGGTTGCCCCGCAGGCCAATTGACGCCTCAATTTCCTGCGCTTCCATCCCTTAATTCAGGAAGGCCGCTATCGTATACGTCACTCAGTCTACGAAATCGTAGTGCATTATTTTATGTTATTTTTCCATCTCGTGGCCCCGCGGACCTAGATGCACCCCACTTCTCCAATCTGGGCCGATAGAGGGCCAAATTTCGAGCCGCCGCTCTCCTTGCGCGCGGCTAACATTGCTGATTAAATTTTCAGCCCTCCCGCCTCAGCGGCAAGGCCGTTAGCCCGTCTAATAATCGCCATAGCGAATTAGTCACGTTGGCAGCATATGCCAGCAAAGTGCGGACCATGCAAAAGAGGCTTTGCTGCCATTGCCTCGTCCGCCTAAATGCTAGTCCACAAGGGCCGTCAGGCTGGCGCGGCGCTGGCACTGGCGTTGGTACCGAAGTTACAGTGGTACCGGCGCTGGCGCTGGCGCTGCGCCAGGTCTGCCCCTACCCTCCCCCCGTCACTTGTGCCACTGCTATATTAAAGGTTCGTTTTCACAAATTCGTACAGATTTTCTAAGTCTTTCTACCGCGCGCAGGCGGTAGACCGCACACAGGCGGAACGAACCACTACCGGTCACAGCCGGCGCACCTCCTCCTCCTAGTCTTACGCGGCAAAGTCTATTCGGCCGCACCCCAGACTTCCGTAGTCCCGCTATAACGCAGATAGGGTGAGCAAAAGCTCGGATAATCCACTTCTAACGCTAACCTACTGACGCTTGGGTTGCACCAGACAACAATAGTTTTTTACAAATAAGTACAGCTTAATAGAGCCAACATGCACTGTAGGGCTCCTAACAAGTGCTAAAGGGGGTCTTTGGGTGGCTGCCACAAAAGTGGACTTATGCCTATTCCCCACCTTCCCTTCCTGGCCGACTTCGTCAGCAAATCCGGAACGTCGTTTCACATCCGCCACGTCGGTTTGTTGTCGATTCCGGTGATACCGCTGCAATGTCGCCGTCGGTTAATAGGGCGCCCCCCTCTCATGCCAGCTCGTCCCCCGCCTATGCTGCCGCTACCCCCGTCACATCTCATGGCAAGGCGGCAAGGTCCCCAGCGGGGTCGAGCATCTCGTTCCCTCCCGTGGACATGGTATGCAGAGCGTGCATATAGGAAGGGCGAAGTTGGGGGGTATCGTCCCCCCCTACTCCGGTCCGGACTTGAGGATTTCTATCCATGGCGACTGGGCAGGTTGCCCCGCAGGCCAATTGACGCCTCAATTTCCTGCGCTTCCATCCCTTAATTCAGGAAGGCCGCTATCGTATACGTCACTCAGTCTACGAAATCGTAGTGCATTATTTTATGTTATTTTTCCATCTCGTGGCCCCGCGGACCTAGATGCACCCCACTTCTCCAATCTGGGCCGATAGAGGGCCAAATTTCGAGCCGCCGCTCTCCTTGCGCGCGGCTAACATTGCTGATTAAATTTTCAGCCCTCCCGCCTCAGCGGCAAGGCCGTTAGCCCGTCTAATAATCGCCATAGCGAATTAGTCACGTTGGCAGCATATGCCAGCAAAGTGCGGACCATGCAAAAGAGGCTTTGCTGCCATTGCCTCGTCCGCCTAAATGCTAGTCCACAAGGGCCGTCAGGCTGGCGCGGCGCTGGCACTGGCGTTGGTACCGAAGTTACAGTGGTACCGGCGCTGGCGCTGGCGCTGCGCCAGGTCTGCCCCTACCCTCCCCCGTCACTTGTGCCACTGCTATATTAAAGGTTCGTTTTCACAAATTCGTACAGATTTTCTAAGTCTTTCTACCGCGCGCAGGCGGTAGACCGCACACAGGCGGAACGAACCACTACCGGTCACAGCCGGCGCACCTCCTCCTCCTAGTCTTACGCGGCAAAGTCTATTCGGCCGCACCCCAGACTTCCGTAGTCCCGCTATAACGCAGATAGGGTGAGCAAAAGCTCGGATAGTGCATGTGTGTATGCGTGCGTGTGTGCATGTGTGCATGTGTGCGTGTGTGCATGTGTGTATGTGTGCATGTGTGCGTGTGTGCATGTGTGCGTGTGTGCATGTACGTGTGTATGTGTGCATGTGTGTATGTGTGCGTGTGTGCGTGTGTGCATGTGTGCATGTGTGCGTGTGTGCATGTGTGTATGTGTGCATGTGTGTATGCGTGCGTGTGTGCATGTGTGTGTGAACATTTATGTGCATGTGTATGTATGTGGGCGTGTGTGTGTGTGCTGGGGGGTAGGATGGATAGGGAAAAGAAAGAGTGAAAAATGCAAGGTGTGGGGGAGTTAAATGTTTCACCTCACGGCAAAAGTCGTTGTGCCTGCCGCGTGTATTGACAAGCAGCTGTGGGCACGGTTGCAGCAAGTGAGTACACGCCAAGGGCCTACACGGTTCATGCAATAGCACACAGCCAGTGGGACGAAACATCTGCACATATTACTTGGGTTCATATCTATTTTGCACATTACCTGCTTGGGTTCATCAACTGAATTCTGCACCTTACACTTGCATGGCTCATGGTTTCAATCGCTGCTCAATTGACGGAAAATGAACAGGCAATCAGCATTCAGATATGTTAATCCTGAAAAGTGACCTTCCACGTACACCAGGAGAATGAAGGTCGATGCTGCTGTGACGCATGAGCCTAATCCACGTGCTCTCGGAGGTCTCCACCTCGGCAGGAGCACCTGCAGGCGTCGTGGCTCGCTTACCTCAAGCAATATGCGCGTGCTGAAAGCTACCGGGGTCTAGGCAGAGTTACATTATCTGCCCGGAAAAAGCACCTCTTAAACCTTTCTCGGCAACCAAGCTCTGAGCAACGCTATATTGTCGTGGCCGGACTTCATTGTCGCCATTAAAATGTCAAAAGCTGTTTGATTCATCCAAGGAAAATGCGTGCATGGTAGACAGATCATGAGATGCCCGGGCGTATAGACATGACAAGCAACTGCTTAGATGGCGCCGTCATCGCGTCCCCTCCTCGCTTCCCTCGACTCAGTTCGTTAAGGCGCCTAATCCAATGTATGGCATAGGCCGCTGTGATCTGGCCGCGCACCTCGGCCTCAAGAACATCTTCTTGCGTCTTAAACGTAAGCGCCGCAGGCGGCGGCTCAGCCATTGCAAGGCTTAAAATCACAGCGATGCCAGATGGTTATGGCGTGTAATGCTGGGCGACGGGGTGCAGTTTTCACTTTAAGTAGGGTCAAGCACGTGCCATGATGCACACAAAAAGGCGGGAACTTGTTCGCCGCCGTTGGATCGGAACTGAATGTGGAAACCCCGTCCCGACTAATTTCACCGCTAATTAATTTTATTCGCCGCGCCGAATTAGACGTACTCGCGCCTGGAACTGCGGTCCGGACCAATCCGAGTCCTCCTAATTCGCACGGATTCGTCACCATATGTGGAAAGGCTCTTATGCTCACGTGACGCAGTCACGTGTCTATTATAATTAATTAATTAATGATTGATGAGTAAATTAATTAATTAAGTTGTACATATCTCCGTTGGGAGAATATGTAAGGCACACATTGTCTAGGTAGCTCGTGCTTAATTAATTATACCAGAGAGTTGTCTCACTTGCACAAATTTCTCTACTCACTTGCACAATTATCTTTACTCACATCCCATCGCATCAACTCAGAGTTGTCTAACTTCACAAAAAATTACAATTTCATTGTTGATTGAAGTTAAGACATGCGGACACTAATCCCTACCCTTCAACGGGGCCGGGTAGGCTTCTTCACCAACCTAGCAACTTCCTCCTTTAAAACATGATATAGGATCCGTACGCGCATGGAGTGGGGCTGTGCATGACCTATGGTCCCAGTGGGGCCGGGGCCAGCTCAATAATCAAGCTGGCCTACCGGGCAAACTCAGTTCAATCCTATCCCTTGACCCGGTGGCATGCCATAGAGTGATGGATACCCAAGGGATAGAATAGAGGAGTCAAGACTCATGGCAAGGCGCCAAGGTCTCCACGATCACCGCAGATCGACCAAGCTCCATGAATATACGTGAAACCTACAGCACATTCAAAGTAACATAGCCTGCGGGCATCGCCATGCTTCCTAACCATATCGCGCTGGTTGTCTCATTGCGATTGAATTCCTACCTAGCAAGATGTGGTGAAGAGTCAGCTGTGAACAGCCGCGTGAATTTCTGGTATAGCACCACCACCTCGTCAATGCGGCACAACGGGGCGTTTGATAGCTCCCCGCCGATCTTCCCACTAGTATATACTTGTCCTTTATTATCTGACACCACAATCGGTCGCATAGCTCCGTCTTCAATTTGTCGCAAAAGGTCGACATTACCTCTCTCGTTCGCCATCTATCCTGTTGGACTAGCGGTGACTTATACCGCCAGGTCGGGGCCTGCATGCATACAAAGGTAGGCAAGAAGATATTATCGGACTTGGGAACATGCCAAAGACGCCCCTGGTAATAAACCCGCATTATGCTAAGCGTATGTGTGTGCCATTCTTGACTTATGTAAATTAACATAAAAAGTGTGGACGCCCCCAGCGGGCTAGAATAGCAATAGCCCTAGCTTGTAACCATTGGCGTCACTGCCGCTAAGGCAGCCATGCCTAGAATGTTTGCCTAGCTGTGCCAACACACCTAGTCACGTGCCGCCAACGCACGGTACACAACCAGCCATAGCCTTAGCCTAGTCCTATAGTACAGCCATGCTACGCCCTGGCTATGTTCAGATTACTTGCCCACGCTCCTTGCTATGATATGCTCACATGGGTCCTATTGCACCCACAGACTGCCGGATCGTTAGCGTGTCCGTTTAGCTAGCGCGCCCGAATGCGGCTGTGGCATGCCTCTGGCATGAAGGAGACTGGGGGTCTCTGCCCTTTCTCCTGTAGTGCACACACAGGGATTAAAAACACTTCGGTGCTCCGTGACTCCCCAACGGGAGCACGAGTTAAATTAATTAATTAATTAATTAACATAAAAAGTATACCTTGCCGAGTATACCAAACCGTTTGACATCATGTGTGGGTGCATGTTCATGTGTATTGGACAATTTGTGTGTGATTTCGTGTGAGTAATAATATATGGCCATGTACAAAAAAGCAAACAGGCATGTAGTTCAGGTATATAGAGAACAACTTACAAAAACTTAAAATGATACTACAATCAAATGCAAACAAATCAACAACATTGTTAGGTTGTTATTCATGTGCATAAAAAATACATCATGATTCACCTGTCAAGTCCTCAATGCAGGTCCGTGCATCTTCCCGAACACCAAGAGAGGAACTTTGACCTCCCACTATGACGTCAGGGTCTGCATGCATTCACAAAAAAACATTTATTTCCAACGTTGTTATGTAAATTAGTTTACTACAGTAGTATATCCCTCAAACCCGGCCTCTCCACCAAGTTATACATTTACTACCTCGCTTTCTCTAAGCTGGCCTCTCTCACATTACCATAAATAGGTCCCAAGCGATCCCGGGCGTCATGTCAGCAAAACCATGTGGTAAAGACTTAAGGCGCATGTGTGTGTCCATGTCATTGCTTAATTAACAATTGTGCATGTGTTTATTATCTTCATAGCAAGTACATGTATGCATGTCTGTTTTACAACCCCTATGGCATGTCGTCAGCGGTCCCACAAGCCTGGGGTAAGATTCTCACCTGTTAAGTTAACGCTCTCACTGGTATCAGGCATTCCACCCCCTGCAGGAGTGCTTGGGCCTTCCTCCATGGTGTTAGGGACTGCATGCACAAGAATAAACAATTAACAATGGCATTGTCAACTTTGCTGCGATGTACTTGTTAGGCTAAACCGCAATCGATACAACATGCACATGCTCATATTGACTTCATCATTAGAATCTAGAGCGGCTTATTTAAGTTGTATGCCGGCTCACCATAATCATCGGTTGTCGTGCCAGGTAAATTCTGTGAGAGCTTCTGTCGAAACCCGGCCCTCCGTTTTGAAGGTGCATTGGAGGCAGCATGGGTTGACGTCAGCTCCGGCATGTCCACTTCGTCCTTCTCCCGTTTGGCACTGCCTTTGTTCCATGCTCGCAAAACCACAGGGTCTTGTTGAATTGGCTTAGAGCCCGCTCTCCCCGAAAATTCATTTCCTTCGGCAGTCGGCACAACTGTGCTCTCAGTCAAGATCCTACAACTTTCTACAAAAGACGCTAATTAACAAAACTTTTGCGGCCGTTTCCTTGGCAGTCACGGAAGCCATCTTCCATGCCTGCGGTTCAGCCGAGTAAGGTGGAACGACATATGCATCGTAGTACATTGTGGACAACAGCTGGCAGGCAATCACATTCAAGCTGATGTCAACGTGAGTTAAGTTATATCTACCCCCCCACACACAAAAAGCTTGATGGCGAGGTACCACATCTGTGCACATCTAGTCTTTGGCAAAAAGAATGCAGCATATTTACCTGCATGGCTCCGTCAAATTCATTCAATAGTCGCAAGTCCTTGTCGTTGGGTTCAGCTGGCATGCAGTGAGTCATCTTCATGCGGAAAGCGATCACCCTCCTCATCAGGTAAGGGCTCCATGCATGTCGCCAACGTCCATGCATGACGTGACCGTCATCGTGCTGATCTGTGGGATACTTGGACATTTCTTCCTTGACAAATTCCAACTCATCTCTCTCGCGCATGATTGAAGGCAGTCTTAGCCATGAATAACCTCACCTTGCGTCATTTGCATCGCCAGGGTATACTGATTTGCATGTGGCAGTTTCCATCTTGTTGTGAACAGCTGAAAAGGCTCTTTCTTCGCAGAAATGAATGGGCCGACGTTCAAACAACGTTCTCCTATCCCTCTTAAAGCAGTCTTTAAACTAGAAAGGCAAGGGTAAATAACTGAACACTGAGGTGGCAATGATCACAACACAATGCCCTTGAGAAAGTCTTAATAATCAAGCTCTTTACCCTTTCAGAAGCTGCATGCATTGCGTTAGCAACGATTCTGGGCCCTCTAGCTCGCTCACCTCGCCTAATCTGCGCTTCTGGGTCCGCGCTTATATGAACTCTTACGAACTGAAACACCAAATTTGACTCATAATCCGCCATCGCATGGCTGTATACCTACGGAAATGTGCGTTTTTAGCTCTTTTGCGCACGACATGCAGTGATGTGACAGATGAAACCGGCGTTTTTTCTGAATTACGGTACGTCGTACGTCTGCGGTGTGCCTCGTTACACCTTGTCAGTTGTCTCCGCGAGTGTGCCTGATAATAATGCGACCAGGTCACCTACTCTTACCGTGTAAAACAGGTGAATAAGGGTGAGAGTGCGCGAGGTAAAGGCTCAGAGAGTGAAGTAAATAAGGCCGTTCGACTAAGATGATAGTTCTTGCGAACCCTGGAGGTAAGTAGACCTGTAGTAGGTACACTCTATAGTCTATACTGAGAGCCGAGAGGTACCGAGTGAGTAGACGATACTGTACAGCAGTAGCCCTTGGCCGTTTCCAATTTCCAAATCTCTGCTGCCCATGTGCGGCGTGGGCAATTACAACAACAACAGCAGCAGCAGCAGTACTAGAAACATCCAAATGGGTCTCTGGTCGGCTAACATAAAATATAATTACCAATTTCACCGTGTAAACTAAAAACGTGAAGGCCTCAGCCCTAAAAGCCCCTTAAGAATAACGCAGAACTGGTCTACTGGTCTAGTCCATCTAGTAACTCTAGTTTTAATTCTCATTTCGGGGCCAATAATATGAAGCCATCTATGGCGGCGTAAAGGATAGCAGGCGATAGCTTTGGCCATTCGTGACCCGTGAGATACCGCTGGATTCGTCGTGAAAAGGTGCGTCTAACGATACCCATATAAGCAACTTTTATTGGGTCCTTGAGGCTGCCGCCACGCTATCTGTGATGTCGGCTGGCAAGGCGTACCGGAAGTACGCCTGATGCCTAGAGGCATACAGTATAGCGCGACGGCTCACTACCAATGGACCTGGAATAGCAGTAGAACATCTCACGAAGCTGGACGCTTCCTGGTAGTGCTGCTTCTACTCACCCTTTACCCCTTTAACCATGCGATCCTGCGGAGGACCAGGCTCTCGCATAACTCGGTGACCGGAAGTCACCATGACACCCGCTACAGACCCAACCTGACATTGCAGACACGGATGGTGCAATGCAGGCTTCCCCCCAAGCATAACCCCTGGAATGGTACACCTTTTTCGCTATCTAACTCTTTATTGCTCCTGTTGTCCTCGTTGTCATACCTGCAGATTACCGCCTACTACACCGGATGGAAACCTCCGATCCAATTCCTGGGAGGAACGCCTTCGGCTTGCACAACCCCAGGGTGGCCTACAAGCGCTGGCTGCGGGAAAAATACCATGGACTCCAGTTTTGGCCTCAAGCTACAATAATATGAGCAAACGCATGCTCGTCCTCGAGGTACAGGGCAAAAACCTTTCTCAAGCGGAAAAGGCATAAGAGGTACGCCAACGCTCGCATCCTTCTGCACTCTCTCCCCTTCTACTAACTTATGAGTCAACTTACTATAATATCCTGGAACGTTCAGGGTTTAAATACTTATGGTGTTCGCACCCAGGGACAGTCTAAAATATCTGCGCTCCAAGCACAACTAGCCAGCATCACCCAAACCTATGTCGGCCCATCTCATGAAATCTGGGTAGGCCTACATACAAGTTAACATAAATTTCCTGGAATAGACGCAAAAGCGCTACAATCCTTTACCAGACGCACCCCAGACATGGAACGCAGATGGGCATGGGCACGGGGTGGCCGGGACTAGTGGAGGCACTGCATTGCTACAGTATCGACGTCCGCCACACCCTCACGTTCAACTTCACCCATGGGCCCAACCGGCACACAGATACTGCTCCCAACACATGGCAGGGTCGCTGGACCCGGCAATGCATCTCCTGGGGCGGTAGGACTGGCTATATTATATCGGTATATGCCCCCAACGAACACTCTGACCGTATAAAATTTTTTGATGATTTGTTTGCTATGGTTGCCCCCCTCCTAGACCAATCTCATGAGGTCATACTAATGGGTGACTTTAATGTTGACCTAGACCATGGCCTTGGGCTTGAGACGACCTCGTTAGCTAACCACCTCACACGCCTCTCACTACAGGATGTTATCAAACCTCGCGACCATCAGACTGCATACGAGAGAGTCCACTCGTCAGGGAACCCGCATCACCAGCCGTCTAGACTACATATTTATGTCACCTTTCTGGGCCTCCCTCATGTCACGCAGAGGTCATACGCTCCACAGTTTTTTCTGATCACTACCCCTGCCTTCTCACCATGGTGTATCACTCCAGCCCCCCTAGAGGACCAGGCATCCCTCGCCTCAATAAAAAGCTGCTGGCTGACCCCGCCTTTCGCTCACTAGTCCGAGAACAATGGCGAGATTGGAAAACCAATCATTAGTAGAATACCCAAGCACTACTCTCTGGATGCAAGCATGCCTCTCACACATCCTTGACTCCTCTAAGACATACGATCTACTAGAACAACGCCGCATAAAAGGCAAAGACTACAATTACTACAAACGAGTTATTACTATGTTGCAATCCAAACCCCGCCTAGCCCCGCACGAGTTAAGGGGACTCGCACGTCCAAAAGCCTGAAAAACTGACTTTAATGAATATCAGTTCCAATGCACTCGGGAACCATCTAGTGATGATTGAGTACCATATAAATATGATGTTTGGACATTCATGCCACCACTTGTTGGGGGTACTACCCCCAACCACGCACCGGTGGCGAGCTAAAAATAGAAAAAGACGCTATTTATGAGATATTTTGCCCAAGACAAACCACTTATCCAAATGACCTGCCCATACATTTCTGCAAAGTTCCCCCACTTTTTTAAAAGCTGGGCTATTTACATGGCCAAAATGGTCACATTTGTTTGAGTTATTAATGTTCTCGCAAAATGGGTACTATTTTTAGCCAAAAAAAAAATCAAATCAGATTGGGTCATCCATACATTTTATATTCCACTGAGTGGGGGGAAACACAACCCCAAAGATTGAGCTCATTCTGACTGTCAAGCGTAGCTCAAGTTATTGATTTTCCTGTGATGCCACCTGGGTAGACGCTAAAAGAGAATTGAGCTAGTGCTGAGCCAAAATGACATCTGTTTTGCTACCCTAGACACCCAAAAACATGCCCACTTTGATCACGGAGTGTGAGGAGGATGTCCGGAGCGTCATACGCCCCACCCCTCCATCGGCATGCACAGCCAGCCTTGTGAGTCTACCCTTATCAACAAGGCTGGTAGGACGACACGCCTGAGCAGCATATGTCATGCCTATCTCAGGCTAATAATGTGTGATTTTGTGCCAACATTACCAAGCTGTTCCACCCAACAACACATTAAAAACCATCTTCCAAAATGCCCAACAAGCCGGACATGTGGAGGAACACACACGCAGTATATAAAGAGAAAATAAGCTGACTTTTTATCCAGCCAACCTGTGGCTAGCTGCTCTGGTTAGCATGACAAAGGCTATCATTTACTCAGTGGGAAAGGTGAATTGACCATTGGAACAACCTACCTGACGCATGTGCCACCAAAGCATTGTGTCCCGCAAAATGCACACTGCCTCCTTTCTAACAAGCACGAGCCACTTTCTTTAGGAGACAGGTGCCAGCTCGTCAGTGTCTGGGGAAAATGATGCCGCTGCTTAGGAAGACCGCGTGAATTTCCTCGAACACAACTGTCTATAAAGCAAAAGAAATTTCAGAGAAGCATGGAAATAAAAGCATTACACCTTCCCGACAGGTTGTGGGCCACGCGCTGCAGCAAGCCAGCCACGTCACAGACGAACTTGCTAAAAAACATCCAGGAATCTAGCGATGCGGCGCCAGGACCCGCAACTTCATGGCTGCATCTGGCCGGAAAGAAGGCGAAAAGCTTACGCTCAACGAGCTAAGAAAGCAGGAAAACGCTAGCTTAAGACGTTTAATACAAGAACGTACCATAACGGGCATTTATTCGTGCCCGGGAGCACAAGAAAGGCCACCCTTTCATGGAGAGGTCGGGCGCGCATCGCGCAGGCCTAATGTTATCTTACCGCAAAATGACGGGAAAGGTAAAGATAGCAGCGGGAATTTTCACGGCTTTAGAAACATCATTAAACTAGCTAGTTCCCTTACGACCATCAGAACTGGCAATCACACGGGCAGGCATCCATTATACTTTATTCATCCCGATAGAAATTCAGGCCGGACCCCCCCTGCCGATGGTAAAGAAAAAAAGCCCACGACATTATAGATCGCAACCATCCCACCATAAAGTAGAATCAGTAACTAATTTTCTCCAACAATCGAGCATTTTTTCTGCTTTCCGCGAGCCAGATTCGTCACGTTTCGTCTAAAAGCAGTCGCCATGGCCACTTCCGCAAGGGGTGCGCGCACCGTGCACCCACTTTTCACGGTACGGAGGGTACCGCGGATTTTTTTTGGCGCGGAAAATATTCGCCGCGCCGAGTCCCCTTAACACGACTGCGAATGTGCCAGACTGAGATGGATAAGCTACGCCTTGAACGCCACGCAGAAGCCCTAGATGTGGAAAATACATGGTGGCATGTCAAGGGTGAACGAATGAATATAAGGAATTCTTTGCATAATTTATCCCACCCCCGCGCTCACAAACCACCATCACAGAAATTACAGACGAGACTGGCACCCATACCACCCCCCAAGACATCCTACAATCGGGACATGCTTTTTTCTCCACCCTGTTCCGGACAGAACCCGACCCCTCTGCAAATACAGCCACACAAAAAATCCTAGATGCAAGTCCCCACCGCCTCTCTCCGTCACAACAAGCTCTACTAGACGCCAGCCCCACTATGGAAGAAACATCTCTAGCACTCCAACATCTCAAAACCGTGGTAGCGCACCTGGTGCAGATGGCCTTCCTGTAGAGTTTTTTAAAACGTTCTGGCCCCTCATAGGCAGGGATCTATACCAGTGCAACTTGGAAATCTGGAACACCGAAACTGTTGTTGGCCAGTGGTCGGAAACAATTCTCATCCTCTTACACAAAAAAGGGGATAAAACCAGTTGGAAAAATTATAGACCCATTCGCATGCTCACAGTCCCTTACAAACTAGCCAGCAAACTCTTGCAACGCCGCTTCTACAGTGTACTAGATAATCTGATCGGCCCAGAACAAGTTGATTCAGGTCCAACCTATACACATCAGCGACAGCATCATGCACCATGATCATGGACATTGTTGATGACGCCTGGCGTAACAATATTATAGGTATTATTTTATTTTGGGATTTTGAAAAGGCATTCGACCGCATATGTTGGAAATACCTCGAGGCCATACTACACGGGCTTGGATTTGGACCTAAACTTATCAAGGTCAGCCTATAGGCATGATCAAATCCCTCACTTGGCACCTACTAATTAATGGACACAAATCCCAAATAGGCCATAGCACACGCTCTCTCCCACAAGGCGACCGTCTCTCTCCTCTTCTCTTTCTGCTCGCTCACGCTGGCCTTTTCTTTCTTCAATCTTCATCAACAGGACAGCCGTATTCAAGGCTACCCTCTCCCTCACCACACACGTGGGCTGTTTCAAACTGCTTACGCTGATGACACTACTAACATTTGCACCTCCCTGCGTGATATGTTGATGCTGTGCTTGACAACATATCTACATACTGTACCGCCTCCCAACAACGCTGCAACGTGCACAAGTCCACGGGCTTGCATATTGGCAGAACAACGAACCCGACTCTCCAACCTACTAACCTGGCGGTGACATGGGTCCCGCCGGGACTCAGGATATACCACCTTTTGCATAACTGCCCTATCGGCCGGACAGCTGAAGGGAGGTTATTGGAGGTCAAAACCTTTTTATACGACGAATCACAACAACTGGGCAAACTTACTGGTGTACAACAGGTGGCCAACCGCTGGGCTGGTGTACACCGCCTCAGCCTCCGGGGCAAGGTCCTCGTTACGAACCAGCTGCTATTCTCCAAGCTGCAGTACTTCGGTCAGGCCCACCCACCGGATGAACACACCGTGTCGCTTATTCAACGACTGGGGCATAACTTTGTTTGGAAAAAATCGAGCGATCTCAACCGCCAGGTACACGGATAGATCGATCAGAGAGGCAATGTCTTTTATGCCGTGGCCTCTTGGAGGACTAGGCTTACACAATATGCAATGGCGTTTATGGTCTGTGTATGCCAAACAAGTTATCTCTGCCCACATTGGTGTCAACACACACTCTGGATGTCTTCTGGCACGTGTATGCCAAACAAGTTATCTCTGCCCACATTGGTGTCAACACACACCCTGGATGTCTTCTGGCACGTGTAACCCTCTCACGTCTTACTCATCACTCCAATGGTATGTCCTGGCACACTGGAGCCGCACTGCTTACTGCTCGCCTCCCCTCCCCCAAACTCACCAGAGGTCTTCCTTGGTACTGGGCTCGTATATGGCAAGGCTTTATGGCACTTAAACCCGACCGCCTACTATTCCCCACACTACGTGAGGAAGTGGCACGCCAACCCCTATCTATTCTTTAATGATATATACCTCAACCCCCTTAATCGCCCCTTTGGATGCTTAAGTGGCCCTAACCCCTATGAAGGCTTCATAACATCCCCCCACCCTGTAACCACTATCCTCCACCTGTATATTCTCCACGGTGACTGCTACCGCCTCTTAACATATAACGAATTGGCTGCCTGGGTCCCCAAAATGCCTACTTCTGCTGCCTGGGCCCTATATATTGCCGCGCTAGTACAAGCCATACCCCCCCGCTGGCACACACTCATGACTCCCCCCCGTGCCCCCTATTGTCCATCTTCCCAGTAAAAGTCCTAAATTTAGGACCAAGTGGAATTAAAATATATATATTAAAAATATAATTACTTACAGCAGAGTGAAATCACTCAAACCAAAGCAAACGCCCAGCTATAAACCTATATACAGAGCCATGGGCAAAGCTCTATACTACGATAAGACCAATGGAAACGCCTAACGGGAGGAACCTAATAGCCCTGCTGCACCGCAAAATCAGCCCGCGTACGGCGGAGCATGATGTCCGCCATGGCCCGAGTCAGCGCCACCGACAAGCGCTGACGCCAATATGACGTCCAGGTCCGCGCCGACCATGGGGCCCGCTGGCCCTCCAGGTCCAGCCGGTCCTCCCGGAGCCGGCAACACTCCTTGAAGAAGGCGGAGGTCAGGGGCCCCATGGCCCCAAACTCCTCCAGGACAAAGGGCACCACACGATGGTGCCCGACGTCGCCGTAGGCCAGGAGCTTGGCCCGCTCCGCCCGGTCCGCCGTGTAACCTGCCGTGAGGGAGGCCCCAGCCACGTGGCTAAGAGCCAAGGGCCGCGCCACCGAAACGTCAATAAGCAGATGCCGGCCACCCCCCTCAAAGTCCAGCACCACGATGTCAGGCCGGTGGTTGGGGGAATAGAAGGCAGCGCCATCCGCATCCTCGGACCGGATGTTCGCGTGGGGGAAAACCGACCGAATCATGGCGAGCACCACCGTCAGGAGGACAGTGTGCAAATACAAATACCAATTCTGATTCTGTTGGCCCCCCATGCAGGCAAGGTAGTGAGTCCCCGTGGGATCCAGCGGCTGCCCACAGCTACCACAAGGCCGCCCGGCCGGAACAAGAGGCTGCGGGGCAAATAGCTGGTGCCGGAGCGCCACCGAGTAGTGGCTGGGAGCCAAGGCGAATGGGGGGCCATGGGAAGAGCACGAAGGTACGCCGAGCCCACACTCCGCAAGGAAAGCGAGAACAGCCACGCACGTCCCTGGGCGTTGAGGTCCGCGAAAAGAGCAATCCAATCAGCCGTGTGCAGAATACCCGCGTAGGTTTTCTGGTGTTTATCGATGACGCGAGCAGGGAATGCGGCGGGAGATTGAACGGAGGCGACCGAGGGAGTGCCGCGAGGGAGGTGGCGCTGTACCGCCTGAGCGGCACGGACGGGAGAACAGGCCTGCTGGATCTCAGCATAGGCCTCCTGGATGGCGGTGACGAAGGGCAAAGGGCATTAAGGGCGAAGGGCTTTTATAAAGGAAAATATATATATGCAAACATTAAAATTTGACCCTGGCATTCGTGCCCATGACAGATAACACACTTTTTTAGTTTCTATCAAAAACCTGGGGTCAAATAATTACATTTAGTGCATGAATGGGCCCTGCCACCTGCCAGACCTCAAAGCGCGAATTTGGCCAAAATGTGGGTTTTAGGACCATTAGGACCAATTAGTGTCAACGCATGACCATGCTATCCACACGGTCCCTTGAGCATCTTACAAGCGCTAGGGGACCCTACGAGGCCTTGGGATGGCGGGGCAGCGTATAACAAGGCCATACCCTGCTGTGGCTGCCTCTATATATACGCGTGCTTAACGGTGTCACAGATGGTGCAGGTAATGCAATATACGGTTGCATGGTTGCTGAGGTTGCCCGGCTTGAACATGGCCCACCCCTTGCGGTAAACTTTCTCTAAGCATATGCCAAACCTTCTTTGACATCACGGACATGCTGGCCACCACCCAGCGATGAAAAAACAATGCATTTGCATTGCAACTAACACATGAATGCAGCCAAATCAAGTTACAAAACAACGGTGTGCTAACATGCAACGCTTTGTGAGCGAATTCAGGGTGCATGTAACACGTAAACCATACTGTATATACTGTCTGAGAACACCCTGAACGACTGCAGGCCATAGGACCATGGTTTATAACTAACACATGAGTAAAACTGCCCTTACGCATGTGTGTTTTAGCTGCAGCGGACGACGAAGATAGAGACGTAAAAAATTGTATGACGTAAACCAACTATGTGTGACAGTTATGTGCACAGAGAGCGTCCCCTCTTTTTAGGCATAGCTGGCTGACTCAAAACACCACGACAGCGTTGCCAGTTACACTCATGATCTAGGACAACCCGGCACGTACCTGCTACTTACGTCGCCTCATTCCAGATGGTTGCAAAAAAGTCGCTGAAATCCGCAGCGAGGTCAGCTTTCCGAGAGCTGAGCGCACCAAAGCTGGCCAACCGGTTCGACAATGATATAAACCACGCTTGTGCTGCGTTCTAGGTCCAAGAAATACCGAAAGTGAAGACCTATAAGGTGCGCTCGCTGCCCAGCCTGAACGTCCCTAAAACATGGTCGACAATGGAAATCGGGCAAGAATATCACGGCCCAGGCGCTCCCATGTCAAATACTCCGTTTCTAAACTCCAGACTATAATAAAAATCGTCCACAAAAATTTCCTGGCTTGATTCGCACCACCATTGCTAATACACTAACATGTTTGTGCCAAAATCGACCCTCCGCGAGCAGGCGATCTGCGACCCATTTGTGTTGTGCCGCTGTGCTACAGCGCTACACATAAAACTTGCGCAGAAAATATTCACAGCCTTTAATCATAACTAACAACCTTTCGTTTTTGCTACTGGGCGCCCGAAATGATAAACGCACGTGAAAACGCCGGCCACGATTGTCAGGTCGCCATATCCACCTCACTTCATTCCCGCACCCACTTTTTCGCTCCAAAATCGGTTATATTTTTGGTCGAGGTACCTACTTTCCCGCCATTATACCCGGTACCCGGGTACGGAATCCGGGTACCATGTGCCGGTACCACGGGTCGGGTACATCATGCCGGGTACGGTGGACATGGGGTACGGTCCATATAGTGAACCCCCCCCCCCGGTACCTCGGTTATAGTGACCACTAGGACGATTTAGGACAAAGTCCTAAATTTAGGACCGTGGGAGGCTTAACACTATAAAGTTGGTGAATGGTGCTCCTTTTGTCCATACATCACGACCGCAACATGCTCGGGGAAGGTGATCGCAGAACTCCCCCTTGGAACCCTGCACGTTCAATTACTGGCGCCGCTGAGTGGCCATAACGGCTGTCTGGCTCAACTTACAACTGCAGTGGTGTTCCTCCCCACTCAGCTATGCCACCGGATTCGGGTTGTACCTTGGTCCCTTGAACAATCATGTGTATACCAACCCAACCCCAACCTTCCTGACGCTGCTATTATTTGGCTACATGTGGGAGCAACCCGCCTTGACATGTTGTCATTGGATCCAGTGGAATTTGGCTGGGTGCTTAGTCAGGGTGACAACAGAATTGTAAAAGGCCTTTACGAGTACACGGCTGAGTGGGGCTACACAATGCTCTTGAATAAAAACCATCAATTCCACCCCGGACGGACACGCTGGGGCGCTACTGAGTGGCCTGGCCACACCTGGGTCCGCAACATCACCCTTGCCGCTGACCACCCGCTGGTCGACCGCCGCGCGACCGACGTACAACACCTCTTGATGCACCGGTCCATCGGGGTCGGGGAGATCCTCCACCGGCGATTTCAACATCCTGCCACATGTTTATGTACCAACCCCAATGAAACGGTGGAACACCGATTTTTATGGTGCAACCTCCAGGGAGTTTGGACCTGGCTCATTGGTTTATGGGCAGCCTGGACGTCTGAGCCTATTATACCGGTGTCTACCCGCTCAATTATCTTTGGCATCACTGGCACCCCTGGCCTTGAGCTCACCTTTGCACAACAAGCGTGGATATGGCTCCGCACATGCATGTTGTATACTACAATCTGGACGGTGCGAAATGATGTGGTGTTCAATAGGCGCACAGTCTTCGACAAAGCTGGGGTTCTCTCACGCTTCATTTACCTATGGAACTCTAGCATGAGACGCTATTGGATGGTCGCAAACGAACAAAACAAAATCTGGGACCCTGGCGCGGACCAGGATAAGCCCAGCCCACTTGAGATCTTTCATGACCTCATGGGCAAAAACAGGATCTTTACCCACATGCCCAATGACAACCCATTAGAAGTCCAGTGGCTTCCGTGGTCTAGCAAGGCTCCGTTTTAGCCACTGACATCTTGATACCCTAGGCTTAGCAGGGATTAACTATTGGTCATATTTGGAATAAACGTACACCTATTTATCTGGAAATACCAATTTCACCGGAAAAATATAAATACCCACTTACCCAGGACTTACCCCCCTCCCCAAAAGCCCAATACATTACGTACCAGACGGCCAGTATAATTAGTAATGTAGTTACCTCCACTAAGTTGAGGAATAGCGTAAGGTTATTGGCAAATGCGTTGAAGCTTGACAGGCTGGGCAAGACGTGGGTAAAATGCATTCAGTACGGAGTAAACGCTAACTCGATTAATTGATGACGGGCTATGGGCCTATGGCGGATGTTTAACAATTAAACACATTTTCTACCGCACGGATATTTTACCCAATGAACATTTGAGGGATGCATCACCGGCTCATTTTTGTGCAGTAATGAAGCCTTGTGATGACAGACACCTCCGCAACGAAGGAAGTGCAGGAATACCATTAAATTGTGCGAATGCCAGGCCCAGCAGTAATGGGCAGATGCAGCCACAGCCTGCCAGCAGGGCTGATAAGTTGCCTGCACAACCAGGATTGAGCAATGGGGACGCTAGCATCCTCCGTAGAGGTGACGAAATCGGAAAGGCATCTGGCCACCAAAATTATGTGAGTGACACCGCGCTGGTTTTCCTATCGGTTTTAATGTTCTCCATGTGAGACATTTCTTTGCAATCTGGGAATGCCCGCTGGCCGGTCAGTCTAAAAGCTTGGCTTGACCTGTGGTGCTTGATTTGGCTAATAACCCAATGCAGGGCCCTGGGAAAAGCACGCAACTGCCCGAATCAGCTCATGGCGACGGCCATGCAAGCCTTCTGGACAGCAGGGCTGGGAAAATCTGGTTGGAACTCTGCGCCGAAATCGAAGCATTTCGCTGGTGGGTAGAAACAAGCTCAGTGATGTTTGTTACTATGGTAATATCAACTCCACCATGACCCCATTTGCCTAACTTTTTTTGGGAGGGGCGCGGGGGGGATACACGGCTGTACTGTAATTTAGTTCGTTCCTGCCCACGAACATGAATGGAAGTCTTTCATGTGCCAATGGACGTCAGGAGTTTCCCCGGAAGAGCAGGTCCGGTCCTTACCGTGCCGAGCTTGCTTCAGCATTCTTTATGCTCCGCTCAGCCCTCCGCGCAATAACTGATCAGTCACGCAATGATATGTATCTTCATCCAATAAATTACCTGTGCCTGGTGCCCCAGAGTGTGCGGTAACCCTGATGGCCGCCCATCCACGTCACTTCCCATGCCGCGGCGCATGCTTGCTTCCGAATGTCACACACTACGTCCGTCCCCATGCAGCGCTTCATCCCTCCCCATGCAACCTGTTTCTACCACTGACCCCACTGCCATGCCGCACGATGCATCCCTTCACATGCCCCACGTGCCTCTTGCTTGTGCAGCGAGCTGTCTCGGAGAGAAGTCGCGGTGGCGGCGCGTGAGGCAGCGGTGGCGGTGCGCGAACAAAAGGTGGCAGTGAAGGAGAAGGAGAGGGATAGGAAGGAGCAGGCGTCACTGGACACCGCGCCTGCCAGGGTGCCGCCGCAAGCCCCACGGCCCACCAGGGATGCGTCCACATCTTGCTGCGGGGCCAACGCACGGGACCACGTGGTGGTGACGGATGCAAATGACCATGTGGTGGTGGGGGGTGAAAAGGATCATGGAATGGCGATCGAGGCAGATGCAGAAGATGTGGGTCCCGCCACTCATGCATCTCCGCACGCGCGGCCTGTCCCTCCGATCCCCGCGCCCCCTTCCCCGGAATCTGCCACCCCAACACCCGCGTCATCTGCGGCCCACTGTACAAAACTGACCCCCGCTGCCGCTGTATATGCTCATCACGGATTTGCGTGCCCATCATCAGGCGAGGGTCGGCCAGCAGCGACAGTGCCGTTGCCGGTGGTAGCAGTGCCAGTAACAGTGGCAGGTGCAGATGACCCAGTGGTGTTGCCAACTGCATCATCACTGCCAGCAGCGTCACCGTTGGCGCCGCCGTCGGTGTGCGTGCCAGGTGCCCATGCCGCGGGAGCACCCCCCAGCCAGGGTGTTGACACGGTTGATGCGGTACAGGACCTGCACGCGGTAGGACGCGATGGGCCCCGAGTGGCGTCGCCAGCATCAACGTCAACCAGCGCTTTGCCTCCACAGGCCTCTTTGGGAGCCGGCCGCGTCGAGCAGGGAACAGCGGGGGAGGGGGAAGATTGGGGGTATGGGGGAATGATGGGGACGGGAGCCACCGCGAATCCGGTGGTGAAACGGGAAATGAGCGACGATGGCTGCCCCCAGGCCGCCGTGTGCATGTCGTATGCCAGTGGGAGCATGGGCGCGGCACACCCTGCAGGTGGGGATGGTGGGGCGGAGGCCAGCAGTGCTGACTGCAATATATCCAGGGCTCAGGGTGGCCCTGGCAGTGGTGGCCGCATCAAGGGGCCGCTGCACCTGCAGGGAGGCGCGCGTCCGACCCTGCAAGAGCAGGGCAGCCCTGGGTGCGGCCACCCAGCCGGGGCGGTGCAGGAGGCAAATGGGCAAGTTTGTCCGAATGAAGGGCAGACCTGTGGACAACCGCCGCCTGGCTCCGACCAAATGATGTCGCCACCCCAGACCCATGATATGTCTCCGTCCCGCAGGAAGAAAGCAAGGCGCAAGCGACGGCAGGGAGGTCCTCAGGGTGGGGAGGTGCTTGCGGGCAAGGGGAGGGAGGGCACGCCGCGAGCCGGTCAAATGGAAGGCAGACGAGTGCGAGGGTGCATGGAAGAGGATGGGGAGGAGGAGGAGGAGGAGGAGAGGGGCGGAGGCAGGCGGCAGCATAAGAGATTCCGTGGTGAGAACGGCGCGCGGTGTCCTGGGAGTGATGTCTGGGACAGGGGGAAGAGGAACGGAAGGGCGTCCCCTCCCGCGGCGACAAGAGCAAGCGCAGGATGGGGAGGAGCAGAGGGAGTCACCTCGATGGCAGGCATGGCAGCAAGCGCGGCGAGGCAGGCACAGGGCTCCGGTATGGATGCGGATAGTGCGCAGGTCAACGTGCCGGGGGTGGAATGCATGGGTGGGGCACCCCTCACAGAACCCCCCCACCAAGAGCCGCCGCCGAGGGATTCCCAGGACGGCGAGCATCCCGCCGGATCTCCCAGGGACCCTGCCCCCCCCTGGGGCGTGGCAGCCCATGGTCACCGGGGCTGGGGTGGGCCCCTCCCCTCTCAAGAGGAGGCGTGGCGTCGCAACCGGGCACCCCTGTGGCAGCATCAGTGGCAGGAGCACCAACGGAGGCACAGTCGGCCGTGGCAGCAACAGCCACCGGCGCATCTGCAGCAGCAGCCAGCGCCGCATGGGATGCTGCCGCGCCCATGGTGGCGGCCGCCCCACCCCTCAGCAAACCATGGCGACCCCGTGCACCCTCAGGAGCGGCCGCCCCTGTTCTTTCCGTCCGATGGCCCTCCAAGGGTGCCAGGTGGGGGGGGGTCTGGGCCACACGCGTGCAGGCAAGATGCATGGGGGTCCCATGCAGGTGTTCCGATCCAGGCGCCTGGTAACAGGTGTCAGCCCATGTTGAACCCCCAACGCGGGATTGACCCGCCGGGAATGGCCCGGGGCCAAGGGGGTGAGGCCCACGCGGCGCCCCACGCTGTGCAGAAAGGGAGGGCCAGCGCTGGACCGGGCGACAAAGGGGCCAAAGAGTGGGCACACTGGCCAAAGGGACTGCAACAAGCCAAGCAGGGGCTGAATCCGCCCAACAGTGGGCTGCGGCGACCCAAACAGGGGCTGAATCGGCCCAAGGAGAAGCCGCGAGTCTCCGTGTTGGCCATGAAGTTTGCGGATGCAGTAAAAGATTATGAGTTGCGACACGGGGGGGCAGCCGGAGCACAAGGCGTGGACGGGTCACAAGGGGCGGGTGGGGATGGGCTACCAGGGGGCCCCGTGGGTGCAAGTGGGCCGCGAGGGGCAGGCCTGTCTGTCTTGGGGGCTGCTTTGGGAAGGTCTCTTCCCGCAACCGCGCTGGTGCGCACGGCCAGTGCCGCCGAGGGTGGGGGAGCGAATCTTGGAAGTGAGGAGATGGGTCCGGAAGCCCCTGGCAGGGTTGGCGATGGCACAGCGTGTGCACGCGATAGATATTGTGAGGGCGCCAACTGTGCCAGCGGTGTGGACGTTGCAGATGATGGCATCGGTGTGGGAGCCGCATCGCGAGGGCTACCAGCAGCCAAGTCCAAGGGAGCAAGGGGGAAGGGCAGGCCAACGGTACCCTCACTGGATGGGGAGAATGCGGCAGGCGGTGTAAGCATGGGTGCTGGCAGCCGGGTGCCTACTGGGGCTGTTACAACAAAGCCTGCAGCAGGTATGAAACCACGGGCAGCTGGACGTGCTGGCACAGGACCATTTGTGGGGACAGGCAAGGGGCACCGGGTTGATGGTGCGTCTTCAGCAGATACCGCGGCCAATGGCTCTCATACCGGGCAGGGGGGAGTGCCTGGTCAACCAGCCGGCACGGAGGATGTGGCGCGATCTATGGGTGCTTTTAATGCTGCCTTTCTTGCCCATGGCACACTTGCTGGTGCCCCCAGCGTGGTGGAGCCCACCCAGGAGGCACACATGTGGTGCGACGATGGCAGCGCCGACCCTACCTGGTACCCTGGCCTTGATGATGTGGCGCTCCTCGATGGTATGCCCGCCGGTTTGTTTGGTGACAACAATGATGACGCAGTGCCAGACATGGCATCATGGGGGGATGTTCCCGATGCAGAGCTGGGGGCGGGGCACGAGGGTGCTGCATGCAGCACAAGGCAAGGCCACAGAGGGGAGGGTGACGGCTGCCAGTCCACAGAGGGGGCGAGCCAGTCGTGTCTTATCGCGGGGCTGCTGGACCCGGAAACCAGTGGGAGATATGAGGGGGGGGGCGAGGATCTGGCAAGGCAGCCAGGGAAGGGGCAGTGCATGCCTCGGAGCCGCGGCGCCGCCATGCAGCCTGCCAGTGAGCGGCGAAAGACGGAGCGCACGGCGAGGTGGGTCCCTGTCCTCATCTAGCGCGGTGGATGGGTGGATGGGTGGATGGGTGGTGTTTCATGGCAATGGGCTGACGTGACGTGTGGTGCAGGCACGCAGGGGTAGGTAGTGGGTAGCGTAGACGTTGAGGTGGTGCTAGAATTTCGGCTTCGGACCTGGTGCGGCAGGTTTACAGCGGCGCATCGTTGAGGCGAACTTGTGGGGATGGATGGGTGGATGGATGGTTCTTCAATTCTTCGCCTGAGAAATGTATGGAGAAATAACGTTGTTTGTTTGGGGTGTCTTTGTCTAGATTTCATTCTGTTCGGTTGTGCATTGAACGCTGACTCTTGCCAAGACGTGCTTTATGCATCCTCCGTGGTCGCCTTGCAAAGGCGTGGTTTCCCGCTTCCTCAAGCCATGGCAGCGCACTGTCTTGCATTCGTGGCATTCTCACGCCCCAACCTGTGGTGTACCCGACATGTGACCCCCATGTGTGTGCCCAATGTGCGATCAAGGCGCAGAAGCATGAAGTCGGCGTTGATGGAAGACGCGCCCGAGCTGTTGCAAGTAAGTACTAGTTGTTACCTCCTGGTCCTTGTGTCCTGGTCCTCGTGTCCTGGTCCTCCTGTCCTGGTCCTCGTGTCCTGGTCCTCGTGTCCTGGTCCTCGTGTCCTGGTCCTCGTGCCCTGGTCCTCGTGTCCTGGTCCTCGTGTCCTGGTCCTCGTGCCCTGGTCCTCGTGTCCTGGTCCTCGTGTCCTGGTCCTCGTGCCCTGGTCCTCGTGTCCGGGTCCTCGTGTCCTGGTCCTCGTGTCCTGGTCCTCGTGCCCTGGTCCTCGTGCCCTGGTCCTCGTGTCCTGGTCCTCGTGTCCGGGTCCTCGTGTCCTGGTCCTCGTGTCCTGGTCCTCGTGTCCTGGTCCTCGTGTCCTTGTCCTCGTGTCCTGGTCCTCGTGTCCTGGTCCTTGTGTCCTGGTCCTCGTGTCCGGGTCCTCGTGTCCTGGTCCTCGTGCCCTGGTCCTTGTGTCCTGGTCCTCGTGTCCTGGTCCTCGTGTCCTGGTCCTCGTGCCCTGGTCCTCGTGTCCTGGTCCTCATGTCCTGGTCCTCGTGCCCTGGTCCTCGTGTCCTGGTCCTCGTGTCCGGGTCCTCGTGTCCTGGTCGTCGTGTCCTGGTCCTCGTGTCCTGGTCCTCGTGTCCTGGTCCTCGTGTCCTGGTCCTCGTGTCCTGGTCCTCGTGTCCTGGTCCTCGTGTCCTGGTCCTCGTGTCCGGGTCCTCGTGTCCTGGTCCTCGTGTCCTGGTCCTCGTGCCCTGGTCCTCGTGCCCTGGTCCTCGTGTCCTGGTCCTCGTGTCCTGGTCCTCGTGTCCTGGTCCTCGTGTCCTGGTCCTCGTGTCCTGGTCCTCGTGCCCTGGTCCTCGTGCCCTGGTCCTCGTGTCCTGGTCCTCGTGTCCTGGTCCTCGTGTCCTGGTCCTCGTGCCCTGGTCCTCTTGGCCTGGTCCTCGTGTCCTGGTCCTCGTGTCGTGGTCCTCGTGTCCTGGTCCTCGTGTCCTGGTCCTCGTGCCCTTGTCCTCGTGCCCTGGTCCTCGTGTCCTGGTCCTCGTGTCCTGGTCCTCGTGCCCTGGTCCTTGTGTCCTGGTCCTCGTGTCCTGGTCCTCGTGTCCTGGTCCTCGTGCCCTGGTCCTCGTGTCCTGGTCCTCGTGTCCTGGTCGTCGTGTCCTGGTCCTCGTGTCCTGGTCCTCGTGTCCTGGTCCTCGTGTCCTGGTCCTCGTGTCCTGGTCCTCGTGTCCTGGTCGTCGTGTCGTGGTCCTCGTGCCCTGGTCCTCGTGCCCTGGTCCTCGTGTCCTGGTCCTCGTGTCCTGGTCCTCGTGTCCTGGTCCTCGTGCCCTGGTCCTCTTGGCCTGGTCCTCGTGTCCTGGTCCTCGTGTCGTGGTCCTCGTGTCCTGGTCCTCGTGTCCTGGTCCTCGTGCCCTTGTCCTCGTGTCCTGGTCCTCGTGTCCGGGTCCTCGTGTCCTGGTCCTCGTGCCCTGGTCCTTGTGTCCTGGTCCTCGTGTCCTGGTCCTCGTGTCCTGGTCCTCGTGCCCTGGTCCTCGTGTCCTGGTCCTCATGTCCTGGTCCTCGTGCCCTGGTCCTCGTGTCCTGGTCCTCGTGTCCGGGTCCTCGTGTCCTGGTCGTCGTGTCCTGGTCCTCGTGTCCTGGTCCTCGTGTCCTGGTCCTCGTGTCCTGGTCCTCGTGTCCTGGTCCTCGTGTCCTGGTCCTCGTGTCCTGGTCCTCGTGCCCTGGTCCTCGTGCCCTGGTCCTCGTGTCCTGGTCCTCGTGTCCTGGTCCTCGTGTCCTGGTCCTCGTGCCCTGGTCCTCTTGGCCTGGTCCTCGTGTCCTGGTCCTCGTGTCGTGGTCCTCGTGTCCTGGTCCTCGTGTCCTGGTCCTCGTGTCCTGGTCCTCGTGTCCTGGTCCTCGTGCCCTGGTCCTCGTGTCCTGGTCCTCATGTCCTGGTCCTCTTGGCCTGGTCCTCGTGTCCTGGTCCTCGTGTCCTGGTCCTCGTGCCCTGGTCCTCGTGTCGTGGTCCTCGTGTCCTGGTCCTCGTGTCCTGGTCCTCGTGTCCTGGTCCTCGTGTCCTGGTCCTCGTGCCCTGGTCCTCTTGGCCTGGTCCTCGTGTCCTGGTCCTCGTGCCCTGGTCCTCGTGTCCGGGTCCTCGTGTCCTGGTCGTCGTGTCCTGGTCCTCGTGTCCTGGTCCTCGTGTCCTGGTCCTCGTGTCCTGGTCCTCGTGCCCTGGTCCTCGTGTCCTGGTTCTCGTGTCCTGGTCCTCGTGCCCTGGTCCTCGTGTCCTGGTCCTCGTGCCCTGGTCCTCGTGTCCTGGTCCTCGTGTCCTGGTCCTCGTGCCCTGGTCCTCGTGTCCTGGTCCTCGTGTCCTGGTCCTCGTGTCCTGGTCCTCGTGTCCTGGTCCTCGTGCCCTGGTCCTCGTGCCCTGGTCCTCGTGTCCTGGTCCTCGTGCCCTGGTCCTCGTGTCCTGGTCCTCGTGTCCTGGTCCTCGTGTCCTGGTCCTCGTGTCGTGGTCCTCGTGTCCTGGTCCTCGTGTCCTGGTCCTCGTGTCCTGGTCCTCGTGTCCTGGTCCTCGTGTCCTGGTCCTCGTGCCCTGGTCCTCGTGTCCTGGTCCTCGTGTCCTGGTCGCTGTGTCCTGGTCCTCGTGTCCTGGTCCTCGTGTCCGGGTCCTCGTGTCCTGGTCGTCGTGTCCTGGTCCTCGTGTCCTGGTCCTCGTGTCCTGGTCCTCGTGTCCGGGTCCTCGTGTCCTGGTCCTCGTGTCCTGGTCCTCGTGTCCTGGTCCTCGTGTCCTGGTCCTCATGTCCTGGTCCTCGTGTCCTGGTCCTCGTGCCCTGGTCCTCGTGTCCTGGTCCTCGTGTCCTGGTCCTCGTGCCCTGGTCCTCGTGCCCTGGTCCTCGTGCCCTGGTCCTCGTGTCCTTGTCCTCGTGTCCTGGTCCTCGTGTCCTTGTCCTCGTGTCCCCGCCCTTTTGTCCTTGTTATTGCGGCGGGCATGTTCATTCTGGGGGAATGCTAGGGGTGTTGCGGCCGCCCGTAATGTTGCTGCTTGAGACCATGCTACTGCAGACCATGCCGCCAGGTCAAACGTTTTGGTTTGCGGTGCAGTGTTTCAGCAGCAATGGTCTGTCAGCGGCAAACACACGTGCTGGTCAGTGCTCAGCCGTCAAGAGTTTGTTGGTTCCGCCACGGTGGCGTCTCCTCCTGCGTGTTCTCCCGCCCTGCTCCTGTTCGGTGCGATCGCAGGAGCTTCAGGCCAAGCTGGGCCTGGATCTGGCGGTGCTGGCGGAGGCGGGGGACCTGGACATGGGCGCATCCAACCAGGCGCAGTACGTGATGCTGGAGAGCATACTTCACAAGGTAGGGCATACACACAGCTGCGTGGGGCATGCCCCTTGTTGTGGGGCATACCCTTTCTTGGGTGGGGCGCCTTCTTGGGTCTTCAGCCTAGGGTGTCAGCAGGGACTTTTTCTACAAACCTGGATTGACGCCCTTCTATTTAAGTGAACCTCATTGGCCGCTGCTGGACCGCGCAGTCCAGTGCTTGAACTCTATTGGATAGCTGAAGGGAAGCGTGCAGGTCGGGTAGTCCTCGCTCCCACAGGTTTGGCCTTTCATCACGAAGCTCATACAGTACACTCTTATGCTGGTACAGTATACAGTCCCAGCTCATGGATGGCTACGTCTTCCGCCTCGCCCAGCGAGACCCTGGGTGCCATCCAAGGGGCGAGTTTGTGCACGTCTGCTGGAGGGTGCATCATCATTGGATGTGGTCATGGCACAGGACACCGAGCGTCTTTTCCGTGCACGCTTGCCGGTTGTCCCCTAGTCAGCTATTTGAGTACATCGTTCACCTTGTGTGGGTCATGCAGCCTTTCTTTTCTGTGTGCACCCTCCTTGCGGTCTCCCATTTCGCCACATGCCTGTCAAGTGGCTCGTCCTGCCATCAATCACCGTTGTAAGGTTGTCACCAATAGTCTGTTGTGGCAGTTCTGGATAGCTCAGCTGATGTTTGGCGCCGGCATGGCGACCTTACTTGAGGCTGGTTTTGTTGCTTCATGAATGGTGTGTTCGTTCTTGGTCATTGCTTGCCCTGCTACGAACGTCTAGCACCAAGGCTTGGTGTTTGTGTCCCTAAGAAACGCATGCTGCCACTTTCCCTTGGACACTCCCTCCTTGTCGATGTCGCTGACTCCCCCGTCTTGTTGTTGCCGCTGGCCTTGTCGTCTTTCGCTCGCCTTTTCATTTCTCCTTGTCGTCGCTGGCAACCGCCACAGGTGTGTGAGCACGACTCACTGCGCGCCTTCTCCTTCCACGGCTCCAACAGCAACGCGCCAGGCGCCGGCAAATACTGCGTTGACTCGTTCCTCTGCCTGGTGGAGCAGGTGGGTGGCCGTGGGGGTGACCGTGTACGTGGAGCAGCACAGGTGGGTTCCACAGGGGGTGACCGTGGGGGGGATTAACTGACCATGGGTGGCCGTGTGGTTGATAGTACTGACTGGTGACTGCAAGGCAGATGGCTGCCTGGTTGGGCAGGACATCATGATTTCTGCCCTGCTGCTGCCTTGTATGACCAAATGCCCCTACTCTGTCCAGCTGTTGCAAGCGCAGCCGTGGACTTGCGGTGCTGTATTATGTGGGGCAGTTGCTTTCTGAGTGCGATGTCCAGGGTGCAACGCCATCATGCTCGGCTTGAATCCAACGGCTGTTTTTTGTTGTCGTTTTTCTGTTCCCGGAGCATATGGCAATTTCTTGGGAAATTCCCCTGCCTCCCATCCGCACAATAACTTGCCCTGACCGCCATACTATTTCTGTTTCTGGCCCGCCCGCCGGTCCCTGCCACCTGCCTCGCTCCAGGCGGCGGCGTTCAGCCGTCGCGCGATGCCCACGCGCTGGGGCTGGAGCGCCACGCTCAAGTCGTTTGTGTTTGTGTTCGAGCACCACAACCGCATTGTGGTCGAGTGCCCAGAGTATGGCTACGCAACCTACTACTTTGACATCGAGGCGCCTATGCCGCTCGCGGACCAGGTGCAGCGCCTGGTCTCCACACTGTCTGCCAGGGGGGTTGGCCGCCTCACCCTGCTGGAGAACAAGCCCCTGGAGGTAATGTCTACAGCAGAAACTTACCCAATTAAAATGTTGGATGTACCAAATGTTTCTTATCCTGGGCGCACTGATGTTGTGAAGGCACTATGCTCGTGAGTCGTGACGAGACCTGCATAGTGCTCCGTGATGTGACCCTGCGGATGGCACGCAAATAGTCAAGCTCTCGAGGGTCTGCGCAACCGCGTTTCTCGCTCGCTCGAGCTTCCTGCTTTCTTTGATTATGCCTACCGTAGGCATAGGAATTTCCTGCTCTAATTGGGAAGGCTGCGCAGCTAGAGCAGGAAATGTGGGGAGTCAAGTGGGCAGGACCCCTTGGACTAGGCTAGTCACATACCTGCCAACATCCGAGCTGATATGGCTGTGGATGCAATTGTTTGTTCTGTGCAGGTGGGCAAGGACATCTCGGAAGAAGAGGCCCGTGTTTTGGAGTCCTTTGGTTGGGTCCGGGGCACTGGCGTCGGCAGCATGCTTAACTTCTCAGGGCGAATCAAGCACCCGTATGAGCGCAAAGGTGTGGAGTGTCGTTCCTCCGAAGGCTGGCGTGCTGAGTTGCTTGAGCAGCTGGCCATGGGCAGCCGGCAGGGCGTTATATATCGACAGCGCCCTCAACACTGATCAAGGCAGCTTATACAGTGTCGCGCTGTCTACTCTGAAGCTCATGATGAACAGCCTGCAACCTATTACCATTACCTTTTTGCCAATGCTTGGCCATGTGCCTGATGCGCTAGTGTTTTGGCGCGCGGTCTAGTCTTGTGCGCAGTGCTTTTTTTTTATGAACATCACAAAACATGTCGTTGGAACGCCATGCGCATCCAGGAATAGTTGTGGGAATATTCGATCCCTCTTATTTGGTTGTATACATCTTATTTATTCAGTATGAAATTCTAGCTAGCTGCCGGATGATCCTGACATCCTCCATCTTGCCTGAAAACCTAAACTCCGAACCCTAAATTAAATCAAAGCGCCTCCAGGAATAGCTGTTGGAATATTTGATCCCTCTTATTTGGTTGTATACACCCTATTTATTTAGTATATGAAATTCTAGCTGCCGGATGATCCTAATAACCTCCATCTTGCCTGAAACCCTAAACTCCAGACCTAGAACTAAACATTACAAACCTAGTACTAGATCATTACAGCGCCTCAGGTTAACCTGAGCTAGGCGCTTTCATTGCATGCAATAAGCTAGCACACTGCATGGACCGTTGCATTGCATGGACCGTTTCTGGCATGGCGGGGCGGAAACGGAGATTCGGCTGGCGGACATCATCTATGCGCGCAGACGACACCACCCTCTTCGAGGGCACTGAGCACGTGCAGACGTGGCTTGACTGCCTGGCAATCGAGGCCCGTGTGGTGGGGCTTGAGGTCAGCAAGAAGACTGAGGCTCTGGCGATTGGGCTCACTCAGCCACCGCCCAACCTCTTTCTCCTCGACGGCTCTCGCGTCCTGTATCGGGACCGCGTCAAGTTGCTGGGTAGCTTACTCCCCAGCTGCGAGGCCGATGTGGACCACCGTATCTCCCTCGCCTGGCACGCTTTACGCCAATACCGGGCCCTGTGGCGCAAGCACTTGGGCAAGCTAGAGAAACTGGACCTGTTTAAGGTCCTGGTCCTCCCTGTTCTTGCCTACGGGGCCGAGACGTGGACCCTCACAGCCGACCTAGCCAAAAAGCTGGACGGCGCGGTCACCAACATGCTGCGATCCACCTTCCGTGTAGGATACGCTGCTCATGTTCGCGAGGAGGACTTGTATCTCGGCATGCCACTTATCACCAGCACCATCAAGCAGCGGCGCCTGATGCTAGTAGGGCACTTAGCTCGCACCAACCAGGTGGACACCTCACGAGGGCCCTCTGCAGGGTTGCGCCGCGCCCAGCCGGGCCGGCACGTCCTCAAGTGGGCCGGGCCCAGCCAGGTCACACGCCGCAAGGCCCGCACCTTCAAAGAACAGCTAGTAGGGGACATGGCCCGGGGCCCAGGCCTCTCCGTGCTTTGGAAAAAGATGATGGACAAGGCCAAGTGGGCCCAGGTCATAGAGGACAACAACCCCCCTGCCGTGGGGAAGGAGCGTGTTTGCAAACGCGGCAGGCATGCTAGACAGGACCCCTAGGGTCGTGCATGAGCACCATAAGAGTTGGACTGTTTTGTCGATAGCTTGTCGATAGCTTGTAGATAGCTTAGACCGGTAGGATTGCGTGTACCCACCCATCCATCCATCCATCCATCCATCCATCCATCCATCCATCCATCCATCCATCCATCCATCCATCCATCCATCCATCCATCCATCCATCCATCCATCCATCCATCCATCCATCCATCCATCCATCCATCCATCCATCCATCCATCCATCCATCCATCCATCCATCCATCCATCCATCCATCCATCCATCCATCCATCCATCCATCCATCCATCCATCCATCCATCCATCCATCCATCCATCCATCCATCCATCCATCCATCCATCCATCCATCCATCCATCCATCCATCCATCCATCCATCCATCCATCCATCCATCCATCCATCCATCCATCCATCCATCCATCCATCCATCCATCCATCCATCCATCCATCCATCCATCGGCGTTAATGCTCCGTGACTCCCCAACGGGAGCACGAGTCTAATTAATTAATCGGGATCAATGCTCCGTGACTCCCCAACGGGAGCACGAGTTTTATTGATTAATTAATTGCATGGTGCCGGTAATAGTTTTCTAGCTAGATCTGGGTTCTCATTGTTTTTCCCGCCATACATGCATGCGCTGTTGATAAATATGAATTACAGTGAAATTAAGTATAGTTTTGATTAAGCACACATGGGGCGATGTCAGACCCCAAATTTCATCGATAAATGATATTTATAAAGATTCAAGAAAGTTTTACGCACACTCACCGGCCAGCTGCCAGCCCCGCTGGCAAGCTGCATGCAGTACTTACTTACTCGCTTAGGTTATTTACTTACTCACCATATCTGATCAGAGCACGTGTCGAAATTTGCACTGTCGTCGTCTTGGTGCCTACATCCAAGCAGCTCCTACCACAAACCACTCCTCCATAAGCCACCATTCTCAGCACAGAACTAGATACTTCACAATTGCTGCGGCTGAAGTAAAAGACTGGCTCTTCTATCATTTAAATCCAAGGGCTTTGACACAAAGTGGACTCCCACAAGCTCTCGACGCTGACAGCCCGGCCTGCACTGAGGACGACCTCACCCATCTCTCGGTGACCAGCAGAAGAGCCAGCAGCTCATGACACATGCCCCACAGGCTCCAAGCGACTGATGAAGTAACTGAAGGCTCCAAAGTTACCCTCCCGGTCCACATGGGATATTGGCGTTCCCTCATCTCCCCAGCAGCATGAACGAGTGCTGGATGGTCTTAAACGTAGCCTCACGCGACAGCCAGTCGCGCTCGCTGCACATGATGGTCATCGAGTAGAGCAGCCCGTTGGCGATGGTGTACTTGGACGTGCTATGGCGCTGCCAGCTGCTGGTCGTGATCTGCAGCCATTAAGACACGCCCGCACACGCACAAACATGCGCCAGCTTTCCCCAACGCGTGCATGAGCACATTGCACCTCAACACCACGATGCACCTCAACACCAAGCCTTGGAAATTCCATACGATGCACACATGCATGCTGCATTGCAGTAATGTGAGGCCTCAAAGACATGCAAGCGTGCATGCCCACACACTCACAAGCACACACACAAGCAAGCACACAAGCAAGCACACCAGCACCAGCACCAGCACCAACGCCAGCACCAGCACCAACATCAGCACCAGCGCCAGCGCCAGCAGGAGCAGGAGCACGAGCACGAGCACGAGCACGAGCACGAGCACGAGCACGAGCACGAGCACGAGCACGAGCACGAGCACGAGCACGAGCACGAGCACGAGCACGAGCACGAGCACGAGCACGAGCACGAGCACGAGCACGAGCACGAGCACGAGCACGAGCACGAGCACGAGCACGAGCACGCGCACGCGCACGCGCACGCGCACGCGCCCCGCGCCCCGCGCCCCGCGCCCGCGCCCGCGCCCGCGCCCGCGCCCGCGCCCGCGCCCGCGCCCGAGCCCGCGCACAACACGAGCTCGAGCACGAGCACGAGCACGCGCACGCGCACGAGCACGAGCACGAGCACGAGCACGAGCACGAGCACGAGCACGAGCACGAGCACGAGCACGAGCACGAGCACGAGCACGAGCACGAGCACGAGCACGAGCACGAGCACGAGCACGAGCACGAGCACGAGCACGAGCACGAGCACGAGCACGAGCACGAGCACGAGCACGAGCACGAGCACGAGCACGAGCACGAGCACGAGCACGAGCACGAGCACGAGCACGAGCACGAGCACGAGCACGAGCACGAGCACGAGCACGAGCACGCGCACGAGCACGCGCACGCGCACGAGTACGCGCACGAGCACCCACCCACACACACACACACACACAGAGAGAGAGAGAGAGAGAGAGAGAGAGAGAGAGAGAGAGAGAGAGAGAGAGAGAGAGAGAGAGAGAGAGAGAGCAGTAACTGCCACACGAGTATGCATGGGCAGTACACTTCTCCAACCAAGTCTCCAAATGTCCACGATGCAGATATGCATACTGCATGGAGCATAACAATCACATGTGCATGCATGCAACGCAGCCGCAAGCCCCCAGTGACCCATCGCCGGCTGTAAGTCCACAGCCTTCTTAGCACCAATGGCTACAACCAGCACCAGGCCCGCTAGCCGGATATAAGAAACTAGTACAGGCTTGCCTTCATAGACACCACAGGATTCCGCAGGGCAATGCGAGACGACGCTGGCACCGAACAGCTGTACCCGGCGATGCTCCCTCCTACCTCATTCATGTTCCACAACACGAGGCACACGCTGTCACGGGGTCAAGTTTCCCATACTTAGCCACAAAAACATACTTAACTATAACAAGGCAGCAGCTTCTGCCTACTGGCATCTATCCGCCGGCACACACACAATTTGGGACACTTGGGCCCCAGTCCCAACCCAACCCCCGCAGCCTTGACCAGTACCCACACACACCAGATGAAGACATGCATGCCAGGTAGGTGAGACCAGAAAGGCACCTGCAGGTTTGGTGTGGTGCCCGGCCCCATGCGTCCCGCATGTGCCCCATGCCCAGCAGCCTGTCAAGGTGGCCAAGTAAGCATGCGCCATGCAAGCAACGATGGGGAACTTCCTGCCTACGCCACCTTGCATGTCGACAAGCTACAATCCCTGGCTATGTGCAAACCTGGGTATGTGCAAACCCAAGAGATGCAGGGATGATGATGTGCACCCGAGACATGCACCCCCAAGACATGCGCCCCCAAGACATGCGCCCCAAGACATGCGCGATCGGTGGCAGCACGACACAGCCCAAGGAGCATCCGCGTGCGCCCCACCCACAATTCCGTCGTCCAACCTCCCCTTCTACCCCCTCGCCATGCCATGTCGGCCACACCCCCTCGTCCACCCACCCGGTACTCCATCGTGTAGAACTCGCGCCCGCGGCTGGTCTCCTTGGCGGCCTGCAACAGCTCGAACTGCTTGCCCGAGCCCTCGGGCGCGATGCTGGTGCTCAGCAGCCGCTGCGCCACCTGGATCGGGGTGCCCAGAGTGGCCAGGGTCATCCCAGGGGGCGCCGGCGTCACGATCACGCTCAGGTTCTCCTGCCCAGAGGACCCGGGCGGCCCATACGCGGCCTCTGGGTAGGCCACGGCCGCGCGCCGCTGGGTGTACGGCAGGCTGCGCAGCGAGGGGGGGTCGAGCGGCATCGTCATCTGCTCCGCCCGCAGCCGCGCGATGGTCTGGGCCGGGGGCCGTGCGGTGGATGATGACAGGGAGTGAGGGGTAGGGGTGGGGTGGTGGCATGGGCCGGTGGTAGGGTGGGGTGGTGAGGTGTGTCGGTGAGGTCAAGTCGAGTGGGGTGGAGGTGGGGTGGTACAGTGAGGTAGGGCGTCGGGTTGGCAGGGGGGGGCGGGCATATCAGCACGGGCATGCGTTGGCCGTCGGGGTCAGGCCACACGGGAAGGCACAGCTCGCATGCCTTAGCCACAACCAGCGTGGAGACAGACACATTTCTTGTTCAAGCCCCGCCACCGAGAAGGAAGTCATCACACGCCTGAAGGTACCGTCCTACAGCAGCACGACGTAACCATCACAGCAGCAAGTATCCATGTGGCCTCACAAGCCCCAACACAGACCCCCTCAAGAAGCCCTACAATGCATACCGGTTCCCACTCACTCTCCCACAAGCTTGTTAGACATGCCAGGCCAAAGCGGGTGTGCCAGCGGGCAGCATGGGGAGGCATGGCATGGTGAGAAGCCACAAGTACCAGGCGATGTTGGCCGCCTGGTATGGTAGCACTAATGGCCGCCTGCAGCCAGGGTTCGTCCGGATCATCAACCATGGTATGCGTCATCTACCGACATGACGCAGGCCCCACATGCATACATTACATGATGAGGATCGATCAGGTGTGACGTAAACAACCTGGCCCGCATTCTGACCAGTTGGTTTGAACCAGGCTCCAACATTATGAGGTGTGCATACATTTCAGTGACGTCAAGGACAAGGAATAGCCAGCGTGTACGCGGCGCAGAGTATACTGACCTGGTCTGCTAGCCATGACTGCGGATAAATAAATTCAAAAAGTCTTGCTGTGTTTAGACATCGCTGGAAGCCTTTCACCGGAAATATGACGTCAAATCTGCCACCCCTTGCCGAATCTGGAATTAAACCCAGCAGCGCGCTTGTTATGCCCAGAAGATTTCCCCCCAAACAAACCCCCGCTCCTACGATACTAGAGAATACGAGGCGCCGGCTGGCTGACACCTCCCCACCCCAGGCAACGAAGTTGACAGCATCCGTTGGCGGCGGAGGAAGCTTTAACTCTGCTGGCGGTCTACGGAGTGCTGCTAGCTTTTTCTCACTCGGTTTCTCGTCCTCTTCAGTCGCCGAACAACAAGGAGTGCGTGTCTTACGTGGGGCATGGCTTACTGGCACAGCGGGTACAGAAATCAGCTGCCAGGACCTAGAGCTAAGCATCTTGGATAAACTATTATGGGATACAGCGCAGAATGGCCTTCCAGCCTCGCATACACCTTACCAAAGTATGGTAAACGTAATGTGTATAACGCCCACCGCAATAATAAAGCTAGGGCGGAAAAGAGTTCTCATCCTGACCCGACGTTTGGTCACGAACTTCAAATGAGAGCACAACCTCTGGAAGCTGTCGTTGACGTGTCCAGTCGATTACCTGCCATGCCACTGTCCGCGATCTGCGTTGGCGCGGGAATTGGGAAAACCAGCCATTTTCACTAGGCTTGTCCCTGGGCTGACTCCACAAACGTGGAAGTTGGGAATCCTGGTATGATCTGGCTGCTACGGCTAGCGGCTATCTAGGCCTTGCTAGTAGCGTTGCAGATTTGCTGTTGCCCCGCAGGCAATCTGATAGGTGCGCGACATTTGAAAGGACAACTACAGCCAACGTGGTTCACACGTCGCACCCTGACAGGGCAGCGTCGACATTTAACATGGAAAATCCCAGCCATCCGTTCCTAGACCGTACAACTAAAGAATCGCGCGCACACGTGGAACCTTTGCAGACCAGCAACCCGCTTGGGCAGCATCACTTGTTGGCAACCAATCATTGAAAAAGAACACGTTGACAGCCTTTGGGCCTGCTTCATGCTTGGCTACTGAATGCTTACCCCCAACTATTACCTAGTATTTTTACTACATAGCATTTTTACTAGGTAGCCACTAGCCAGTAGCCACAGGCCAATATTCGTATTTCCTAGCCAAGGCAGCGCTGAGTGGCACAATACGACGCCGAATTTGGTGGCGATAATAACGCGGGGATGACTGGCGCGGGGATGACCTAAAGCCAGCGCGTCGGACGTTGGGCCTGGGCAGAGTAATGGTGAATTCGCAGCGTGCCGCGTGGCATACGACTTCCCACACGCATAACGCGGACGTTCGGAACTATGGTGGTCACGACGTCCTGGTAACAATAATGGCTTCTGCGGAAACACAAATGTTATATGCGCAGTCTCATTCGATTGCAGGAAATCCGATTTCTAGCGCTTATAAGCTTACTGGTGCGGAGAACGGACGTAGCACGTCGTGCCAACGTCAGCATCCCTGGTTTAGGGGAGAAAGATGTGGAAAATTCAACCCCGTCAGGCATGGTCTATCCTGCCACGTCACCGGCAGCGCTCCCGTTGCTCTTAAATTTGCTGCTTCATGCAACGCCTCGGCGGGCAAAAAATTGGCCAGACAAGACTCAGGTACCTGAGGTATTTGGGAGGATGTAGCGCATGGTCTTTTTTTCAGGCGACGCTTTAGTTTCAGCAGTGCGGGCAGTTCCGGTTATTCGGCCGTCTAAATTTTGCGCTACCCTCTCACCATGAGAATTATTTGCATGTGATTTCATCGCGCTGCAGCCGACAAGAAGTTTTTTTGAAAATCAAATTTACCGACTTGTGGCTTGTAAGGTATAATGGGGATCCAGATGGCCGATACCGGTGTTTCCAAATATACCGGGCATGAGTGCGGAGAAAATCTAAAGAAAAGCCTCTTTTGACTATGACCTTGAAGCTTTTGTTGCGCAGCTATGCCGGAGCACTTCATCAGATTTCTAGAACGCTGCAATATGCGCTCTCACGTGCATTCTTCCTTCTCACAATCGCCCCCGCGGCGCTAGATCGTTTGGGTTTACGCTAGTGCTTACAGGGAATTTCAGACGCACTGGCACTGCTCTCCGGGAAAGAGCTTTTCCGCAGTTGGGCTATACTTTGGGATACACTCGGATCAGCAGATCCAGCTGGCCGCGAATAGTCTGCCAGAGGTCCTGCGTTTGAATCCTAGTAGTGTGCTAATTTCAACTGTGGACTTGCCCCCCTTCCAAGCTGTTCCCTCATTTACCTGTCACACGCTTCCTATGATTTCTCACTCAGGTTTGGGAACCGCCGCTGCGAAAATAAAAAGCCTGGAGGTCGAGAAGCGCGCCTACCATAACGCAAACTTCCCTGTTGATGATGTCGGAAGAACGTATCACGTTGGCTGCAAGAAAGGAGAGGGTAAGCATATTCAACATCTCACGTTGTGCAATGTGCTCCTCTGTGTATGCAGTCCTTCTTTTGTTAGTACATTTTACACGATATGCTTGTTGTAGTGCACCCCCACGCTTCCCTGCTGCAAACAATTGATCTTTGGTTTTACGACAATTTGCTGACCACGGCGGTTGCCTGAGGAGCAGATTGATTGAACCTGTAGTTTGACTTCCAGGCGGTGCGAGAGGCTGCGACGTCCATGCCCCTTTATTGTTTTGAATCCATAAGCGGAAATACCTATAGTGATTCACGCCTTATGTTCGGCTCGACGCCGGATCTGGGCCATCCGAACTGAAGGCGTGAACCGAACTTAAGCCGACGACTTGAGTTAGCTGTCGACCCCCGGGGCAATTTGCAGACTTCCATACGCCAACAACAGCCTCCATCACGGGTTATCCCGCGGCATCACCTACCCCGGCAAAAGTCGCCTTTTCTGCCATTTTTCTCCTCGTATACATGTGAATTGAGAAAAATTAAGTAACTAGCTCATGCAGTCCCATTGGGGAGCCCCAGAGGATTTATTTATTGAACCCTTACGTTGATGGTGGAGGCAAGCTGTAATCTAGCAGGGCTGTCCACTTCTCCAACTAACTGTATCTAACGTAAGAAATCCATTCTCCTCTAGGAGGCAGGGCCCTGAACTACTTGGTTGCGGCCATGTAGGGTGACAAGATAACGGCAGGCTCGAGCTACCATGGTCAGGATTCTCCCGATTTCTGGCCTGCGCTGGTTGTCTCCTTGATGTAGGGTGATGCGTGCGTTCCCCAACGGGGGGCGGGGCGTGTGGGTTAGTACAATGTGTTGCCATTCCACCTTGTCCTGCATCTTCCTCCAAACAAAGGAGAGGCCAATGTATCCCATGCATGTCTGCGTCTAGCTGCTCCCAAATGGTGTGAGGGCCCTGCCATCACTGGGCGTTCTTCGGGCCTCCCCAGATGAGGAGGAGACTGCCCGGCTGAGCAGGCCGCAGCCCCACGTACTGGGGCCACAGGGCATGTCTACCTGGTTAGTCGGTGCGAGGTGCCCTGCATTTGGATGACCCATGGATAGTTGGCCGCTGCGTTGGCCTCTAAGCGGGGAACCGGATGGCTGTACCCTAACAGGAAATACACGGGTACGCAGGCAAACCTGGAGGGAGCGCCACTTGAGAGTAAACCCCCCTTATATATGGCCGGAGTTGCTGGCAGTCAGGCGGTTCGCATGACCAATCTTGGACGCTTTTACACTAGGTCAGCGCACTCAGGGCTATGCTGCGGTAGAACTTGGGCGACAATGCTCAAGTTGAGCATGACCTCTTGTGGCCCCTGCTTGCAGAGCAACTTCGGCGTGTTATGTGGCACTTGGGCGCGGAATTCACTCACTACTTCAAATTCGCACAAAGTTCGATTTTCGCTAGTACAGCCAAGAAGTAAAGGCTCGGGTCGCCACCGACAATGGCACCTGAAATTAAGGCGTGAAGCGCTCGTAAGAAGAGCGAACTTAAGCCGTGAGTGGCTGTAGTCCAACAATTCGTAGCCCTTGACTCTCCCAATCGGGTCACGTGATGGAATGATTCCATCAACGCTGATCAATACTGTTAACCCCGGTCCTACTTTTCCTCTGAGCATGCCAGTTGAGTTACATCAGCTGCTCAACCCATGTCCCAACTTCTTAGTTATAAAGAGGCTGTTGCAAGGACAGGCAGGCACAACGGCAGGCAACGTTTCATATGTGGCATCCGTGCCAACGTGGTCGCGGCAGCGGTCGCCCGGCACAGTTGCCTGCCGAAAGAACGCGGAATCGATCATCGGAAGGTAACGATCTCGGCCGCAGCATAGACACCACTGGTTCCATCGCAGCACCGGCAGGGCCTGGGGGGTGCACATGCGGCGTACAGGATACGGGCAACCGTGGTGCAAGGGCTGGTTTACCGGGGCTCAAGGGCTGAGGGGCTCAAGGGCTGGCTGACCTGGTCAAGCAGACCCTGCAGTATAGGCGACGAGGTCCCCTACTAATTTGCAGCCTAGCGTGTACTGGCACACAAAACCATGCTATCTGCCATCAGCACCAGAGAGCTATTCTCTGGGTCCGCCTAAATGAATGTTTAGCCAGCAGTCTTTGTGGTATGACATATCTATGGTTAGCGCAGTCAACCTGGTTGCTGCTGAACCTGCTGGAGCAGCTGCTGGTTGCGGAGCTACTTAAAGAAGGAGGTGCGAAGCCTACCGTTGACCCCTAATACACAACAAGGAGGCAAGGCTCATGAAAGGGACTGGGAGCATAGTATTGCACTTGCTGCTGATGTGCCTTACACAGTGCATCTCTTTGTCTTCCTGTGCACCACTACCACCTGTATTTCCATCCCCTTGTTTGTCCGGCTTCTCCCCCCTCCCTCACCCACACCCACCCATGCGCACGCGCGCACGCACGCAAGCCCACCACCACCACCACCACCACCACCACCACCACCACCACCACCACCACCACCACCACCACCACCACCACCACCACCACCACCACCACCACCACCACCACCACCACCACCACCACCACCACCCACCACCACCACCAGTGTCTAACCGCATCCTGTCGGTGGGTGACTCCACGCGCGCCAAGCTGATTGCGTCCATGCTGGAGCCGATGCCCGCGTTTGAGGACATCTGCGTCTTTCAGAGCTCGCGCGGATTCAACACGTACACGGGGCTGTATGAGGGGGTGAGGGACAGGATTGTATCGATGAGGATGTGTAGGGAGGGGTATTTACGAGTTTGAGGGAGTGAGTCGGGCCAGCGCGTACCTGGGGTGTTACGAGATGGCGGGTGGCTAGGCGTCTACCAGGGGTTGAATGCACGGGGATGTACAGGGGGTCAGTGAACAGGATTAAGGGGGGGGGGGGGGGGGGACACGGGGATATGAGAACACAGGAAGGAGTAAACCAGGCAGGTGAGTGTGGTGGGCTGAACACAGCGGCGAGTAAGGCAACAAGCAATCGGGGATGTGCGAGCGGATGAGTATGTGGTGCTGTGTCAGGGTGTATGTGTATGGCTCCAGGGATGCCACGCCGTGTATGCATGTCTCAGTCGTGTTGTGGCCTGCACTTCTGTGATGATGGAGGGCGGGCGAGGTCAACGGTATCATTATGCGGGTGGAATGGTCGGCACCCTTGTGCCGTGCTTCCACCGTCACTTCCCTCACCGCGTCATTGTATGTGTCATGGACTTGCCCAGTGGGTCGTGAGGACGCAAATACTAGTACTGTATGTGCCTCCAAAGGCCTGCCCAAATGTGCAGGAAGCCTATTTGTGTGGGGGTGCAAAGGCACGGATGCTCGTCTACTCAAGATGTAAGCTCTTGCGGCCGGACGCTTGGCTTGGCGTACCTTTTGCGTTGGGTCACCCTCGTCACGTTGTCAAACCCTCTGCTGTCCCCAGACGTAAACGCTAAGCGGTTGACACCGTCCTCATTTCTTTTGTGTCCTTGGTGTGTTGTATGATTTGCTGCACACATGGATAACACCCCTACCGCGCAGGTTGTCATCAGCATCATCAGTACTGGAATGGTGCGTTCTGACAATGACCCCTCAAAGCGTATGATCAGCTATTAGGGATGGAACCGCCTCTGACATCTGTGGCTTTCTGCGATGTTTTTCAACATTACGTATTTTAGGGCACTCCCCACAAGTCCTTGCTGGCTTGAATCCAGCCATCACGGTATCACCTGACCTCACCTTCCTCAGCGGCTCAGGTATGTGGCATGTTAACAACTCAGTTGAAAAACACGGTCCCCGTACACCATTTAAAGTTGCCCCCATCCGTGCGTCTGCCGCGCACATTGACACATTACTTAAGCATGGTGTCTGCGATGGCATCTGTAATGTTATAGTCTCCACGGCATTACCTTGACAGGTTGCCATAGCAGGTACCGCGTTGCATACCAGGTACCGCGTTGCATACCAGGTACCGCGTTGCATACCAGGTACCTCGTTGCATACCAGGTACCTCGTTGCATACCAGGTACCTCGTTGCATACCAGGTACCTCGTGCATACCAGGTACCCAGTGCAACGGTAACTCGAGTCTGTGGCGTGTCCACGCTGTCGCCCATTCGCAAGATTGCCTGTCTACCTCCTACCTTGCATTCCGCCATACTTTACTAGGGGTTGCCTTTTGTGAAGCTGTCAACACTACGTTGATATCATGGGAAATCATGCTCGCGGGGTTTTACGCATCTTGGATGTTGCACACGGGTTCCTTATGTCGACAATGGCAGCATTGAGACTGGTTGCATCCTTAGAGCTTCCGTCCAAAATCCAAGCGTTGATGGCAAGCGTTGAAGATGGTGCAGTCCACTGCCACGTGTCAATGGCATGCCCAACCAACGCACAGGGCATCGCGATGATGGACTTTTTGGTGCGCGAGTCGCGGGCGGTCGTGGACGGGCCCATGGCGTTCATAAGGTATAGCAATGCTGGCGTTTCGGCAGGCACCTTGTATAGTAATGCTGGCATTTCGGCAGGCAATTCGTGGCTCCTGCTCCTGTTTCCTTGCTGCCACATGCTGCATCGATGTGTGCTCGCGTAGGCACGTGGGGTTGTTTGGACATCTGGCCAGTCCATCGTTGAGCAGATGTTTGTAGTAGCCAAGATGAACCAAGGGGGATTGGCAAAAAAAAGGTTGGAGTGGGGCTCCTACATTATCTCTGCACATGGATGGACCCGTCACAGACCATGTCTACATAGCGTTCCTTTGCTGCACCGACCTCATTATTGGCACCCACCACCGCCCGTGCCACGCAAGCATCCAGTACCGCAACCATCGGACAGCATGATTACCACAGTGTCTCACCTTCCCGCATATATTTTGACTCGCTTCGCACATCACATCACTCCATGGTGCCACTGCCCTACCATCCTACCCACTCCCATCCCACCACCACCCTGCCCGGTACCATCCCACCATGGCTTGCCTCGCCCCAGGCTGGGCACGTGCGGCATCCTGCAGCCTGTCGCCGCGCTCGGTGGCTTCGTGGTGGCCAGCAAGGGCTCGGTCGTCATCCGGCGGGAACCCGACTACTTCGAGCACGTTGCGGCCGCCAGCGGCAAGGGGAGCAAGGGGAGTGACGAGGGCAAGAATGGCAACGGCGTCAACGGGTCGCCGCTCATTGCAGGGATGACGCCGCCCGCTCCGCGCGAGGCGCCGTACCGCATCTCGCGACCTGTGCCTGCCGACGCAGCGTTGTCCGCGCTGGTAGGCAGAGGCGAGCACTATTCTGAAAACAAAGATTGGATGGGTGCCCATGGTGGAGACGTGGCGGGGTCCAACAATATAGACAACGAGCGGAATAGGATCATAGACAACAGGTTTAGCAACACGGACAGCAAGAGACCCGAGGGCACAGGCCGCAAGGGGTCCAGCAACACGCAAAACAGGGGCCCACACGCATAGACACCGAGGGGTCCAGCAGCATGGGAGGGCTTTGGGAATGGACATGAAAGACAATGGCATGGTGCTTTCTTTTATCAAGTCTTTTCAAGTTTGTGGGATCCCTGCCACTTGCACTTGAAGGTTGTGCGATATGCCATGGCCGTTGGCTGCCAAGGACCGGGACCAGTGATTGGTTCTTCTTTGCAGGGTAATGCATGTGATATTAATGCTGTGTGATGCTGCCCCTGCTTGTTGCCTGCCTCCACCTCTCCCTCCACCTGTTCCTCCACACTCTTCTCCACCACTTCCTCCACGTGTTCGTCCATCTCTTGTGTATTCTTTGAGCTAGCCCGTGCCAGCTCACTTACCTATCTGCCTCTCCAATCTGGGTGTGTCCCTGTATCGCTGTGCAACAAGAACCTTTTCTCTCCCTTGCGTTTGGAGTCATCCGTTCCCTTCACCTGTATTGTTGCCATACATAGTACTGCCACACATAGTACTGATCGGGTGCTGCTGGCCCCTGGCACGCAGGTGTATGAGCGCCTGATGGAGGTGACCGGCGCGGTGCCTGGGGACGGGCAGGTGGTGGAAGCCATGAACGCGACCGCCGACTCCTTCTACAGCTCACAAGGTAAGAACCCCCCTTGGGCGCTTCGAAACTGCGGCCGCTTGCAAGCCACGTGCTCTTCATGTGTCCGTTATGATTCAATCACGTGTTTTTCATGTGTCCGTTATGATGCAATCATGTGCTCTTCATGTATCTGTTATGATGCGATCACGTGCTTTTCATGTATCCATTATGACTGGCATACGCTATGACGCCCATGGACCCTCGTGGGGACCATGCTATGCAATGCACCGAGTAGACTTATCATGTTGTTAATGCTACCGTTCGCATGCATGGTGATGCTCACCAATCTCATGGTCGATAGTACCGGCATAATCGGGTTGCCATCTTGAGGGAGCCATGACGGCCATGTGTTGCCGTAGTCATATAGTAGTAGATGTTCTTGATACGATTGTGGGGGGCACTGTGCCGCAGCTTGTTGCCAAAGTCACAGGCAGGGTGCCGGGCATTGGCATCGCAGCTGGTTGCTCAACCTGCAAGTGTTGGAAGAGACAACGTGTGATGGCAGTGTATCAATTGTGGGAACGGTTTTGGGGGATTGTTGCACGGGCATGCAAAGGCTGGTCCCACAATAACCTGTGCTTGTCACGAGGTCATGTCATCACACCCGCATGGGGACGCAGCCGCACGTTCGGGTTGTGTTGGGCAGACGGGGCCACGTGGAAACATGCAACAGGATGGTCACGGCTAGCGATAGAAGGCAACCTATCGATCTTGGAAGCTTCATGCTACTGTGGCAAATGTGTATTGCCAGGGCCACCCTGGGGATACTGTAGCGTGAGAGTCACACAGTACACAGGCTGCCGTGAGCGTTGGCATCGCGGTCACCCTGGAGCTGCACGCCAGGCACAGCGAGGATGCGTGCTTCCACGTGAGCGCGTGTCGCCTGGGCTAAGGCCAGAGCAAGCAATTGCAGCGTGAATAATTGGATTTTACTGATTCCTCTTCCTTGTCTTTCCTCGTCATGTTTTCTTGCAGTGCCTTTTCTTAATCTACGAGCAAGTCCATCATAGGCTTTGAGGTGCCTTTGCTTCACCTGCAAGCAAGCTCATAACAGACTTATGTGCCGGCTACTCTGGTGGCCCCGCTCTTTCCTTTTTTGTCCCTGTCACCTCCTTGTGTGCGCCCAGGCCGCATCACCGACGACTTTGACGACCACAACCGGGCTCTGCTGCGGGAGCTGGTGACGGAGCACCCGCAGATCCTCAGCCTGGAGATGGAGACGTTCCACCTGTGAGCGAGACAACTGATCATAACAGCAAAGATAATAATAGTCATGATTAATATTATGTCATGGTAGGCCCCGCTGGCTTTGTCTGTGACCTTCCACCTGTAAGCAAATTTGTGCTTGCCGCCAACACCATGGGCTTTGCCTGTAAGATGGAGACGTTTAACATTAAACGACCATTTGCTTGTTGCCACCCCTTTTCGCCTTGGCCTTGTTTGTGGGGGCTTCACCGAAAGAACTAGGAGTTATTAATAGTGTGAACTCTGGGACATGGGGGGTTAGCATTAACACATGGCCATGGGACCCCGACTAGCCAGTGTTAACGGGTACCTGTATCTATTGGTGCCAGTAACTGCATCGATGGCAGAGCGAACCATGAATGCGTAGAAGATGCTGTCAACGCCAAGAATACATTTTAGCTGCGAGTGTAGGACTAGAGGCATATGCTATGCGGCGTTTGCTTCTTCCTGCCGTAGCAGCTCATTTCCTGGTTTTCATTGAAGCACATAATTACGAGGCATCTGGACCTCAGCGGCAGGATGAATCCCTTGGAGCACCCTGTGTGCAAGCCATGGTTGTGTCCAACATTCACCATCACTGCATGCACCCTCATCCTTGAAAAATGGCAGGCACGATGCTGCGCATGCATCCATACTGCCTACCTGCTCTGCGCTTGATTGGTTGCTTGCCCCTGTGGCCCCTTGACGGTGGCCACCCTGTACTTTTGTCTGCTGCCTCTGCTCCCGTGCCCCCGTACCACACGTTTTGTGTCGCCCCTCCTCCCCCCGGTGCAGCCTGGACCTGGCGCGCTGCAGCCGGCCCGACCGCAAGATTTATGCGACCGCGGTAGCTATCGGCTTGGCCCAGAGACAGGTGTGTACGGCTCACACACCGCATCGTATTATGCTGGCACCGCGTGGGATCAGCACTGTGCATCTGTGACCCATTCTCGCATGAAGCTGGCTGTGCCTTGTGGCTAACTTGTGTCGTAACTTGGGGGTCACGCGCTACCCGTGCGTTGGTTCTTGTAGGTATGGCGCTGGCAGCATGCACTTGCGTGTTGCAGGCTCGATTTAAAGCTGGTCCCTTGTGTTGCCCGTGGCACTAGCATCTGCTTCATGCAACAAATGCCTATTGCTTCCTGCAACCAATGCCTGATCGCTTCATGCAGCGAATGCCTATGTATGTGTGCCCATGATGATGGCCCCCACCCGTGACCCGCAGTCCAATGAGTTCTGTACCCCGGAGCTGATCCGCCAGCGCGAGCTGCAAGGGGGCCAGGCCGTGCTGGAGGCGCTTGCCCGCGCCCAACTCTGAGCGTTGCGTATGGCACGGAGCTGAATTGGCGGCAACATTGCCGTGTTGTGTTTAGGGGTGCAACGACGTGCCGTGCTACATCTGGCTGCTGGTGCACATAGCTATAAACATGCGCCATCAGACCACCAATGAGATGTACCGTGCCGGTGTACAGTGTGCTGACTGTGCTAGTGAGCAGGGAATGACAGCATGGATGCCTTTTAGATGCAAGTAATTGCTTGTGTCTGGAGCAATGACTGCCCCGAGTTGCGGGACCTGTGTATAATTAGCTCGACCCCTAGGGTTGTATAGGAGGGGGGGGCGGGGAGCTCAATGATATTACTGGGTCTGTGCACAACGAAAGCCAGCCGCAGCACTGGGGTTGTGTGTACACCTTTTCAGGTGGAGTTTTAACGTCCACAGTCTTGAGCACAAAAGAGGTTTCGTGTTTGTGCTATTGGGTGCATGACCGGCCCGATTGTTTGACTTCAGGTTATCAACTAAAACGACAATTCACTACACAGATTGGACCCCTTTGGTCAAGGGGGCCAACACTGCTCCAGAGCTGGAGTTGCGTGGTACTGGCCGTGTCAACACTTATCAATCCAGCCAGGTCTCCTTTGCCAACATGAGACGAGTTGCGCTGTATCAAATAAGAAATGCAATCCCATCGCCAGAAATTTGGCCAAGAACCATTAAATAATGAAACACTCGCTCCCATTGGGGAGTCACGGAGAACAATAATACATACTTCTCATCCCTGTATGTTGCACACTGGGAAGCTAGGGGGCAGAGATACCCGTCTTCCCTCATGCATTCCCGGAGGCAAGCCACAGCTGCAAGCTAAACTACTCACGAGGAGCCGTATGGCATCTCAGTGGGTGCACTAATGCCTAGGCTGAAATGTGCGTGGGTGATATGGCGGGGGCATTGTCTGGCACAATGAAACTTTAGACTGAAGTGTGCGGGTAGACATGCGGGTGGTGCATACGCTGAACTAACTAAAGGTAGCCGGTAGTATGCTGAGCCATATATGGCGCTGCGAAGGCCATGCAGGTGGCGAGGCCATTAATTAATTCATTAAACTCGTGCTCCCGTTGGGGAGTCACGGAGCATTTACCCCGGTGGATGGATGGATGGGTACACGCAATCCTACCACTTGTACATCCCGTGGTGTCCGTACGCGCCCACCGTGAGAGCAGCTTGGTCGCCACACTGTGCCTACAGGGGTCACCCGCAGCATCGCAACAAGAATCGCAACTCAAAAAAAAAAATTATCATCCACTTCAGCAGGCAGGTATGGGCACACCATGGCACCTTCACTTTTCAAAAGTGATGTTTGGATGAGAAATGGGAGCGTGCTGGAGTATCGCAACAACTAGCTCCGCATGCAACTGAAAACCCACCATTCTTAGGGTTCCGCAAAGCAACAGAATCGCAACAAACCTGGCAAGTATACCAAAAGTACGCCGTACACCTGCGCCGGAAGGAATAAATTGCCGCCAATCGGCGTGCAGGTTCCGATATGTACTTGCAATTAGAGTTAACGCCGTTGACGATTGATTTGCAGTGCGGTGTTCAGTTCAGTTCAGTGGGATTCATGGCCGCGCGGAAGTCAGTGCAAGAATGAACCAAAACAACAGTGTGCCACCTCTTCGTTGAATAATCAACGACCTATTATAAGTCTACGACCACTAACATTTCGCTATCCAACAGTTCCCTATTCATCACGCGCGTTATCGTCTCGTCATTGTGCTTCATTACCCTGTAATTGTCCCGCCGGCATTACACAGATATGGTCTTGAGGTATAGTCGGCGCCGTGGCATGTAAACATTGAATTAATTAATTAATTAAACTCGTGCTCCCGTTGGGGAGTCACGGAGCACCGGAGTGCTTTTAATCCCTGAGTGTGCACAACAGGAGAAAGGGCAGAGACCCCCAGTCTCCTTCATGCCTAAGGCATGCCACAGCTGCATGCGGGCACGCTAGCTAAACGGACACGCTAACGATCCGGCAGTCTGTGGGTGCAATAAGACCCATGTGAGCATGGCATAACAAGGAGCGTAGGCGAGTAATCTGATCATAGCCAGGACGTAGCATGGCTGTACAAGGACTAAGCTAAGGTTATGGCTAGTAAACTGATTAGTCATAGCCATGATGTAGCATGGCTGTACTAGGACTAAGGCTATGGCTGGTTGTGTACCGTGCGTTAGTGGTGCACGTGACTAGGTATGTTGGCACAGCTAGGCATGCAAACATTCTAAGCATGGCTGCCAGAGCGGCATTGGCTACCAATGGATACAAACTAGGGCTATTATTCTAGCCCGCTGGGGGCGTCCACATCTTGTGGTTGATCATCAGGTCCCCGCCCCTCCAGTACACCTTGGGCTTCTGGGGGTCCTGCTTATGGCGGAGGTATTCCGGCCACAGGTCGCGTCGCTGCTGCTGCTGAGCGGGGGTCAGGTCGTCGTCCAGCGTCCAGGTGAGGTCGTGCAACCTCTTGCGACGAGAGAGGAACCGAGCTGCTTATCCTCAGTCAGGGGAGGGGAAGGTGAGCAGGACTGGTGGGGGAGCCGCCTTGTCCCGTGAGTGGGGAAGGCGGTGGCACCCTCGCAGTTCTACATCACCTACCACGCCCATGAGGGTAAGAAGCTGGTTCTTGAGCGCTCGTCAGCAAGGGAGGTTGACGTCTCACCTGGCTTCTGGGGGAAGCGACGTAGCACCACTCGGCACTCGCGGCGAGCGCGGTCGGTGGCCTCCCGTTGTTGAGCCTGGCGAAGGTCTTCAAGCTCCTGGAGCTTCGTAGCGATGGCGTCGGTGGTGGAGGCGGTCGCTGTCCGCAGCAGGTCCGCATAGGAGAGGGGCGGGAGGACGTCACCAGCATCCAGCGGGGGTGGCTGGGATGCGATGGTGGCCGTCTGCTCCGCTATCTTTGGGACCTGTGAGGCAAGGGCCTCGGTGTAAGCGGTGATGGCTTCAAGCTTCTTCATGAGCACGCCGCACTTGCCCTCCACCTGGTTAAGGCGAGAGACAAGTGCAGCGTGCGTCTCAGATGCCTGCGCCGCGGTGTGCAGCGTCGTGAACTGGGGCTGGAGCTTGTGGACGACCTTGGTTTCCACGTTGGAGACCCGGGCCTCCGCCGTGTTGAGCGCCGTGTTCAGCGAGGTCAGCTTCTCGAGGCCAGCGGCTTGGTCACGTGCTCCTCCAACGCTGCTCGGATGTCATCCTAATTGCAGCAGAGCCGGAGGAAGCCGATGTGGCTGTCAGCCGCGCAGGCTGGCCGGGCTGGGACGCGGATCTTGGCGTCGATTTTGGCCATAGGTAGCTGGTAGAAGCTGCACAGGATGGCGAGGCGGTGGTTTCAAGGTCTCCACTGGTAAAGAACCTCTCCAGGTTCTCGTCGGGGATGGGCCCCGTGGCCCCATGGAGCTTGCGTTCCTGTGCCAAAAAACGCACTATTTCGGCGCATTCTTCTGTGGTCAGCTCTAGCCAGTGCTGAAAAGAAAAGCGGTCGTAATCAGGTAGGTACTTTCGCCATTTGTGTTCGTGGCAGGGTTTCTTGGGCTCGGGCGAGGCGCTTGGCGATGGGTTTGCTGGCGATGTTGCGAGCCCAGACGGCTGGGCAAGGACGATGGCGAGTGGGTTGGGTTGGGAGCCGGAATTAAAGCTTCTTTTCCAAACCCCGTTTTGCTTTTGGGGTCATCATAGCTGCTTGTCACGTGCGTAACTTTGGCAATACTGCGTTTCAGCCGTAACCGATTATACTGGCATGTGCGTCTCAAAAAAGCGCATCGAATGCAAGTGCATGTCTGACCGAATTTGGGGCTCAGATGCAAAAGATCTGAGCTCCGCCGTCAGCCATACCGCCGTCAGGTTTCAATTGACCTTGAAAGTGTAAACATTGGATGAAACTGCATTGTTTCTTCCGCAGTGTGGTTTCATCATGGGCGCTCTTTCGAACGGGGATGCATTAGGCAACAATACTGGACAGATTCTGAAAGAGGGTGTGTTTGTGAAGTGGGGATTGCAGCGGCCCAGCATTTGCTGGCCGTGCGGGTGCAACTTTGAGGCAACTTCCAGACCAGAAAATTGACGTACTGGCCAGTCCACGCACGTTAGATATATATTAAAAATATAATTACTTACAGCAGAGTGAAATCACTCAAACCAAAACAAACGCCCAGCTAGAAACCTATATACAGAGCCATGTCAAAGCTCTATACTACGATAAGACCAATGGAAACGCCTAACGGGAGGAACCTAATAGCCCTGCTGCACCGCAAAATCAGCCCGCGTACGGCGGAGCATGATGTTAGCCATGGCCCGAGTCAGCGCCACCGACAAGCGCTGACGCCAATATGACGTCCAGGTCCGCGCCGACCATGGGGCCCGCTGGCCCTCCAGGTCCAGCCGGTCCTCCCGGAGCCGGCAACACTCCTTGAAGAAGGCGGAGGTCAGGGGCCCCATGGCCCCAAACTCCTCCAGGACAAAGGGCACCACACGATGGTGCCCGACGTCGCCGTAGGCCAGGAGCTTGGCCCGCTCCGCCCGGTCCGCCGTGTAACCTGCCGTGAGGGAGGCCCCAGCCACGTGGCTAAGAGCCAAGGGCCGCGCCACCGAAACGTCAATAAGCAGATGCCGGCCACCCCCCTCAAAGTCCAGCACCACGATGTCAGGCCGGTGGTTGGGGGAATAGAAGGCAGCGCCATCCGCATCCTCGGACCGGATGTTCGCGTGGGGGAAAACCGACCGAATCATGGCGAGCACCACCGTCAGGAGGACAGTGTGCAAATACAAATACCAATTCTGATTCTGTTGGCCCCCCATGCAGGCAAGGTAGTGAGTCCCCGTGGGATCCAGCGGCTGCCCACAGCTACCACAAGGCCGCCCGGCCGGAACAAGAGGCTGCGGGGCAAATAGCTGGTGCCGGAGCGCCACCGAGTAGTGGCTGGGAGCCAAGGCGAATGGGGGGCCATGGGAAGAGCACGAAGGTACGCCGAGCCCACACTCCGCAAGGAAAGCGAGAACAGCCACGCACGTCCCTGGGCGTTGAGGTCCGCGAAAAGAGCAATCCAATCAGCCGTGTGCAGAATACCCGCGTAGGTTTTCTGGTGTTTATCGATGACGCGAGCAGGGAATGCGGCGGGAGATTGAACGGAGGCGACCGAGGGAGTGCCGCGAGGGAGGATTAGATATATATACCTGGTCCATGCTCTTGTTGAAATTTCCTGAAATTGTGATAACTCTGCATACAATTTCCGCAACAGAAGCGTATTAAGCTCAGATAGAAAGCTGAAGAGGAGGGAAATACCTGTCCGGTGGATAAAATGGGCGGTTCGCCTTTTCTTGCACGTTTACGGCATCCCGTAGGGCGTTGAACATGGCCGGCCTAAGAGCTGCGAACGTGCTTGCAGCCCGCGACCGTAGTGTGCGGTGGCTGAGGTCAAGACAACATTGCATGGTTTGAAGCACCGAGGAAACCCCTTCTACATAGATTGCCATGAACCGTCTTTGTTAAAGCGGAGAGACAGTCCAGTTTTACAGTCCGGCCGCAGGCCGGGCAAGGGACACGCTGTGTTCACCATGATGCTGCGGGCCGAGGATGGGTGGCTGCATGGAAACATGAATGCTTGCATCGAATGGATGGCGGTGTCTGCATGCATATGGATTGCACGTGAATGTTCGCAGGATGAGTTAACGTTCTTAGCAAACGCAATGTGAAGGATATGGTTGCAATGCAGCAATGTGTGAATATGGTTGGAAACGGAGCTTTGTTAAAATTGGATAATGTTACAGCGCTCACACACTTGAGGCTTGTACACGCGTTTGCCAAGTCAAGGCAACACACGTGAGGCGGGCTCGCAAGAGATGCCCATTTGGCACTGGCCTATTGTTTACATACTTGTGCACTATGCTTGCTAGTCCTGAGCAGCCTAGGAGGCCTGCTCAGTAATAACACTCCCGGTACAGTATTCACTACCTGTACAGCGCCCAGTTCCTATACAGTAGGTCTGCCATACAGGCACAGTGACCACAGAGCACAGTCCACAGTGACTATTGCATCTGCACCTAGAAGTCCAGGACTAAGCCTGCGGTACCAACAGACCACAGGTTAAGGTTCCTATTTCCTGCGTACGACGTATTAATCCAATACCGTCGTAGGTACAGCACCTAATTCCTGTCAGCCCAGGAATTACTGTCGACCCCATATGTCGTCGGCAAATATTCACGTCCGACTTAGAAGAACAGCCGGCTCGCGCTCGCGCGCGACCGGGAAGTCGGAACGCCATAACTTTCTTGATACTTGTCGGAATGAACTCGTTCCGGTGCCGCTGGAATCGCAGAGATATGCCGAATCAGGATCACGCCAATGCGCTTGGCGTTAACTCCAATCCTTTCTTTTCTTGAGCTGTAGCAGCTCACACAAGTCTACATACAAACACACACAATGGGTACTGGACATCCTCCCCGACTACAAGTCACAACCCGCTGGGCATGACAGTCAGCTTGGATTCCTTATTATATGTACATAGCACCCATACTGGCTCAGGAGCACAAACAAATTACAATGAGTCCCTATCCCTTCACGGGAGGCTCGTTGTGTTACCCATGTACAAGAGGTTGGCCAACTGTGGCAGCCCATAGGTGTTCAGCTAAGAACTTGAGAAGTATGTACAACCTTCAGGACCTTAGGCGAAACCCCACAGATCACCCACAACAGCTCATCAGAAAACATTGCTGACCCCCAGACGGGAGTCGGCGCCGGTCTGCTGCCCCTTATCGAACCAGACACAACATCTACGCGAAGCACATGCAAAACACAAGCTCCTATACTCGTTCCAACCGTGGAAAATCAGGGGACCTGTCGCCACCTCACCAGCATGGTGGATGGGTCAGCCAGTCCGTGAAACTCCGCCTTAAGACGGCACCAGGGAATCGAACCCCGCCCACAAACCACAGATCTGGGGAAACCTCAGACTGAGATGAAAACCCCAGATAGACATCTCTCCATCAGAGACAATGTCAGACATTCCCACACCAGAGACATGTCTCACCCCTCAAGGTGTGCTCAGGATTATGTACAATCAAGCTCCCAGCCTGATATCCAGAGACTTAAGCACCCAGCTCTCAGCTTTTAGACAGATAGACCGACTTGACAGTCAGCATTCATGAGCTTCCTCAGTACATTGTACTGGGCTGGGGCCTTGTGTGGCAGCTTTGTCAATGCATCAGCAGGGTTCTCCTCGCCAGGGATATGCTTCAAGTCAACCAAACTGGCCAACTCCTTCAGCAACAAATAATCCAGGTCCCGGCTTCTGGCCAGCTGCTTGTGAACAAACTGGACCATACCCATGCTGTCTGTTAGCAACAACGTCTCCATCTGCAAGGTCCAAGGGGTAACTGAAGCCAGCTCCAGCATTAACTCCTTTATGTACAGGCTGGACTGGATCCCCTCGCATATGGCCCTGCATTCTGCCACATCTGAACTGATACAGACCCTCTTCTGCAGTCTGCTGTACCAGCTGAACAAACTTGCCCTGCTCTGATAAAAAGCAAACAGAGCAGCAGATCTCCCCCTGACCTTGGTAACCTGGCGAGCATCCATGGAACTGTCAACAAAGATCTCCAAGGTGATAGGCTGGGCAAAGTCAATCCCAGACAAAATCAGATCAGGGGTACTCTCCACCAACCGGGCTATGACTCGAGGCTTCTCATCCTCAAGCACCTCATCAGGCATTCTGCTATGGACCATCAAAGACGGACCACAGATGCTGGCAAACCAGGCCCACATGCCTCTCAACTCAGGTCCTGCAGCCTGGGTGATCTTCTCTGGCAAGGCCTTCACAATGGTCTGTTTATAATCTCCTCCAGCCTGAAGCCTGATACTCCACTCCCCGTCCCTCCTGAACAGGGTAGCCTGCATTCCACAGAACACTACAGGCTTGTTGGGCTCCTGCCACAGCTCCTTGCCCAGTGAAAACTTGCCACTGATGACAGGAATAAACTTCTTCAGCCAGGTCGTGGGGGCTAGCAAATGCAGATCATCTCCATGCAAACTAGCATACACTGGCAGACCCTCCCATTGGGCCAGCAGCAAACAGGGATCAACTGAAGACACTCTCAAGCCACACTCACTGATCAGAGCTTCCTGCAGCGTGAGTCTCCAGATGATTGGGCTCGACCTGAGTCCTTCCAGGCCCTTCAGAATAACCAGGAATTGTTGATGCAGCTCCAGCTTCCAGATGGCAGGCACCTCAACACAGTAAGGCTCATCCTGCTTCCACACCCTCCTGGCCACTTCTGGATCAGATTTTAAAAATGCCCTCTTGAAGTCCAGCAGCACTGATGACATAGCTGCTCCCCTGTTCAGCAACCCCACGTAGAGACATAGCAAAATTCTCCATGTGTCGTGTAGCATCCCTGGCGTGTATAGCTCCTCTCCTGGCAGACTCCCCGTGCCGTGATACTCATTCAGGACAGGCCTGACATGGGGCACTGATACCTCATCCACAACCTTCCTCTTCAGCACAAATCTCAAAGCAAGCTTCCTTGATGCTGGGGGACGTCTGTCTGTTGGTGCAGCACACTCAAACTGCAACCACTCCTCCAATGCCTTGGAGAAGGCGAGCTTCCAAGCCTCAAACAAAGTAGGCGAGCTCATCTCTTGGACCAGCTGGTCATATGTCAAAGGAGAGTGTGCAGCAAGGCTCCTGTGAGTTATGCCAATACTGCTGGGGTGCAACACAGCTGGAATCACCAAACTGGCCGCTGGGGGCACCTCCCCTTCATCCCATTTTACACCCTTGACCGGCTTGGCCCTGCACCTGACTGGAAATGTTGTCCTGAAATTTTCTAGGGGAATCATCCCCCAGCCATCTCTTCTCAGAGCTGTAGCTCTGATAGAAATCCCAGGATTGCCCAGAAAATTCTGACCCAAAATCACAGGGCCATCATAGTCCTCTAGGACAAGGAAGGTCACATCCACACCCATGACAGGGGCAGTAACCTCTCCCAACACCCTTAGATGCGTCCTACCACTGAAATCAGACACCCAGGGGCAACTTGGTTCTCCGACCAGCAGTTCTCCTGTATGCTGAGGTCCCATGACAGAAACCTGTGCATTGGTATCTATCTCCATGGCAGCTACCTCAGGTTCATCCAACTGGACAAGCTTGGACACCTTAGGCTCCTTCTTGGCTCTTTGCAAAGCCTGTACAATATCTGATAGACGCACACCCCTAGGCCTGGTGTCGGGCCGTTCCGGAGGTGCAGCCTGTCCGCCTGCTTGCCCAACCACCGTATGTGAAGGTACCCCAGGGGCCGGGCCAGGGTCACCCTGAGGGCTCGATACAGCTGTAGCACCCTGATCAGGAAGCTCCACGTCACCCCCGCCTTGTACACCAGCGGGCACCTGGAAGAGGTCTCCTTGATTACCTCCCCGGGGACGGATCTTTGACCAGGACAGACGGTGCACTGCTTGGGAGCCATCAATGGCCACCCAGCACTTATGGCCAGCGGCTTCTACTCGGGTCACCACCCCATCATGCCAGCTGCCACGTTTCCCTGGAAAGCTTGGTTCCTTCCACACAACAACCTGTTGTCCAACGTTAGGTTCTAGGACACTCCAGCCCTTGTCTTTCTGCCTCAGCTTGAGGAACTTGGCCTCTAGCTTCTCCTTCCATGCCTGCTCAGCATCAGCTGGCAGCATCCTGGTATGCAGCATAAGAGGATTGATGGCAATGTCACCAAAGAACATGGGAGTCCTCAGGTTCAGCCTGTCCTCCACAGAACGTAGCCATGCAGATGTCACAATGGCAGATGACGTCCTTGGAATCCTCTCCACCAGCAGCACAGTCTTGATCTCTTGGATGGCTCTCTCCACCACCCCTTGCTGGCCGTGGCTCTCCCTGGGTGTAATCAGCAACTCTGGAAACTCTGGCAGGTTCTCACAGCACTCAAACTGAATGTCACACTGCAACAACTCCAACCCAGGGTACCTGCTCCTTGTCAACTTCAGAGCAGCAATCAATGTAGGCTTCTCCATGTCAGGCAGGATCTCTAGGGTCTTGTACTTGGTATATCTGTCCACTGCCACCAGCAGCTTCAAACCCCTGATTCTCTGAATATCTACCTGCACATGGCCTGGCTGCAAAATAGGAGTCCTGGCATGAGACTGCTTGGGCTTTCTAGCAACTAGCCTGCACTTGCAAGCTTGAGCAACCTGTTGGCAGATGGAGTACAACTCACTTCCTCCCAGCCGTCTAGCAACTTGCAAAGACTGAGCTGCATGGCCAAACATGGTATGCAACCTTGAGGCAATGTCATACAAGAGAGAAAACTTTTATTGTCATTATTAGCACTCAAGGTATGTACAGATCCCTTATGTACAGGAGGCACCAGGGTCGTGCCTGTCAGACTGTCTCCAGCCCTATCCTCATCCTGACCATCCTGTGCCAGTCCTGCACGGTCAGAATGCTTCTGAGATCCACCTGGGTCCACATCACCAGGTCCTACCTCAGGCTCAGCACCGCCATGGCGGGCACGTTGGCGAGTAACCACTGCAGCTACAGCTGGCATACTCTCTGTGGTAACCAAGCTTGCCCCATCGTGTCCAATAGGCTCTTTCACTAGAGCATGGGGCTGCCCCTCACTGCCGTCACTAGCAGCTACATTACACACCCCTGGGGGCACCCTCCAGGGTTCAGGGATGTGTGCAGGCTCAAGTCAATGATCAGCAGCCTTGCCCTTGCCCTTATCCTGGGATGGACCAGCCTTGTCCTTGCTGCCACCCTGAGCTGGCTTGCTCTGACCTTCCTGCCTCAGGTACGAGGGACACTCATTCCTGAAGTGACCCTTCCCCTGGCAGAAATAACATTCCACCTGACTGATGTCCCGTGAGGTCCCACTGCTGGGCCCAGCCTTGGGAGGACCACCCACCCTCTTGAAGTCAAACTGGGACTGTGGATGTCCCGACTTCGGCGGGGTCCCCCGTCCAGCCCTTCTGTCACGCCCCCTCCTGGACCTTCCTCGACCCCTTGAAGAGGTCTCAGGCCCTCTCGAGGGCGCTGGGCCCCCGTGGCCCGATCCCCTCATGGACTTAACCGTGGGTTCAGTGGCCTCCTCGTCACCTGACGAGGGCGCTTACCACCCACGTACTTGCCGCTGAAACACTCATACAACTGGTCCGTCATGGCTGCCCAGCCATGGACCTGTCGCATGTGGATGGTCACATTATCCATGGTGACCGGATCCAGCTGCAGCGACTTGAGAAAGTCGCCCATGGCCATCCGATCTGCGACGAAGAAGCCCTTGGCCATGGCGTCCTCCCTCAGCTTGACGAAGTCTTCAAAGGCGTGGACCACTAGCTGCCCCTTGATGGGCTTGTAGTCCAGGTATTCTTGCTTCAGGTGGGACCCATCTATGGTCCTCTTGTCACTCAGGAACGACCTGAGTCGCGTCATAAACGCCGCCCAGGTGTCCCCCGCCGCGTGTCGCTCCCGAACAAACTTGAACAGCCGCCTCGCCGACTGCCTTATGTAGGCACTAGACGCCAGGATGCGAAGCTTGTCACCGGTGTATATCTCCGTGTACAAGTTCATGTCCTCTAACATCCTCTCAGCATCCCGGGGCTGCCAATTGTCCTTGATGGACTGAAACTGGCCTAGCACCGCGTACCCCTCAGCACGGTCGGTCGCTTAGGCGCCGCTTGATCTGCGGCTGGCGCGTTCTGACCGCCCTGCGATCCTTGGCTCTGATTATCTGGCACCAGCCTGGTCTCCCAGCGCCTGGCCGTCCCCGCGTCCATCGCGTCCACCGCGTCCATCGCGTCCATCTCGTCCATCCACCCAGCGCCGCGCCGCGCAAAGCCCATAAAGCCGCTTGTTGGTCAATAGCTCCCTCACTCCATGATGGCCTCTGTTCAGATCTGCTACAGCCAGCCAAGTGGCCAAGCAGCAATTAAAGCAATATAAGCTACTGAACAAGAAAGGAAAGTGCCAAGTGTTACCACTCAGGCAAGACCACCACGGCTGGCCCCAGGCGCGTCCTGGTTCTCCTTGTCGCTGTCGCGTCGCTGTCGCTCACCACAATCAGCTCTGGCACCCTGCTACCCGCTGCGCCGTCGTCGACCCGCTGTCGGCCCGCGATGACAGAATCGTCACCGTTGGTATAGTAGACAGGTGACAACCCGTCGTTGGCACCCCGCGGATTGTATCTTGGCACCTCGTGGTCGCCAAGTGCCTCGTCGCCTAGCCCAGCGACGCCCCTGCTCCCACCTCAAGGTCACTATCGTACCCAAGAGGGGCAAACTCTTCCCAACGCGTCACACGAACGCGAAGGGGTTGGGGCAGTTCCTGAAAAGGAACCCTTGCTCGCTCCGGAAACCTGCCGACTCTTGTCGCGCGCTGTCCTCCGGTGATGGCTTCCGCTGTCGCCCCGACCTCTGCAAGCCGCCTGTAGTGCTCCGCTCCGCGTCGTTCACGCCTAACTGGCCCGCTGCAACACCCTCGTCGCCGATTACGCCTGCGAAAGTACGTGGTACACCCGCACCCGCTGCTGTCGGCACAAACTCGTGTCGCACTGCGCCAGCTGCCTCCGCAGCCTCTCCTCGCCTTGCCGCCAACTCCGCACGCACTCGCTCAGCTACTGCTGTAATCACCGTCTGGATGCCGACCAAACCGTGAAGCTCCTGCTCGAGGTCGTCGATGCTCCGGTGCTCCGGAATGACGATGGTTTGGACGTGTCGCAGAATTCGCTCCCAATCTTCGACCTGGTCGTCGACGAATTGCACGAAGCTGCGATTAACAGGCGGACGATCTGCAAGCAATAAAGATAGATCTCGAACGACACGACGCAATTCAGGCGAAATCGAACCCCCAGCAGACTGCCGAAACCGGAAATCCTGCTGCCGTTGTTCTTCCTGCACCATTCACCACCGGACGAGCTCCTCGCGTCGTCAACGCTGCACACCGCAACCAGCAACGACCCTCCTGGCCGTTCCGCTGAGACTGGTTGTAATTTGAGTTAACGTTCTTAGCAAACGCAATGTGAAGGATATGGTTGCAATGCAGCAATGTGTGAATATGGTTGGAAACGGAGCTTTGTTAAAATTGGATAATGTTACAGCGCTCACACACTTGAGGCTTGTACACGCGTTGCCAAGTCAAGGCACAACACGTGAGGCGGGCTCGCAAGAGATGCCCAAATGGCACTGGCCTATTGTTTATATACTTGTGCACTGTGCTTGCTAGTCCTGAGCAGCCTAGGAGGCCTGCTCAGTAATAACACTCCCGGTACAGTATTCACTACCTGTACAGCGCCCAGTTCCTATACAGTAGGTCTGCCATACAGGCACAGTGACCACAGAGCACAGTCCACAGTGACTATTGCATCTGCACCTAGAAGTCCAGGACTAAGCCTGCGGTACCAACAGACCACAGGTTAAGGTTCCTATTTCCTGCGTACGACGTATTAATCCAATACCGTCGTAGGTACAGCACCTAATTCCTGTCAGCCCAGGAATTACTGTCGACCCCATATTGCCAATATCGTCGGCAAATATTCACTTCCGACTTAGAAGAACAGCCGGCTCGCGCTCGCGCGCGACCGGGAAGTCGGAACGCCATAACTTTCTTGATACTTGTCGGAATGAACTCGTTCCGGTGCCGCTGGAATCGCAGAGAAATGCCGAATCAGGATCACGCCAATGCGCTTGGCGTTAACTGGATGGGTGGTAACTGCAGGGCCGGATGCTCGCAGGATGGGTGGTAATTGCATGAATCACTGAATTTTGCATTAATGCTTGCAGGGATGGATGGTGTTTGCATGCATGGATACGTGAGTGCTTGCATATGGGTGGATGGTGTTTGCATGCATGGATATATACGTGAATGCTTGCATGGATGGATGGTGTTTGCAAGCATGGATACGTGAATGCTTGCATGGATGGACGGTGTTTGCATGCATGAATGTGTGAATGCTTGCATGCATGGGTGGATGGTGTTTGCATGCATGGATACGTGAATGCTTGCATTGATGGGTGGTCTTTGCATGCATGCATGGATACGTGAATGCTTGCATGGGTGGATGGTGTTTGAATGCATGGATACGTGATTATGCTTGCATGGGTGGATGGCACTGATTTCGTGCATGGATGCGTGAATGCTTGCATGGGTGGATGGTGTTTGCATGCATGGATACGTGAATGCTTGCATGGGTGGATGGTGTTTGCATGCATGGATACGTGAATGCTTGCACGGATGGGTGGTGTTTGCATGCATGGATACGTGAATGCTTGCATGGATGGATGGTGTTTGCATGCATGAATGTGTGAATGCTTGGGGTGGATGGTGTTTGCATGCATGGATAGAATGCTTAATTGCGTGGATGGATGGTGTTTGCATGCATGGATGCTTGAAATTTATGCTTGCATGGATGGGTGGTGTTTGCATGCATGGATACGCGAATGCATGCATGAACGCGACCTAGGACAATGTAAGCACCTTTTAGGGATTAATATAGTGGTGAATATGGGCAGGCCCCCTGCCCCATGCGAGTCATACATGTATTCAAGGAGACAACGATTCCAGTCCATGGCAGGATATATGAAGGATACCAACCCCAAGTCGGTGGGGGTATGCATGTGACCCAATTCAGGACAAGTGTAATAACAGTGATTCGGGCGCCAGCAACCCTGTCACTCAAGGTTAGATTATAGATACTCATTCCATCTCCGCCTCCACATCATTGACGATATTATATACACGACAACTATTAACGGTCGCATGGCGGTCATGCGACGCCTGATCAACGCGTAGCATCTGCGTGTCGTAATTTAATTTTTTGATATCAATGCACAGTCACCATTTTACCGCGCGCTGGCCTGCACTTGACCCTTGGATGACCAGTGTGTAATTACTCTACCCCTAATTATGGCTGGTTGCACCTTGCATGATAATGTCCAGAAACCAGCCTAATAACAATCTAGTGTCCATACTGGGACCAAAGCACACGCATAAATAATAGGGAGTTACGTCAGGGTCATGTCATTAGTCATGTTGCAATGTCCTTAATGGGTGCTAAATACATCACTAATCTCAGGGGTGTGCACGGGTGCGATAAAAAAGACACTTACAATGCAGTGTTAAGTGATAATGCAATATTGGACGTCTTCACAAACCAAGGCCCAAGTGCACACGTAGCAAGGGGGTGCAAGGGGCGGTGTTCACCCATGCATCCAGAACATGAGAAATGACCTCCATATGCATGCCTAGGATGAAAATATACAAACACTGCATCGAACTTCTTTTCTACGTCAGCAAGGCGCTGGGGCCTCCATAGATGTTGCATGGACTGCACAACTGCACAGGCGTCCTTTACTAGCAAAGCCAAAAGGCTGACAAAAAACTGGCCATGATACCATCTTTCCTGAAGAATTTAGGCAAATTATAGAAACCATCGTGCAACCATCTACAACTTATTAAGATGTTAAATCAATCGTCATTCTAGAGTATTAGGTACAGACGCAGCTAATCATGAACAAAACTGATGAAAATCTTACGACGACGGTTGTACAAAACCATGCACAACCACAAACTAGTACACAGGAGTAGTAAGTTAGCGAACTTAACACCACAAACCTTCAACAACGTGTCCGAGATTACTTACCGAATGATATAACGACTTTACCTTGTTGACGGTACCCGCAGGGACACTAAACTGCACCATGCCGAAACCGCAAAAAGAAGGCTAGCAGAAAGCTAGCAAGGTCATGACCGAAAGGCAATGATCTCATCACTGCGTCGAGATTTTCCTGGCCCTGAAGGCTGATGAAATACGCGAAATACATCATACGAAAATTACTGGTTGCGAAAATTTCAATGATACAGAAGCTAATAACAAGTGCTACCTTCATCGTCACCAGCCGTACCCCCGTGATAATAAACGCGCGTAGACGCAGTAAAAACCAGCCCGAGATAATGTCGCCTCATTAGATGTTGCGCGACTGCGGCTGTAGCATTTTTATAACGTACCAATCATGCCTACAAATTTTGGAACGCCTCCATGCATCCATGCTCCTGCACCATGCAATCAGTTTAGTACGAGCTATAGCTATGAATGTCCGTGTCTCTGGCACTTGTGCACGCAAAACATACAGTAGCAAATCATGATCATCCGCCTGTGAGGCGGTGAAACGCATACAGTATAATCAGGCGGAGCCAATTTTTGGAAGAACCGTTAGGTTCGCAAGAATTAATTAATTAATTAATTAATTAAACTCGTGCTCCCGTTGGGGAGTCACGGAGCACCGAAGTGCTTTTAATCCCTGTGTGTGCACAACAGGAGAAAGGGCAGAGACCCCAACTGAGTCTCCTTCATGCCAAAGGCATGCCACATCTGCATTTGGGCGCGCTAGCTAAAAGACATGCTAACGATCCGGCAAACTGTGGGTGCAATAAGACCCATGTGAGCATATCATAGCAAGGAGCGTGGGCAAGTTATCTGATCGAAGCCATGACGTAGCATGGCTGTACAAAGACTAAGCTAAGGCTGTGGCTGGTTGTGTACCGTGCGTGAGCGGTGCACGTGACTAGGTATGGTGGCACAGCTAGGCATGCAAACATTCTAAGCATGGCTGCCATGGCAACAGTGACTACCAATGAAGTCAAGCTAGGGCTATTCTAGTCTAGCCCGCTGCCAGGGGGCGTCCACATCTTGTGGTTGATCATCAGGTCCCCGCCCCTCCAGTACACCTTGGGCTTCTGGGGGTCCTGCTTGTGGCGGAGGTATTCAGGCCACAGGTCACGCCGCTGTTGCTGCTGAGCGGGGGTCAGGTCGTCGTCCAGCGCCCAGGTGAGGTCGTGCAACCGCTTGCGACGACAGAGGAACCGCTGCTTGTCCTCACGGGAGGGGAAGGTGAGAAGGACTGCCGGGGGAGCCGCCTTGTCCCGTGAGTGGGGAAGGCGGTGGCACCCACGCAGTTCTACCTCACCTATCAGGCCCATGAGGGTAAGGAGCTGGTCCTTAAGCTCGTCGGCAAGGGAGGTTGACGTCTCACCTGGCTTCTGGGGGAAGCGACGCAGCACCACCCGGCAGTCGCGGCGGGCGCGGTCGGTGGCCTCCCGTTGATGAGCCAGCTGGCGAAGGTCTTCATGCTCCTGGAGCTTCGTAGCGATGGCGTCGGTGGTGGAGGCGGTCGCTGTCCGCAGCAGGTCCGCATAGGAGAGGGGCGGGAGGTCACCAGCATCGCAAGAATTGGCGAAGCTTATACACTACCAACACGCGGTAACGCAACTAGTTACGCAACTAATAAAAAAAAAATTAAATGACGTATTTATATGAAGGAAGTGTAGGGCTATCCAACGCCACCTTCCGTTGCGTAAAAGCTTATGTCTACAGAAAGATACGGGGTCAGGAAGAATCGCCATAGCCAGTTCCGCAAGTGGCACTCACCGATTTTGCGGTTCCGCAACGAGGGAGAAACGCAACAAACATGGGGTACCCTCGATGTAGGGGCCAATAATGAACTGACGCGTTGCGGTTAAAAAGGATGCGGCGGAAGTCAGAAGTCTGAAATTCGATCCTCAGTTATTTACGTCTGGCTTCCTCGTATTTACGAAAGGTGCGTAAGGGCTGCCACCGGTACGTACAGCCGCCATGCCATATCGACGTGTTAAAATTTGGCATACACGCCAAAATTAAATTTGCCCGACAGGCTCATGAAATATAATGTGTTCGCTTGGACTGTTTATATGTACTGAAAGCATAGCATCATTGACGATGGCTTGTGCGAAATTCGCACATTATGTAAAGTATAAATCGTGGACGTGCATAACGTGTACCAAAAAATGTGGACGCGGTGTATGTCATTCATCGTGAACGTGTACCCTCGTCCGGCGCACGCATTACATACACGTGTACGTAAGACAGGACAACAGCTATCTATGTATGAACTATCTCCTTATCTTAGCTTCTAATTTAATTTATAGAAGTGGGGATAAACAGTGTGCAGCGCATGCCTTTCACGTACTTAAATACATGTCTACCCTTAGGCGCTCTTATCTGACACTTTTCCGCATAATATGATAACTGCCTGTACATGTAAGTGGGTGCACACGGGTGTACACTCCGGGTGTACACGGGTGTACACGCCGGGTGCACTTCGGTCTACTGCCACACGCTAAGGCGCTTTTGTATGCACTGTATGTGGTGGCGTGATCCACAACGTCGTTGTGGGTCACGCTACACTTCGGCCCACCGCCACGCTTAAGGCTCCGTGACTCCGCGACGCGAGCACGAGTTTAATTATATAATTCATTAATGCATTCCAGCAGCAAATTAATTAATTAAATAAACTCGTGCTCGCGTCGCGGAGTCACGGAGCACGTGTCTATTAATTAATTAATTAATGTGCACAAAATTAATTAATTAATTAACTAGCTTATTAATTAATTGGCGTGTCACGAGTTGAATACAAAATTTAAACTGATGAATTGGCGTCTCCGCATGTGCAGAGGACATGCATGGGGGTGCTAGTCCTCTTTAAGTGATTTGGAGAAAGATGATGGACATGGCCACGTGGGCCCATGGTCATGAATTTATTGATTAATTAATAGACACGTGACTGTGCAGGTCATAGAGGCCAACAAGCCCCATGCAGTGGGGAAGGAACGTGTTTTCAAACGAGGGCGGCATGCCAACCAAGACCCCTAGGGTCGCGACCATCACAAAGAGAACATAGAACTGTTTTGTAGATAGCTTTGACCGGTAGGATTGCGTGCACCCCTCCCTCCCTCCCTCCCTCCCTCCCTCCCTCCCTCCCTCCCTCCCTCCCTCCCTCCCTCCCTCCCTCCCTCCCTCCCTCCCTCCCTCCCTCCCTCCCTCCCTCCCTCCCTCCCTCCCTCCCTCCCTCCCTCCCTCCCTCCCTCCCTCCCTCCTCCCTCCCTCGACCCTCCCTCCCTCCCTCCCTCCCTCCCTCCCTCCCTCCCTCCCTCCCTCCCTCCATCCATCCACCCTAAACCCTCCCTCCCTCCCTCCCTCCTCCCCCTCCCTCCCCTCCCTCCTCCCTCCCTCCCTCCCTCCCCCTCCCCCTCCCTCCCTCCCTCCCTCCCTCCCTCCTCCCTCCCTCCCTCCCTCCCTCCCTCCCTCCCTCCCTCCTCCCTCCCTCCCTCCCTCCCTCCCTCCCTCCCTCCCTCCCTCCCTCCCTCCCTCCCTCCCTCCCTCCCTCCCTCCCTCCCTCCCTCCCTCCCTCCCTCCCTCCCTCCCTCCCTCCACCCTAAACCCTCCCTCCCTCCCTCCCTCCCTCCATCCATCCGGGTTAATGCTCCGTGATGTCCCAGTGGAAGCACGAGTTTAATTATATAATTAATTAATGTGGACATGTGTGTGCATGGGCAAAAGCTGGCTAACTCAATCAAAAGACGTGATAATAATTTAGTACTTAATAAGTTAATTAATAAGACATGTGCACCGTGTGTACAACAGGCATCAGTAATCACCGATAAGTAAACCAAGGCAACCACGATGTTAGATCATGGATCCAAGTCGACAAAGCTGCTGTCACGGTATCCTACATGTCCTAACCCCTGACACGCGGGAGGGGCACCGTGTTCCGTGGTGTCCCTGGAGCGTTCTCTGGGCAAGGCCTGGAAACAAAAGGCCGAGCATTGCGAAACAACTCCTCCACTTCAGACATCGTGGGTACCGGGAAAGCAAGGGGGCCCAACCTTTTGGTGTGGTAATAGACATTGTGACACAAGTTAAATAGCCCTGAATCCACAGAATTCACGAAGAGAGCGCGGCCCTTATGCCGAAACAAGGATACCACCATTACAAGGAAGGAGTACACATCATGGTCTCGCTGCGCTGTCACCACCCCTCCTGTCATGCCGGGCTGGTCCACTGTTGCGGGATGCCACCGAGGCTGACGATCCTTACCAGCCTGATGCGTGAAAATCCGTTCCCCCCCTCTTGTCGCCAGGCCGAGATCTGCAATACGGATTATCGGATGTGCACTTCCTGGCGCCATGGTGCAGAGAAAATTATCGAGCTTGACGTCATTGTGTATAATGTTAACGGCGTGCAAGCCAGCCAATGCCTTTGCACAGTCTGCAAGGACGCTGGGTGAGCAAACTTCGAAAACACGCTGATTTTCCGGGGCATCACGGGCAGCATGCAAGTCACCACTCATTCTCTCCATGACAATACCACCTACTTCACCGCACGTGGACCAGAGCCCTTCTACTGCAGGGCAGACCTGCGGGCCAGCTATAGACATGAAACCGGCCTCCTTGGCCACTGCCACAACGGCGGTTATAACAGCCTCCTGGTAGTTCACCAGCAGCGTGTCTCGTCGAAGGCTTGCCAGCTTTACCACTAGCGTAGCCTCGCCACCTGGTGCACTCGAGCTAGCAGGGATAGCGTATAACGTGCCATGAGCACCTTTTCCTATCCGGTCACCTGACAATTTCACTGCGATGACATGCGTCAACTTGCTAGCGCTGTGAGAAACCTTTTGATCATAATTCGTCAGCCGCTGCAATGCAATGCTCCAATCTGACGGTGCATTGGTTTGCAGCTCAACGTCCCTGCGAGCGTGCGAGTCCGCGGCGTTGAACACACGCGACACCCTATGCAAAGCGGTGCATGTACGCAGTCTGTAAGTCCGTGAATTAAAAGCCTGTCTCGCCCTTAATGCCGACAGGGTTCCCGGCGACAGGTCCTGTCTGTTGGTCGACATTTTTCTTTTGCAGCTGGCCATTGTAGGTAGGTATGAATGATCTCGATGCTGTCAATTACGATGATACACGAGGTACTAGTCTATACCTAGGATCGAGAGCTTCTTCTTGTATGGCAATGCCGGCTGGGCGATGACGGTGACGGCCGTCACCGTCATCGCCCTCGACGGGCGTGATGAAAAGTACCTGGTTGATAGGCGGCAGCTATTCACAATATAGGCCGTTTTTTATTACTCCGAATAAAGAGTTAAGAGGTTGGCCCTCGGCAGGGCGATGACGGGGCGCTGACGGGGCGATGACGGGGCGATGACGGGGCGTTCACGCGCGTGATGAATACAACCTGTTTGATAGGCAGCGGCTATTGGTAATATACTTTGTTGATTAAGAGAAGAGTTTAGATGTTGGCCCGTCGAGGGCGATGACGGTGACGGCGTCACCGTCATCGCCCTCGACGGGCGTGATGAAAAGCCCATGTTTTATATGCGGTAGCTATTGGTAGTCCGTAGTATATAGGTCGTTGACTATCACTCCGAATAAAGAGTTAACAGGTTAAGTGTCGGCGCTTGCATACTGTACATATGTTATGTAGTGGCGTGATCCACAACGTCGTTGTGGGTCACGCTACACTTCGGCCCACCGCCACGCTCAAGTGTCGGCGCTTGCATACTGTACATATGTTATGTAGTGGCGTGATCCACAACGTCGTTGTGGGTCACGCCACTACATACAGTGCATACAGTGCCTTAGCGTGTGGCAGTAGACCGAAGTGCACCCGGCGTGTACACCCGTGTACACCCGGAGTGTACACCCGTGTGCACCCACTTCGTTGTGGGTCACGCCACTACATACAGTGCATACAGTGCCTTAGCGTGTGGCAGTAGACCGAAGTGCACCCGGCGTGTACACCCGTGTACACCCGGAGTGTACACCCGTGTGCACCCACTTACACTTGTACATGTACAGGCAGTGCCGAGCGCCGAGCAGCCGACTTTCAGGTGAACCGCCCAAAGCAATTGAACATAATGCATGGAGCGATAATGTACGCCCAAAACCAAAACCTAGAGGAAGCATTTTCGCGCACAAGCGCGAATATATAAAACATCAAATATTGCCTGATACTGAATTCATTATCTACTTAGTCATACCACAAAAAAAAAAATACCACGCGGGTTGTCAGACAGACATACCAGTACATACATTGTAATGGCGTCTGTAGAGCCACCAGATCCTGCGAAGGAGCTAAATCGCAAACTCAAGGCCAACGCCCGGCGAGCTACGTACGTGGCTAAGCGGATTAAAGAAATGGGCAAAGACGCCTGGCTGGAGCAGCGCAGAGAAGCCCGGAAGAATGAGTACGCAGCAGAATCGGCTGCTGTGAAGGCCGAGGAGCCGTGGGCAGTAGCGAAGCGGGATTGCGATAACGCCCAGCGGCGCTTCTTGTACCGCAACAAAGAAGTGGTGGAGACGCTGTGCAGGCAACGAGCCGCCTTGTCACCCATGGATTCGGTTGCGCATGAGGCCCAAATTGCTCTTGGGACGAGCGGCTTATTTAGGACATCAGGTCTTGTGATGCCATCAGAACTGGCCCTGCTTCGTGAAATGTCTCAGCCTGGAAATACGGTCTATGAGCCGATCTTCAACGCGGTAACTTACAACAAGAAAACTCGCGTATTCGTGACAAATTCTGGTGACAAGCACCGATGGATGGGCTTCGTGCCCTTCGATCAGGGTGACCCGGCGCGTAGGATCGCAAATCGTCTGGTGCGTGTCCTGATGGGCCCGGACGGCAAGCATTTCCCAGTGAAGGGCTACTTTCTGTGGAGCAAGGCGGGATGCGAAGAGCAGCCCGCCCATTCGGACTACACGCGATACCCGGGAGCATGGGATGTGAACTACCCCGTGTCGGTCATAGTGGCCCCCTTCGCTGGCACATCGTTTGTGTACTGGGAGAACAGTATACTGTACCCAGGCCTGGACAACATGAGCTCCCGCCCTGACGTCAAGAAGAAGACGTTAGTGTTGGAGGCCGGCGATGTCTTGGTGTGGCACGGGGCGCTTGTGCACGCGGGAGCGGCGTACAAGGAAAGGGATAACTTTCGTTTTTTCTTCTACGCCCCGGCACAGGGTGAGAAGGGGCTCGTGCAGGACGCGGTGAACCCCATCCTCGTTTAGGATTGGCTAGTGTCATGCACTTGTTGTACGGTCCTGGCTGACTGCTACATGTCAGAACAATATACAAGCATCCTGCATTGAGTAGGATACAACATTACCTGTCCACACAGTGTTTGGTTGGACACTGATTACACGTGACCTGCTGAGCAAATAGTGTCCGTGGGCTTTGGTTTTCCTGCTGCTGTAATAAATAAAGCTTAAGTCCTCCAAGTGTTCTAAATTTAATGTTTCTACATGGTCAATAGCAAGGAGCAAGTAGGATGCATTGCGGGGTTGAGTTGAAATTGATACAACAATAGATCGAGAATGTTGTTATAGCATGGTAAGGGAGACAACTATTAAGTGAGACAACCTTGTACATGGGTTGTATCACTTACTGCATAGAATAGACAACTATATATTAAAAAATATAATTACTTGGAGCAGATTGAAGGCACCTACACATAACCACAGCTAAAGCCAACATGAGATACCACGACAAAACTACAAGCCAGGACAACTATATATTGTAAACAATATGTAGGGAATAGTAAATACTTTGATGTTTTCAGTGAGGAGTTTTTGAATGGGTATTGGGTACCTTAGGCATTCGTATGGCAAGGTAGGGAAACTTGAGTCTGTTTTTAGGGTAGTGCAATGTGGTAGTTTGTTTGCTGGGCCACTAAAACCCCTTGAGTGTGACCTTCATGAATCCAGGGTAGGGTAAGGGTTGGTTAGGGTATGTACATAGTGGTGGGTATTGTAAGGTAGGTCTTGAGCTCCTTGAGTGTGACCTTCATGAATCCAGGGTAGGGTCAGGGTTGTAACTATAGAGATACTCACTTAAAAGACTGTGACATTCAAGAAACCAGGGTATGGAAATGCGTGTTGTTTGGGGTTGTTTGACTGGCGTACATTACCATAGTTGTCTAACTTATTAGTGGCACGGGATGATGTTATTGCTACTACTACTATAGTAATACTCCTAAATTATTGTCATGTGTATAGGGTTTGGGTCTGGTGGTGTGCCCTTTGGCATCCGGGGTGCATGTACATTTACATGAGTGAGCATTTGCATGGTACATTTGCATGGTGAATGCACTGGACATTTATTAAAAAGGAGGAAATAAACTGAATAGCCGTTGAGTGGAAATGGCTATGGACATGAATCCAAAACCACATTGTTGGCATTGCAACATGTATGCTGTGCTGCAGCACTATGTTCTGTTTAGGACATCAAACAGCATTACATCAGAATAAGACATCAAAAGTGTGTCATGACAGGATCTCTCTCCTCACATTGAGGATAGACAGTTGTACAAGTATGGCACGGGCCTCAGGCACCAAACACCAGCCACTTGAGGGCATAGTTGAAATCCGTCTGCTTGGTAAGGGTGTCATGCACAGCCTCCTCGCCCTCCTCCTCCGGGTCCCACAGGACGTTGAACGACCAGCCTGCCGTTGTCTTCTTGGGCAGCGGCTCGACACGGACCGAGTTGCGTGGCGGTGTGTTGACGATGGTACCGTAGTACCACTTCCAGTAGGGCTTGCCGTCATCCCCCTCCACATCCCACAGCTGGCAGATGCGCCTGCCAACCATGGACTCAGGGGTCAGCTGAGAGAGGTGCAACACCTGGGCGGCCAGCAGCTCGGACGCCACAGGTGGGTCGATCTTCTTATCCTGCATGCGCTTGTACGCACCCTCCTTGTACGCATGCGGGTCGTCCTTGTTGGCATGCGGGTCCCACTTGATGATGACGCGAGCCTTCTTCGTGGGTGACGCCTTCTTCTTGGGCGACGCCTTGGAGGAGGTGGCGGGGCCCGCCTTGGTGGTGGTGAGGCCAGCCTTGGTGGTGGCGGGGCCCGCCTTGGTGGTGGTGGGGCCCGCCTTGGTGACGGTGGGGCCCGCCTTGGTGACGGTGGGGCCCGCCTTGGTGACGGTGGGGCCCGCCTTGGTGACGGTGGGCGCCGAGTGAACCGGTGGGAGGACGTCTGTCTCGTCAATGAACGGTGCCACCTCCTCGGAATCCTCGAACGTTGACAGGCGTTTCATTTCGTACCGCCTCTTGAATGGCACCTGCACCTTGTCACCATGATGTGTCACAGTGGGGGGGATGGCTCGTCGTCGTCCTCGTCGTCGCAGAGGTCGTCCTCGTCGTAGTCCTCGTCACTGTCCTCGGCATATGACACCTGCACGCAGTGAGGTGAGGTAAAGCAGCAGCAATGATGATGTCTGTCATGCGTGTACGGGCAAGAAAACCAGCACGGAGACTGTGTACGCTGGACTAGGGAACCCCATGCATACTAAAATGGGTCACAAAAGTACCGCTACCTTAAGGGTTACACACTCACAACTCCTACATTGCAAACAATAACAAGCAAGGGACAATCTGACAAGCATGGACATACCTTCTTGCGAGCCGCACGCGTGCGCTTGCGTGGGGGCACGGCAGCTTCGCCATCTGGGCGGGCATTGGAGGTGGTCGCGGCCTCCACCACAGGGGTCGGGACAGCTGGCGCCGTCTTTGTGTTGTTGGTGGATGAGCCCGCACGCCCCCTCTGCTTCTTGGTGGGCGGGCCACCTTGGGCAGCATTGTGGGCGGCCAGCGTCTTCTTGCTGCCCCATACGCGGCACTCCTCGGGGGGTTTGTAGCCCACCACCCCCCTCTCACCTGCTGCATCTGACGCAGGGGGGGGGGGCAACCCAGTTGGGGTCGACCTCGAAAACGGTGCCTTCAGCGGGCATGGAATCTGGACCGGGCGTGTTGGCCAGGGGCACCCGCAAGGAAGCAGCCTCAACCTGTTACATACATACAAGGCAAACACACACACACACGGTGCGAGGCAGGCCAACACGCAAAAAGTCAGCTAAAGGGATTGTGCGGACAGGACAAGTATCAGTTGGTTTGCCAAGTTGGCGAAGTCAGCCAGTGGTCCACACATTGCAAAGGCACACCAGCTGAGTTCTTTTGACATGGTGTCAGAGGATTGATGAAAATGCTCGACTACGCGAGTTATTAGCAGCCTGACTTACCGCATCAGCGTTGGGAGTGACCGCCAGTTCCTCGTCAGTTGGGCGTGGGACCTCGTATTTCGTGAAGCCCTCGGGGCAGACGAGTGCGTCGCGCTTCGGATCCCGCTGGAGGCTGACGGCACAGCCGGTCTGCGTCCAGCCCTTCATGATGGTCAGCCTGCCCTCAGGCCCGCAGAGGCGGATCCAGGCGATAGCCACGGCATTCTGGATGATGATCCGCGTCTCGGAGGCGTTGGGCGGGTCAAGCCCATCGCGGGCCCTCGCGTCCATTATGCGGGTGACCGCCGCGTCAAACCAGCGCTTGAACACGGCATTGATGCAGCAGTCATTTGGCTGCCACAAGTGGGTCATGTTGCCCGGCCCATACCACGGCACCACCCCCATATCCCGGAGGGCTTTCCGAAAGGCGTCGGAGACCTGCATGCACCGATCCACCGCAGCACCAAAACACCCAGGCATTGGAAACGACACATAAAAAAAAGAGAATATTAGTCTCCGGCATCATCATCACCACATGCCTTGCAGCCAACATGCACATGCACTGAAACGAAACAAGCCAAAGAAAATTGGGGTAATAAGGAAGGAAACACATGCCCACCTGAACAGCGAGGTTGTCCAAGAACAAGAGGACGTCACGCTTGCCGTACTTGGCGAGCAACTTCTTCAAAAAGGCTTCAAACAGTTGCAACCACACCTCCGGGGCGTGGTCGCTGAACCAGGCGGAGGCCTGAAAGGTGACAACCGCCTCAGGCATGTACTGGTTGGTCTCGTAAGCCATACGAGCCACGTTCTTACCCGCGCCGGGGAAGATGATGAGGGGGGGGGCATGTCAGCCAGCCAGTTCTCGTCAAAGGGGGAGTGGGGGGCGGTGGTCAGGCAAACGGTAACTGCCCGGTGCTTGAAATCCACCTTCTTGGTGCCCATGTTCACGTGGGACGCCCCTTTCTCCGCGAAGCACTTGCCCTTCATGTTCCTCAAGGCAAGGCCCACCTGGTCCATGTTAAACCGAAACGTGCCGGTAGCGGGGCCGATGGGGAAACGCCCCCAATATGGGTCCCTGAGCGCCCTCAAGCCGCTGTTCAAACCGGCGACGATGAGCCCGGAATGAAACTGCTGCAACGCGGGCAACGCCTCCTCCATGGTGACATTGCGGTGGTTGCTCGCCACCCGCGTGACAAGGCCCCGTCGGCACGCGAACTCGCGGGCCCACGTGTCGGAGTACGCAAAGCCCATCCCCGCGGTCGGGTAATGTTTAGCCATCAAGATCTTGGCCTGTGCTTTGACGACGCTGCAATACGATTGGGAAAAACAGGCACGCAAGCAATGAGAGGGCGACAATCAGCAAGCTTTTGCGCTCCTTCGAATGTTCACCAAATACACATGCCGCAGTTTAAAGACAGAAACTACCCATCAGTGTTTTCAGCAAAACGAAGAACAAGGAAAGCATGCAAACTTACGCAAGCACAGGGGCTCTCTTCTGGCTGACGATCCAGTCCCTCAAATCCGCCTCCATTAATGGAAAGCGGCCTTCTCGTTGTTTGCCGGGCACCAACCCTCGGCCCGAGTGGTTTTTCAGGTTTGGGTCATCAGCCATGGCACGGATCTTCGCCTTCGTCTCAGATTCCAGCCACCGGCAGACGGTCGAAGTGCTCACTCCATATTGCTTGGCGACGGCCGACGGCGTGGTAGTTCCCTGTTCGATACACGTGACTGCGACAACTTTCTGCTTCGCGCTCACGAGCGTGACCAGCTTTGTCTTGGGTGGCTCCAGGATGGGCGCCGCCTTGTCGTCAGCGGTGGGCAAAACATTGTCACTGTTGGCCGGAACGCGCGCGCACAGCTGCGGCTGTCTCCGCCGTGGTTTAGCCCCACTTTCTTTGCCTGTGAAGTTAGTCATGGGGCGTGGCTATGGCGCCAGCCCTCGTGGTGGGCACACGTGTACAGTATGGATGGTGCGCACACTTGGGTTGTGCGCAGGTCAGGTTGGTGGTGGATGTGCCACAGGACGACCGATGCTCTTTTTTATATGCAAATTTGGGCGCCAAACTCAATTTGCACCGACTTTGCCAGATATTTGCCGACCTACACGTGGCTGAGTTGACGTTTCGCGGGCATCGGACGCGCGGGTTAGGGTGGTTTGTTTGGGTTAGGACAGATTTGTCCATTTAGGACAGTCCTGCAGCCAAAGCGTGAAAACATTAGCTTCATTGGTGCCTTACGCTGTTACGCATGCTTGCTTCTGCATGATAATTTTTTGAATGGTATTCAACTGTTTTTATGTGTATATAACTGCAGTCTTGTTTCACGTGTGTGTATGTGAATACACAAATGTTCTCAGCATTGAGTTATGCACAATGCACATCAATTAATTTATTAAAAGTAATTAGTAATCATGTAGACTGCGTCACGTGAGCATAGATTAAGTGAGACAACTATTCCTTGACGCAAGGCGGTCCAACGTCGTGTAAGTACAAGCCGTTACTAGTTGTATGAGAAATAAATCGTTGTCCTGATTAGCCAAGATGTTGCACTACCACAATACCCATGATGTTGCTCTTAATTATAATGCCATGTCCTATAATGCATGAATGGGCGGTGATCTAAGCATGTCATAAAACATCCTATTCCAGCGAGCAGCGGGCAGCGGGCAGCGCGCAGCGGGCAGCGGGCAGCGCGCAGCGGGCAGCGGGCAGCGCGCAGCGGGCAGCGGGCAGCGGGCAGCGGGCAGCGCGCAGCGGGCAGCGGGCTGCGGGCAGCGGGCTGCGGGCAGCGGGCAGCGGGCAGCGGGCAGCGGGCAGCGGGCAGCGGGCAGCGGGCTGCGGGCAGCGGGCTGCGGGCAGCGGGCAGCGGGCAGCGGGCAGCGGGCTGCGGGCAGCGGGCAGCGGGCAGCGGGCAGCGGGCAGCGGGCAGCGGGCAGCGGGCAGCGGGCAGCGGGCAGCGGGCAGCGCGCAGCGGGCAGCGGGCAGCGGGCAGCGGGCAGCGGGCAGCGGGCAGTGGGCAGCGGGCAGCGGGCAGCGGGCAGCGGGCAGCGGGCAGCGGGCAGCGGGCTGCGGGCAGCGGGCAGCGGGCAGCGGGCTGCGGGCAGCGGGCAGCGGGCAGCGGGCAGCGGGCTGCGGGCAGCGGGCAGCGGGCAGCGGGCAGCGGGCAGCGGGCAGCGGGCAGCGGGCAGCGGGCAGCGGGCAGCGGGCAGCGGGCTGCGGGCAGCGGGCTGCGGGCAGCGGGCAGCGGGCAGCGGGCAGCGGGCAGCGGGCAGCGGGCAGCGGGCAGCGGGCAGCGGGCAGCGGGCAGCGGGCAGCGGGCAGCGGGCAGCGGGCAGCGGGCAGCGGGCAGCGGGCAGCGGGGCAAAGTACTGCCAAAAAAAGGGACCCTGCTTTGGGCTGGGCGGAGCCAGCGGGTTACTCTAGTAATAATTAGTCACAAGGTCCTGTTGGGACGCTAACGCGGTGGCGCAAATTCGTATGGCACATACATGCGTGGCGCCTCGCGTGGCGCAGATTCACATGGCACATACATGCGCGGCGCCTCGCGTGGCGCAGATTCACATGGCACATACATGCGCGGCGCCTCGCGTGGCGCAGATTCGTATGGCACATACATGCGCGGCGCCTCGCGTGGCGCAGATTCGCATGGCACATACATGCGCGGCGCCTCGCGTGGCGCAGATTCGTATGGCACATACATGCGCGGCGCCTCGCGTGGCGCAGATTCGCATGGCACATACATGCGCGGCGCCTCGCGTGGCGCAGATTCGCATGGCACATACATGCGCGGTGCCTCGCGTGGCGCAGATTCGCATGGCACATACATGCGCGGCGCCTCGCGTGGCGCAGATTCGCATGGCACATACATGCGCGGCGCAGATTCGCATGGCACATACATGCGCGGCGCCTCGCGTGGCGCAGATTCGTATGGCACATACATGCGCGGCGCCTCGCGGCCAGCAGATTTGCGTGGCACATACATGCGCGGCGCCTCGCGTGGCGCAGATTCGTATGGCACATACATGCGCGGCGCCTCGCGTGGCGCATAGTCTGGTGCCGGCACCGCTGCCGCTGTTGCCGCAGGGGGCGCACTGGCTGCCGGCACCGCTGCCGCCGCTGCCGCCGCTGCCGGCGCTGCCGCCGCTGCCGTGGTGGGCACACCGGCTGCCGCCACCGCTGCTTTGGTGGGTGCGGCGGCTGCCGCCCCCGCTGCCACTGCCGCCGCCGCCTCTTTATGCTTCTGCAGCAGTCGCTGCTGCTGCTGCTGTTGTTGCTGCTGCTGCTGCTGCTGCAGCTTTGTCATCATGGCATTAAATTGCTGCTGTTGCTGTTGCTGTTGCTGCTTCATCATGCTGTCGAATTGCTGCAGCAGCGCTGCCATCCCCTTCGAATTTTCAGCCGGGGCGTCAGGCTGCTTGGCAGGCGCTGAGCCGTTTTCTGAGCGGCGCTGGCGCTTGACTGGTTTCGTCGCCGCAGCTTCTTTGGCAGGCTGCTTGCTCACGATGCGCTTGCCGCGCCCATGCACGTTGGTGACCTCCTGCAACGCGGGCAGCCCTGCAATTTGTGGGTCGGGCATGTCAGAGTCTTGTGTTATGCAAGCTGGCAGACGTGGCAGCGTAGCCGGGTATTTCGCCAAGAGGGCCGATCCTGGAAACTGCTCAGCGGACAAGATGAATGGCGGTGGGCCAGCACTCAATATCTGGGGCAGCAGGTCCGCCTTGTTCTTGATGGCCCAACTCATCACCGCCTGCATGTCCTCATTCCAAGCGGATGATGGGAGAACGCCCTTGTGCTCCAACCCCAGGGTAGTGGGAAACGTGGTGGCATTCTTGTCGTTGACAACGATGACCACTGCGTCGAAAAATCCGATCGCGGACGGTCGCCTGGTTGGGCTGCCTTTGAGTCGGTCGAGCAAGTTTTTAAATTTCTTGTAGCGGCTCTGCCTCACAAAATGCGCGCAGATTGACGAGCTCGCGATTGCCCCCACTACCACCCCCACATGAGGCCATTCGGGGATTGCAAGGGCCACGATATCATCCTCGCTGTCGCTGGTGGAAGCACCGCCTGGTGTTTTGTGCATCCCCGGCCCTGCCGGTGGAGGAGAAAAAGCTAGTTCTTTTCTTGTGTCGCCGACATCGAAATGACGCGACGCCGAAGCCCGAAAGGTACCAGCTGCAGGGCCCGGGGTGTTCTCCTTCTTGGAGGCGTCGCGCTCAACCACGGGAATGTGCGCGCCGCCAACAGCATGCTTGCCAACCGTGGGGCCCATCGCAGCACGCAAAGCTGCATCACCTTGGCCGCTCTTGTCCTGATTGCCATCACCCATCGCACCCTTGCCTGCGCCGTTCTTTTCCTCCTCGCCATCACCCATCGCACCATAGCCTGCGCCGTTCTTTTCCTCCTCGCCATCACCCATCGCACCATTGCCGCCTGCGCCGTTCTTTTCCTCCTCGCCATCACCCATCGCACCATTGCCGCCTGCGCCGTTCTTTTCCTCCTCGCCATCACCCATCGCACCATTGCCGCCTGCGCCGCTCTCCTCCTCGACGCCACCACCAAGCGCAACACCGCCTGGGCCGTTCTTCTCCTCGACGCCACCACCCGTTGCATCATCATCGACATGACCCTCGTCATGCAATATTATCACCAGAACCCAGCTCACCATCGTCGACCCTTCCATCCACGACTTTGGCTAGCTTAACGAGTTTCCGTGATGGAACCTTAACGACCTTGCCCTTGCCGCCCAGCGAATAAAGAGCACCAAGGCCGGCCAGTTGGGCGTCGACCACCTTTTCCTTAAAATCGACAGGCGAGGCCTCCTTGCTGATGGCGGTAGGCGGCCAAGGGCCGCCACACTCCTGGCAGGTCCACTCTGTGCCATCCTCACCCGCCGATGCATCCCTAAACATCCCGGTGCACAGCCCATGCAAGTGCTTGCCACACTGGCCTGAGCATGGATGGTTGGCTCCGCCCAGCAGCTCATTTTTGTCGACACTATCAAATCCGGTTGCATGATCAGCGCCGGGCAATTTCTTGCATCTATCGCCTGCGTAGCAGGGGCCGCTTGACCCCTGCATTCTTCGCTTGCTACAGATTTAACCACCGGAAAATAGACAAAGATTGCACGCAACCTTCCAATAATGCCGGCTGCGATTTAACCTTCGTTTGCTGGGCGCTGCACGCTGCAATGTATCGAGTCAATTTGCGCGGGATCTGGAACTTTGAATATATGTTTAGGCAAGAGGCTGCGGCGTCATTTGGCTGCAGCTGGGTAACTACTTGCGTCTTGCGGCCAAGATACGCAGCCTGCCTCGAGAGGGCTGCGTATCTTTGCCGCAGCCTGCCTCACCAGCTAAAAACCTTGCGGCCAAGATACGCAGCCTGCCTCCTCGAGGATATCCTCGAGGAGGCAGGCTGCGTATCTTGGCCGCAAGGTTTTTAGCTGGTGAGGCAGGCTGCGGCAAAGATACGCAGCCTGCCTCGGCAGCTGGGGAAGTAACTACTTGCGTCTTGCGGCCAAGATACGCAGCCTGCCTCACCAGCTAAAAACCTTGCGGCCAAGATACGCAGCCTGCCTCCTCGAGGATATCCTCGAGGAGGCAGGCTGCGTATCTTGGCCGCAAGGTTTTTAGCTGGTGAGGCAGGCTGCGGCAAAGATACGCAGCCTGCCTCGGCAGCTGGGGAAGTAACTACTTGCGTCTTGCGGCCAAGATACGCAGCCTGCCTCGAGAGTCGAGGCAGGCTGCGTATCTTGGCCGCAAGACGCAAGTAGTTACCCTGGCAGCCAAATGACCAGCTAAAAACCTTGCGGCCAAGATACGCAGCCTACCTCCTCGAGGATATCCTCGAGGAGGCAGGCTGCGTATCTTGGCCGCAAGGTTTTTAGCTGGTGAGGCAGGCTGCGGCAAAGATACGCAGCCCTCTCGAGGCAGGCTGCGTATCTTGGCCGCAAGACGCAAGTAATTACTTCCGCAGCTGCCGAGGCAGGCTGCGTACATTTTGGCGGCAAGTTCCCCAGCTGTTCGCTGCTTTGGCAAGTTGTTGCAACGACTTCGCCACGTGACTGCCAACAGGGGCGCCTGCGTTCAAGTCTTCAGTGCGTGCCCTGGCGGCACATCATTATTACGTAAATAGCCGTGAAGCTTTCGGTACCTTAGCAGTTTATAGTTGGATTTATGGCAGACAAGGCTGACTGCAGGATATTATTTTGTGGTTTAACAAGTGACGCCGAAATGAATAGGCACGGAGCCGAAAAATAGCCGACGTAGTTCAGTTGATTTGGAGACGAGTTGTTAGCATTGATGACAAAAATGGGATTAGGTTTACACAGGACAGTAATAGGCGCTGAGCCGGCTGCTTACTCTTATGAGGTCCGGCATCCATTCAGCGCCGGGGGAGTCCTGCTTTTGGTTTAGGTTGAAACTTTTATAAATGTTAGAGATAAAGGCTAGGATAGCAAAATGGCCGAACATGTCGAGTGGGACGGAGGTATTGTCTCCGACTCGGACGACGATGACGATTTTGCGTACCATGACGGAGGGCTCGGTCGTGCTATACTGGCATCCCACGTGCCAAATGCTCTGCAACACCGACGTCCCCTGGCCCCCCATGTTGGTGGGGGTGGTGAAAAGGTAGAGCAGCCTGCCGATGAGGGGGGCAGCGAGCCTCACCTGGTCCTCTCTGTATACCGTGCCAGGAGCATGACCGATGCTTGGCATCAGTGGGACCCGAACAGCGCCACATGGCCTCTGCCGAGCAAGTCGTCCGCAAACTCCCACACAGTCACCATCGCAGCATCCGAGGTCATCCTCACCTATTGGATCCCGGCGAAGAAGCCCACCTCGCGCCACTTGGTGTCTTTGGATGCCAAGAAAAGGCTGTCTGCTGCGTGCCTGACCGCGCTCAAGCAGGTGCCAAGGGACGCAGGTCACCCGACGGTTGACTGGCAACTAGCTTCAACTCCCAAGGGCCAAGGGTGTGGTGCGCATGGCTGAACGTTGCTGGCAAACGATCTTGGAGCAGGTGATGGGTGGCAAGCTCTGCCTGGTAGGACAACTTGTGTGCAGCTATGAGATTGTGCACGAGTCCGTCGGCGGCCGCACAGTGAACCGTCCTAGAAGATTCCATGGTCAAGTGGCAGCTGTGGACACGGAACATGGCAAGCAAGGTGGCTATGTTTTGGGGTGCTCAATGGGAAGAGCAGGCGGTGACGTGTGTGGACCTCCCAGAATTGGGGAAGAAAATCTGTGGATGCCCCGGTGTGTCCGTCCCTCCTCTGCAAGCGTCTGAGATCGCCGTTGCCGAGTCCCGCTTACGTTCGGAGGTGCACGCTGCGCTGACCAGCGCAACTGCGCGCAGCTCGCCTGAGGCAGCGCGCGGCACGGCCGACACAACTAAGCGCAAGCCGCCTGCGCCTGCAGCAACCAGCACAGCCACGCGCAACCCACGTGCGGTGGCGACCAACTTGCGCGCAGCAGTGCGCGCCCTGAATGATAAGGCTGCAAGTGACTTGCGTGCGCCCGCGCGTGCGGCCACCGGCGCGGCTGCACCTAGCAACTCGCCTAGGCCCGCGCGCGCGGCAGCCGGCGTGGCTGCACCTGCCAACTCGCCTGCGCCTGCACTCACGACCACCGGCGCGGCTGCACCTAGCAACTCGCCTACGCCCGCGCCTGCGGCCCCCGGCGCGGCTGCACCTGCCAACTCGCTTGCGCCTGCGCGCGCGGCAGCACCTGCCAATTCGCTTGCGCCTGCGCGCGCGGCAGCACCTGCCGACTCGTCTGCGCCTGCGCCCGCGGCCACCGGCGCGGCTGCACCTGCTGACTCGCCTGCGCCTGCGCGCGCGGCAGCCGGCGTGGCTGCACCTGCCAACTTGCCTACGCCCGCGCCTGCGGCCACCGGCGCGGCTGCACCTGCCAACTCGCTTGCGCCTGCGCGCGCGGCAGCACCTGCCAACTCGCCTGCGCCTGCGCGCGCGGCCACCGGCGTGGCTGCACCTGCCAACTCGCCTACGCCCGCGCCTGCGGCCACCGGCGCGGCTGCACCTGCCAACTCGCTTGCGCCTGCGCGCGCGGCAGCACCTGCCAACTCGCCTGCGCCTGCGCGCGCGGCCACCTGGGCGGCTGCACCTGCCAACTCGCTTGCGCCTGCGCGCGCGGCAGCACCTGCCAAACTCGCCTGCGCCTGCGCGCGCGGCCACCGGCGTGGCTGCACCTGCCAACTCGCCTACGCCCGCGCCTGCGGCCACCGGCGCGGCTGCACCTGCCAACTTGCCTACGCCCGCGCCTGCGGCCACCGGCGCGGCTGCACCTGCCAACTCGCTTGCGCCTGCGCGCGCGGCAGCACCTGCCAACTCGCCTGCGCCTGCGCGCGCGGCCACCTGGGCGGCTGCACCTGCCAACTCGCTTGCGCCTGCGCGCGCGGCAGCACCTGCCAAACTCGCCTGCGCCTGCGCGCGCGGCCACCGGCGTGGCTGCACCTGCCAACTCGCCTACGCCCGCGCCTGCGGCCACCGGCGCGGCTGCACCTGCCAACTTGCCTACGCCCGCGCCTGCGGCCACCGGCGCGGCTGCACCTGCCAACTCGCTTGCGCCTGCGCGCGCGGCGGCACCTGCCAACTCGCCTGCGCCTGCGCGCGCGGCCACCGGCGTGGCTGCACCTGCCAACTTGCCTACGCCCGCGCCGGCGGCCACCGGCGCGGCTGCACCTGCCAACTCGCTTGCGCCTGCGCGCGCGGCAGCACCTGCCAACTCGCCTGCGCCTGCGCGCGCGGCCACCGGCGTGGCTGCACCTGCCAACTCGCCTACGCCCGCGCCTGCGGCCACCGGCGTGGCTGCACCTGCCAACTTGCCTACGCCCGCGCCTGCGGCCACCGGCGCGGCTGCACCTGCCAACTCGCTTGCGCCTGCGCGCGCGGCAGCACCTGCCAACTCGCCTGCGCCTGCGCGCGCGGCCACCGGCGTGGCTGCACCTGCCAACTCGCCTACGCCCGCGCCTGCGGCCACCGGCGCGGCTGCACCTGCCAACTCGCTTGCGCCTGCGCGCGCGGCCACCTGCGCGGCTGCACCTGCCAACTCGCTTGCGCCTGCGCGCGCGGCAGCACCTGCCAAACTCGCCTGCGCCTGCGCGCGCGGCCACCGGCGTGGCTGCACCTGCCAACTCGCCTACGCCCGCGCCTGCGGCCACCGGCGCGGCTGCACCTGCCAACTCGCTTGCGCCTGCGCGCGCGGCAGCACCTGCCAACTCGCCTGCGCCTGCGCGCGCGGCCACCTGCGCGGCTGCACCTCCCGACTCGCCTGCGCCTGCGCGCGCGGCAGCCGGCGCGGCTGAAGAAGATATGTTGTCTGATTCCCGTCGTCGCCGGGCACACCGTTACATAGTGTGTCCGGACAGTGATAGCGATGGAGCCCCGGAGGCTGTGGAAACATGAAGTCGCGGTTGCTACCATTGTTGCTACCAATGATTGCTATGTGTGCACCATGGCTGCCAACATTGCTGCTTCCTTTGCTGCTTCTCCGCTGATATGCCGTGCTTTTGATTCACTCTCTGCCATGCATGCCAGTATAGTGCTGCCACCATTGTCATGATGTAACTTGTCAACACCAATGCATGTTCTGATTCTGATGTGATTGATTATATTCCTGGCCTGCATGAGTCTGTTGAGGTTGTTTGTCGCTGCTGCGGCTGCTATGACCATTACTAGTGTGCTCATGTGAGTTTTTTGCCATGTCCATTTGCGCAGTCATGGAGCATTTCAAGGTTTGCCCGAGATTTACGAGACCCAAGTGTCAGTCATTTTCCGCGAAGCCGCGATATAATCCCTGACAGAAACTGGCAAAAACCACATGGAACATATGCAGAATCCTCCTTGATAATGTCTCATGTAGTAGATACATTCCAGCCTTTGCAATTACAATCACGTCACTAAATTTTAAAGTATGCAAAATTACAAGCTGTGAGTGCAATTGTCTCTACTCATCATAAGATACCAGCTTGACAATCATGAATGCCCATTTGGTTACAGCATATAAGGCAACTTGTCATTATATAACACAATTATTGACTTGAAACTCCTCGACCAATGCAAAAATTTGCCCAAACCTTCTATCAAACTATTTTGGGAAGTCCACAGCATCCAAAAAACACATTTTTCAAATTTTCATTTAGGACAGACCTGCAGCCTCCCAAATCTGTCCTAACCCAAACAAACCACCCTTAGTCAGTGTTGCGAATCTGACCATTCGCAAATCGGCGTCGGGCCTGGATCTGGCGCCTCGCAATTTGAAATTTGCCGTCTCATTAGGTACGCAATCTACCGACTTGCGTACATAAGTAGTACTGTAGGACGGCGCAAGGGCGCAAGTGCGCACTTGTCGCGCCTCGCAATTTGAAAATTGCCGTCTCATTAGGTACGCAATCTACCGACTTGCGTACATAAGGAGTACTGTAGGACGGCGCAAGGGGGCCAGTGCGCAACTTGTCGCGCCTCTTCACCGTGTACACCCGGCATGTATACCCGGAGTGTACACCCGGAGTGTACACCCGTGTGCACCCGGGAGTGCAGACCGAAGTGGAGCGTGACCCACAACGACGTTGTGGGTCACGCTACACTTCGGCCCACCGCCACGCTCAAAGTGTCGGCGCTTGCATACTGTACATATGTTATGTAGTGGCGTGATCCACAACGTCGTTGTGGGTCACGCCACTACATACAGTGCATACAGGGCCTTAGCGCGTGGCAGTAGACCGAAGTGCACCCGGCGTGTACACCGGTGTACACCCGGAGTGTACACCCGTGTGCACCCACTTATGTACAGGCGGACTTGAGGATGAATTACCATCCTTGAAAAAATGATGTTTTGACGTATGTAGGTGGTCGGAAAGTTGCACGAACGGCAGCGATGGCAGACGGCTTGGCTACGTCGGCGGAGAGAGTGAAGGACACACTGGCCACCATGCGCTCGACATTGCGTGAGCGGGTAAGTACAGTAGACGGTTACGCAGTTGGCGGGTATAATTTCATGTTACGCGGCTGGGCATATTACGGAGACAAGGTCCTTGTCCCTGGCGTTATGCAGGCAGGTGATGCGTGGCCGGGCGCCATGCCCTTTTTGTTTTTTTTGGGCCAACATGCACCTGATGCTTTTCGGCGGTTGTTGACAACCCAATCTGGTGGCTGGCATCCATGCTTTGGACGTACGGGGGCCGGGATGCACGTGCACGGAGCGCAGGTGAACAATTGCAAGACACCGAATGACTTCGTCAGTCTGTCCAGAGATTTTGAGGGCTCTCCCGTTGAGAGGCTCGTCGTTACCTTACACACGAAACAGGAGTTACACAGGCGCAAGGATGACCTGAAGAAGCTGGCTGGCGATACGTGGGACGTCAACGCATCCACGGCCGCCGTAAGGTTTTCCCTGTAATGTAGCTACAATGTTGTTGCTTTCTGTTGGATGCATTGCAGGTAGAATGCTAGGCCTTGAACCAACCGGCCGAGGCACATGGGTGACGTCTCTGAATTTGTGGCATGGGGTGTTCCTGGTTTCATGCTGCTTCAATGTACATGGATGCCGTTTGTACGCAGCATCGACGACTGAATGAGCACCAGAATAAGCGCGCTGCAAAGGTGTGGCCTGTCAAGAGTGAGCGCGATGCAAACCTGCGGAAGCTTGGAGCCTCAACATCGTCTGCTGATGAGCAGAAAGAGGCTGAAGGTGCAGCGCCGGTTGCGTCTGGGGGTAATACACGGCAACCAGCGACGCAGGGTCAGCTCGCAGTCCTTCCCCCGCCCCTAACCTCCGCCTCCCCCCCAATGCCGTCCTTGGCTCTCTCAGGGGGCTTATCAAGCCTCCCACATGCGGACAGTGCTGCCCGTGCTGGCTACGAGGTAGCAAATGAGGCGCAACATCTGCTTCGAGCTGCGCTAGAGGCTTTGCAAGGCGTGACAGCAAGTGCGGCGCCAATCCTTAAAGACCCCGTTGCCGCGGGTAATCTGGCGCAGGCAGTCGTGACCAACCAGATACTCGCGCAGGTAGGGCTCCTGTTATTTTGCACTGAGTTTACCTGTTTATCGGGTTGTTTGTTGTGTTCAAGCAGTAACGTCTTATCTGAGCATCTCCATTGTTAGGATGTCCACGGCCTTGGCACACCGGGCTTATTTACAGCAATAATCTGCCTGGTGATGTGTGTGATCGGCACTGTGTGTTGCAGCTCATGCTGTCCTGAAAAGGATAATAACACAAGTAGATATGCATGCGGAATGACACTTGCAGCTAGAGGTATAGAGATTGCTGCCACCATTACTGTATGTTGAACTTATAAACACGTCATCTCTGGCAGCATGGAATTGCTAGCTACATTCTAGGACTGAAATACAGCACACGGTCAGTTGGCCAACTTGCCAAAAGTAATAAGACATTGTGCCAGAAACAGACATCTTGCCTACTCGTGGTAGGCCACCATGCAATATTGATCTACATGAAGCAAGAATCCATACGGGCTGCCAACAATGTGGCTAGCGTGCAGGATACCACTGATGCATGCCAGCAACCTGACCCAGCTTCCCTAAACCATTAACACATATGCATGGTACGGTGGCTGGCTAGCAGCAGCCTGATATGGCTAAATAAGGCATTTATGTGCATCGCGAGTCACACCAAATACCCCGCAGCCTGCGACGTAATGCCTCCGGCGGCCTCTTGCACTCGCTCACTCTTGCCTCCTTCCATACGTGGCGCCCATGATATGGCGGGTGCTAGCCTTGCTCGGGTGGTGGAACCCGAGAATTGCATCCAAAAGTGTGCACGTCACCGACTGCTTGTAGTTACCTGTCGGCTGCCCTTTCTTGTTGAGAGTCTGTTCTTTCACGATGTGTGTCCAGACAGTCTCGAATACGGCCTGCATCTCGTCGGCCCCATCATCATCGTGTTCCATAGACCCACACCATCACCGTCGCTAGCCATGGTGCCTGGATGTCGATTGTGCTACGATTACAGTGTAAATGTTAGGTGCCAGATGCGCGCCCTTGTTGGCAGACAACATAACTTCGTCACCTAATTTCCTCGTCCTTCGTCTCCTACTAGACCCTATAGTCCGACACGCAGCAATCTGCAGCAATGTGCACACGTACAGTCATACATGCACGGCCAGCTTGGCACCTGCATGTCGTTTATTTGTCGCGGAGTTACAGGTCGCCTAGATACGGTCTATAGTTCCGGCACCACGTGCCGTCCAAAATGATGCCAGAACCTACTTCGAACGCGGTTCATACGCAAAAAAATACGCAAAAAATACGCAATACGCAAAAAAATACGCCGTGCGTATTTTTTTGCCCATTTTAATACGCAAATCTTGCGTATGGCGTATAATACGCATCGTACGGCGTATTATACGCCGTATGCCTGTACACTGCCACCGCTGCACCAGCTTTTGCGTGTTGCCCGAGAAAAACATTGGGATGTTGTCCATCTCAAAGGACTTCGGCAGCTGGTTATGCGTGACGATAATATACTGCTGGTGCAGCCAAGTCAGTATATTTCCAATAGGCTTGGTTGATGTCAACAAGCCCACCGTCAGCAGTATACCTGTCCTTCAGCTCCACCTGCGCTTGCACCGGCATTCCCACCTTGGATCCCTCAATCGGCGACCCATTGTAGCCCTGGCACCGGCATGCTTGGCGTCCTTGGTAGAGTAGCCACAAACCTCGGCTCCAGCCCATAGCCTCGTTCCACCGTGTATGGACTGCCTTGCTGCAATCCCGGAATGATGCCTGGCCGCACCCACGGTGTTTGTAGCCGTGGCGTCGCTAGGGTTGTTGGTGCCGGCGCATGCGGCACGCCAAAAGAAAACCCAGTTTGTGCACTAGGCATCCCAGGCACATGCTGCCGCGACGCCTGCATCTGTGGCACTTGCACCTGTGGCTGCACGGATGGTGCCTGCAACATTAAAGGCACCTGCGACTGCAACACCTGCGCCTGGGGCTGCCAAACTTGCGCCTGCGGCTGCAATACTTGCGGCTGTGGCGCCTGTGGTAGGTGCGGCGCTGGTGTCAGCGTTGCTTGCGTGGTCCACGTCGCGTGCCGGGCTTGCAATCTGCGCCGCCAACTGCGCCGTCTGCTGAGCACTGCTGCAACTGCATAGCCTGCTGTTGCTGCTGCATCTGTTGTTGGGATTGTGCTACATGTTGCAAAATCTGCTGCACTGACACATCCGCACCCACCCCCTGGCTGGCACTTGGCCCCTCGCTAGCCCGGTGCCTGCCAACCCGCTGAGCCGTATCTGCGATGATGGTGTGATGGGAAGTACTGCATGTTCCATCTTGAGGACCTGCCGCGCTGCCACCCAGCCCTCCGTTGACGACCGATGTGTCACCACCACCACCACCACCAACGCCACCACTCTGATCGGCGACCCCCCCCCCATTGCCCGGCACTCCCGGAACCCGCGACTGCTGGTGGGACGAGTGGCCCATTCCCGTTGTCGCCAGTTGGCAAGGATGCCTGCGTGCCTGCATGCAGCATCACCCTACCGCAGTGCGCCATCCACCACTGTGCCTTGGGGTTGGCGCCCGGCCCCTTGATGTTGACCATCTTGGTCTGCCATCGAGCTTCGTGCTTGTGCTCTCGTGAGCACCGTTTCTGCATCCAGTCACTGGGCTACAGAGTGAGCAGACGTAGTGCAAAATCAGTATGCACCACAGAGGCCACCACTTGGCCCCTTCAACTTGCTGGCACCACACCAGATGCACAGGGCAAGGAGAAAGAAAAGCAATTGCCTGAAAGCTGAAAACCAATGCTGCTTCAGGACCTGCTTGCAAGCTGCCTGCCTTGACAGCCTTGCACAGCCAGCTTTACCTCCATTCCTAGTATTCAGGAAGAGGCCTCAGCCTTGACCAAGCTTACCTACCAAATCTCATGTAGCTCTGTGTGGATAAGACGAGAAGCCAGTGCGGCAACTTCACTTCTCAGAAGGTGAGACCTGAGAATGAGGTATGACTAGGTTATAGGCTTCACACTGGGTTCTTTGTTGCAAATGAAATGAACGTTTATTACCAATACTCTACCTAACTTGGCAGCTCTGTTTCAGCAATAGCTGGGCTCGATGAAAGAAAGGAGGGCTGGCCACACTTGCCACGCACCACCATGACCAAGACAGAGTTCAAAGATCCACACAGAGCTACATCCAACGCCCTAGCTGGTGGAAAGACACACTCAGTTATGCCAATGAATGCCTCCCGCTTACGCAATATCTTGCGTCAGCCTTATACCTCGTAGCCACGCTCAGTATCTGACCCTGACGACAACCACTTTGTCGTCCATACTACTGCTTCAATTACACCAAAGGTACTCCGCGTGGCACTCGTCTTTGGTCAGCACCAAGACCTAAAAGTGCACAAAATCCTAAGTCGTTGTCTGCAGCGACTCCCTGTTCCGCATATGAAACATATCATCTAGCACTTTCTCTTTAGACGACAAAATCAACTAGACAACCTGCGTAGGCCAGAAATCACAGACGACAAAATGCCCTTGTCGCAGATCACTCCAGGGTCGGCTTGCCGACCCCTGAGCTTGCCAAACAACTATATGAATTAATTCATTAATTAGGAACATAACTCCGTGGGGAGTATATGTAGCACATAGCCCTTGAGAGGGGGATATGGCCTATCATACATTCTAAGCTACTTCCTGCAAGGGTGGGAATGTAAACGACACTTGCTCTAGGTGCCCCAGGGCACCTGCACCCTCATGATGTATCACGCTATGCCCAGCTAAGGGGGAGCATGGCATGTGGGGGAAGATCATCATAGCTATACAAAAGCTAGAGCGTGGCATCTCAGCAGAGAGCGGCTCTCTGCATGGGCGCAGCATAACTAAATAAAACTAGGCATCATCTGGAGTGTGGCACATCATAGGCACACATGTACATGGCTAAATATATAATGCTCGTGAATCAGCTGGTATAGTGCCTGTAGGAGGCGTACATCATGTACATGGCCACGGTCTATCTATTCTACACTACTACTGCTGTATTCCCCTAAGCTGGGGCGTCTGGAGTCGTTGGGGCCGCGGGGGTCGCCTGCCAGGGCTTGTGGCCGACGTAGATGGCCGCCCCCTTCCAGTACACCGGCTGCCCCGCCTTGGTCTGCCGGAGCTGGGGGTAGGTCGGCCATAGCTCCCGTCGCCGTTGTTGCTGCGCCAGGGTCAAGTCGTCATCAAGGGTGAAGAGGGTCTTCTCGAGCCGCTTGCGGCGTCTGAGAAAAGAAATCCAGTGTCCGCCGGGGTCTTGAAGGTGAGAAGGAGCGGGGGCGCCCCTGCCTTACCCCGCGCGCGGGGAAGGCGGTGGGCGACCAGCTCGATCTCACCAGTAAGGCCCATGCGACCAAGGATTTCTCTATCAAAAGCACGCGCAAGCTTCTCGGAATTCTCACCTTCCTCCATGGTGAAGTTCTTGACAATGACGTTGAGGCTGCGCTTGGCGAGCTCGGCCTCCTCGCGGAGGTCAAGCGTCTGCCGTTGGAGCTGGGCTGCGACGGCGGAGGTGGTGGAGGTGGTATGTTGCTTAAGCATGTCCACCCAGGTGGTGATGGGAGGAGCATCGCCGGCCAGGCCAGCCGGGGCTGGCTTGGCGGCAATGTCCTTCACCGCCTGGGCGGTGAGGCCTGCGGTGTTCTGCAGAACCTCGATAGCGATGGCGTTGTCACGCTGGTGGATGTCGCGGAGCTGGGCGGTGATGGAGTCGGTGGAGGCGGAGGGGGGGGGGGGTGGAGGCGATGAGGGCGGCGGTGGCAGTGGGGATGGTGGGGAGCTCAGCAGCCAGCGTGCGACCCACGGCTGCCACATCTGCAGCAATGGGCGTCACGTGCTGTGAGAGGGCGGCGTGGAGGAGTTATATACAACGATTCCTTACGGAATCGATACTAAGCGCTTAGTATCGATTCCGTAAGGAATCGTTGTATATAACTAAAACTTTTGCTTGCGCCGGCAAGGCTAAGGCCGATACTAGTCGGGTCATCGAATTGGCTATTCGATTATCGAAGTTGCCTATTCGACCATCGAACTTTCCTATTCGATTATCGAATTTTCCTTATTCGATTGTCGAAATTTCCTATTCGACGGGGGGTCAGAGGCCAGCGGCCTATCATACTCGGTGCCCAGCGAGCCACCGAACTAGGCCTAGTCGATTATAGCGAGACATCGCGTGGAACTTAGCCGATTTCGGGGACTTAGCCGATTTTCGGAGCGACGTCGAACAACACAGATGATTAGCCGGTTGAGCACATCATATCATTCGAATAGCTAGCGCTGGTACTCCGCCTAGTAAGCGGAGAGCACTTGCCTATTTCGATTAACATATTAGGCCGAACGATTAGCGTCCGCAACGTTATTCGCATTACTAGGCGAAAAATCCACCCCCGGAACGATCCTAGCGGCATTCGAACCCGGGATGCCGGCGTGTCGCAACAGTCTTAGTTATATACAACGATTCCTTGCGGAGTCGGTACTAAGCGCTTATCGTTGCGGACGCTAATCGTTCGGCCTAATATGTTAATCGAAATAGGCAAGTGCTCTCCGCTTACTAGGCGGAGTACCAGCGCTAGCTATTCGAATGATATGATGTGCTCAACCGGCTAATCATCTGTGTTGTTCGACGTCGCTCCGAAAATCGGCTAAGTCCCCGAAATCGGCTAAGTTCCACGCGATGTCTCGCTATAATCGACTAGGCCTAGTTCGGTGGCTCGCTGGGCACCGAGTATGATAGGCCGCTGGCCTCTGACCCCCCGTCGAATAGGAAATTTCGACAATCGAATAAGGAAAATTCGATAATCGAATAGGAAAGTTCGATGGTCGAATAGGCAACTTCGATAATCGAATAGCCAATTCGATGACCCGACTAGTATCGGCCTTAGCCTTGCCGGCGCAAGCAAAAGTTTTAGTTATATACAACGATTCCTTACGGAATCGATACTAAGCGCTTAGTATCGATTCCGTAAGGAATCGTTGTATATGGCTGGAGGTGGTGGACGAAGGTGGATTCGGTAATGGGGGCGGGGTGAAGAAGGTCCTTGGCCGAGCGCTTAGTGAGGGTAAAGAGAGCTGCGAGCTGAAGGCGGGGGCGAGACCAGCCGGCCAGGTTGGTCGACGAGTCTGATACGCGGTGGGAATACCGGCCGTCAGCTCCGTTGCGGAAAGACTGGGTGTTGAAATGGAGTTGCTGGCACAGGGCCAGCAGTGAGGCGTGTGACCCGTAAAACACGAGCTCCAGTATCTTGATGGGTGGCATGTCGAAAAAGGCAGGCCTGTTGGCGTCGAAGGTGGTAAAGAGCCTATCAACGTCAAAATCACGCTCAGACCTGAGCCAGGCAGGTTCGCCTGGGCGACTGCGCTTTGGGTCAGGCGATGCAGAGGGCGAGGAAAGCCCAGGAGGGTTCTGGGCGACTGACCAGTGCTCGACTAGTGTCACCACTGCCTTCCGGCCCTGAGGGCGAAGCTGCAGCTGGAGCTGCAGACGTATTTTATTGCCGAGCGCAGCCGTCAGGCTGCGTTGCGTCGACATAGGGCGTTTGCTCATCGTATATTATTGCGTAATAGCGTCGGAAAATTACATATATCAGCATGTGCGTCCTAGAAAACAACTATATCACCAAGCATGTACGACAACTAGCTGGCCCTGACGAGAAAAGCTAGCTGCCTCGTCGCATTCACCAAAAGCGGCTTGCCAGCCTGCCGAATATCAATGCCAAGATTGCACGACATTATCTACATGCAGCAGACAGTTCTCGAGATCAATAAAGCGCCAGTGTGCGTGCACGTGCATGTGCAGCCTGCACGACCCGCATAATTGCCAGGCTGGCAGCCTAGCTTGGGCCGTGTTGTAGTCCAGCAGCCAGTGCGTGCTGCTTGCCATGCAGCGTGGGCACGGACCTCCTGGTGACGCATGTCAGTATCGCTGTCAACTCCCAGTGCTGTGCGTCGCGATACGGCGCATGCGTTGCTCCCGAAAGGCCCGAATGTCAAAGGCGTAACAACTCGCACACGCGCAATGCCTAGCTGCCTCGCCTCGTCCCCTGGGCCGGCCGCGTGGCGGCCCCGCGTAAAGCCAATACTCGTGCGAATCGGAACGGCGCGCGACAAAGCGCCCGCGTGTGCAAACCCACGGGAGGCACGCCAGACAGCTCCCCTAGGGCAGCGTGATGCTGTTTAGATAGACGTGGTAGTAATTAATTAATTAATTAATTAGAAACATAACTCCGTTGGGAGTACATGTAGCACATATCCCTGAGAGGGGGCATATGGCTTTTAATACATTCTGGGCTAGACTTCCTGCAAGGGTGGGAATGTAAGCAACACTTGCTCTAGGTGCACCAAGGCACCTGCACCCTCATGATCTTCACACTATGCCCAGCTAAGGGGGAGTATGTCATGTGGGGGAAGGTCATCATGGCTATACAAGAGCTAGGGCATGGCTTCTCGACAGAGAGCATATCTCTGCACGGCATCGCATGGCTAAATTCTTAATGCGACATCCATGGGGGTCCCATTATAGGCAGGGCGTGGCTAAATTCTGAAGGCATCATCCATGGGGGCCATTATGGGCGCACATGCGCGTGGGCCACATGCTAGCTTAAGCCTGACTAATCTACACTACTGGTATATATTCCCTATAGTCTGAGGTGGCAGGGGGGGCCTGCCAGGGCTTGTGGTCAACGTGGATGACCGCCCCCCTAGCTCCAGTATACCGGCTTCCCCCTTGCGCTCTGCCGGAGCTGAAGGTAGGTCGGCCATAGCTCGCGTCGCCGCTGTTGCTGGGCCAGGGTCAAGTCGTCGTCCAGCGTGAAGCGAGTCTCCGAGAGCTTCTTGCGGCATTTAAGGAACGACAGCTTGTCCGCCATGTACTTAAAGGTGAGGAGCACGGGTGCTGGGCCAGCCTTCCCCCGCGCGCGGGGAAGGCGGACAGCCGACATGTCCAGCTCACCAGTGAGTAGCAAAAATGTCGCGCTTAAATGCCTTGAAGAAGGCTTGTGGAGGTCTCACCTGCCGGCTGGTCGAAGTGCTTGACGATGACATTGTGGCTGCGCCGGGCGATGTCGGCTTCCAGTCGCGAAGGTCGAGGGCTTGTTGCTTGAGTTGTGCCGAGATGGTGGAGGTGGTGGAGGTGGTGTGCTGCTTAAGCAAGTCCGCCCAGGTGGAGGGAGCATTGCCGGCCGAGCCAGCAGGCGCCGGCTGGGCGGCGATGTCCTTCACCGCCTGGGCGGTGAGGCCGGCGGTGTCATGCAAGCTCTCAAGGGCGTTCGCGGTGGCTTGAAGGCGTTGGTCGAGGTCGAGGAGCTGGGCTTTGATGTCGGCAGTGGCTCCAGAGGCGGAAATGGCAGTGGAGGTGGACTCAGAGGCGGCGGCGGTGGAAATGTGAGGAAGTTCAGAAGTCAGCGTGCCGCCGATTGCTGCTACGTCGGCAGCAAGGGGGGTCACGTGCTGCTGGAAGGCTTCCGTGAGGATGGAGCGGAGGGTGGGGGTGGAAAGGGATGGAGCCCAGATCTCGCCGTCAGAGCGCTGGAGAAGGGAGTTGAGGATGGCGTGCTGGAGATGGGGGCGGGGGCAGCCGGACAGCTGGTAGATGTTGGGCCAGCGGCTGCCGTCCGAGCTGAGGAGGCGCTTGATGTGGTGGAGATGGAGGCACAGGTCGTAAAGCGAAGCGTAATCCCCGAAGAAGATGCAGCGCATAGCATCGGTCGGAGACGGGTTGGCCCAGTCGTAATCTTCGACC
>RPFO01000065.1:934210-1104210 GCA_009746045.1 Mesostigma viride
TACCAGCAAAGGTATGACACGAGGGATGGCGAGCCGCACAAAAGCGTGAGCCCATGCCTAGCCCTGACATTGCACCCGCCCCCCCCCCCCACACACAAAAACCCGAAGGCAGGAATCACTAGAGCACCATCCCAAGCATATGTTGACAGCCCCTTCCCCCCGCTTGAGCCACCAAAGCAGCACACATGCACGGGCCATTAAAACACCGCACAATTTTTCGAAAACTAATTTTACGTTACGACAAACACCCACAGGGCTGCTGCCTCATACACCTATGTCATGCGTCGCTGCTCCGTTGGTATCCGACATACCCCACCGCTGGACATCGGGCCATGCACGAGCAGCATGCCACTCTACCGATGCACAGTGGTCGCGCGTCCACTTACGATGATGTGGACGCCCAGGATCTCTCCGGTGGCCTTGTTGTAGATGAGCTGGCAGGCGTCACCATGGCGCCGCGCCATGACCCCACGCACATGTCCATGGCATCCGGCACGAAGCGCCAATGCAGGCAGGGGCAGACGAGAGCGTGTCAGTAGGAACCAGGGGGAGTGAGGGCCGGCAAGAGCCCGTGACTTGGCACATCACTGAATCCCCTGTGCTGAGTGTTGTATGTACTAAGTGTTGCATGGAGGAAACAAACAGATTCATCAGCTACGCAAAGGCGCCATCCACCCCAGTGTCCACCACACAAAAGCTGGCGAGTATGCCAGCAGTATGGATGGGCACGGGCAGGGCTAGATGAAAGTGCCAGTGATGAGTACTGCTCCCACTAGTTATTTGTGTGCCATGCAGAGGCATGCCATGCCAGTGGTGAGAACAGCCAAGATGGCCTAGAAGTGCGGTGGCGCAGAAGTGAGTGAAACCTTGCACCGATGGCGGCCAGCTGCGCAACAGGTAAGGTGGGTTCGCCCGCAGCCACACCAGTGCACGATTTCCTTCCCGCATGCATTCCTAGTTATGCCAGTGTGCAACAAACAGCCACGGCTGCACCTCAAGGAGTTGTTGCCCATCAAAGACACAGCTAGTTTCCTTGCATTCAGTGCGCCCTCGCCCTCTCCTCAACCCCTTCTGCCCCTCGCTTCCGATATGCCCTTGCCCTTACCAGTGCCCCCCCTCACCTTGGCCATGCCCTCTCCCTCCAGCTCCGCGAGCGCCTTGGTGTTTCCCTTGAAGCTGGTCTTGGCGATGCCCAGCTTGAAGCCCTCCTTGTCCGCCTTGGCCTGCGCTTGCGGCTGGACGACGCGGGTGCCAGCACACGATCGCAGCACAGCAGGTGCACGGCCGTTGCCACAGGAAGGGCCCACGCAACAAAAGAGTGAGCCATGCCATCGAAGGCGGAGAGAGGAGGGAAGCAGGGCAAGCAGGAAACAGGGCGGCCAATCAGCGCGGCCGGTTGCCAGGAGCACATCTCCATTCTCTTCTTGCGCGAGGCATGATGGTGGCGATGAGTATGCAAGGAGGCACTAGCAGTGGGAAAGTGGCGTATGCCACATTAGACCACCGCCCTACGCTACAGAAAAATAAAACGCTGATGGCGGTGTTTCCATCGGCCATCATTGAGCGTTGTACCCCATGACTTGCCCACTAAAAGCATGAACGATGGGATGAATGGATGGATGAATGAAAGCGCCACCAACTGCACGCCCCATACCTCGGTCATGCCGGCAAAGCTGACTTCTGGGTGTGTGAAGCACGCAGCAGGGACGCTCAGGTGGTTGAGCACGTTGTCGTTGCCCTTGATGTTCTCGATGACTGCGCGCAACACAAGAGTGCGTGCGCGCAGCGAACGAGGGAAGGTGGGTGAATACAAGCACTGAATGAGCACCGACTCCAGAAACAGACGCACCAAAGGATAACGGCGTACACGCCAGGGTTACGTAGACAACGCATAAGGGAAGGCCGCAGTGGCCATAGGAGGATGTGGGGCATGTGGGGCAGCAGAGCAGATTGAGGTACGGCATGTGGTAACCAGCGAGCTTGGAGGCGAAATAGGAAAGAACATGTTTATGTATAACGACAACCTCGCCAAGGAGACATGAGGCAAGACGAAGCAGCGCATCTGTGTGTGTGGTGGTGTGGTAGGTGGGTATGGGAGAGAAGGGGTGGTCAGTTGGGATAAACAAACTACGGTACGGCATGGGTCAGGTGGGTTGGGTTGGGTTGGGTTGGGTTGGGTTGGGTTGGGTTGGGTTGGGTTGGGCTGGGCTGGGCTGGGCTGGGCTGGGCTGGGCTGGGCTGGGCTGGGCTGGGCTGGGCTGGGCTGGGCTGGGCTGGGCTGGGCTGGGCTGGGCTGGGCTGGGCTGGGCTGGGCTGGGCTGGGCTGGGCTGGGCTGGGTTGGGTTGGGTTGGGTTGGGTTGGGTTGGGTTGGGTTGGGTTGGGTTGGGTTGGGTTGGGTTGGGTTGGGTTGGGTTGGGTTGGGTTGGGTTGGGTTGGGTTGGGTTGGGTTGGGTTGGGTTGGGTTGGGTTGGGTTGGGTTGGCGTGGGCAGCATGATGACAGCTCGCTCTGCAGCGACAGCGGCGCCCACACATACCTGAGATACCCTGGGCACTGGCGGCATGCGCCAGCATCATCACACCGTTGGCGTCACCGATGCAGTACAGGTGGGGCACCTGTGGGCAGGGGGCACACGGCAAAAGGGGGGAAAGCGTGTAGCCAAAAGGGTGAGCAAGACAGGTGGTGACGGATGCCAGCCGATGTCTCCACCGTGCCTCAACCACCCCGTGCACCAGCAAATAAGCGCAACCATTGCAAAGCCACAGTTGTTTCTATGACTAGGCAGCAAGCTTGCAACCAGTTATGGGCGCATGTACAGACATGCAAAGAGGGGCACCCAGATGGCAATGCCAGCCAGGGACCCTGCCGCTCCCAGACAAAATGGTTCCAGGACACTGTCTAGGCACACCAGTTCTAGCCACTCCCAATCCTGCCCTCCCTGCCCTCCCCTCACGATCTTGCCCTCCTTATCCTTGTACTCACGACCTTGCTGCCCTCCCCTCACCATCTTGCCCTCCTTGTCCTTTTACTCACGATCGTGCCCTCCCCGTCCTTTAACTCACAATCTTGCCCTCCTTGTCCTTGACGCGCATCTTCTCGTCCACCTCAATGAAGCCGCGCTTGTTGGGCTCCGCGCCCACCTGGTGTCCCACGTGCACATGTCCGATGGCAAGCAACGCAGCGTGTGGAAGCCACAAGCAACATGCAAACGTTAGTTTGGGACCCAAACTGAGTAGAGTGTGCCTGTTCTGGCGGCGTAAACAGGCAACACCACAGTCCCAGCGACCACACCAGGTCGCCGCCCTGGCGATGCATACCAAGGGAGAGCGAAAACAACATTATATATATGCTATTGTATTATATGGGACGAGGCTGTTCTAGTGATACCCTGCCACACCGATGGGACAAAAAGACATAGTTCATGTGTGTGGGGTGGGGCACGTACATTCTCGAGCGTGAGGCCTTTGGTGTAGGGGGAGCGACCGGTCGCGATCAGCGCTGCGTCGACCTGGCGACGTCACACACAGGGGTGCACACAGGATAAGCAGGCGTGGCAAGGGGGTGCACGGATCAGAAGACAGGGACAGGAGGCAAGGAACCCATCCGTTTCACGGGATGGAGCGAGAAACTGCACCGCGTCCGCTTCCTGTTGCCTCTTTCTACAGGGCAAGCAGCCTCCGTTCTACGTCCTTGCCACATGGCCTCTCGTTGGACACAGCCACACAACATGCGCCTACGTTGGACACAAGCACATAGCATGCGCATATTATACAAACGGGGAGGGCTGCTGGCATTCCACCAGGGAGGAGCAGAAAGAAACGAAGCGACTGGGTGCCCGTCAGGTGCCTTATCCCACAGGACAGGATGGCCACCGAAACCAGGGAGACTGCTGGAAACTGCCATTGCGGTGCATGGCTAGGCGGCAACGCACGTGTGCGTGTGTGTGTGTGTGTGTGTGTATGTGTGCGTGTGTGTGTGTGTGTGTGTGTGTGTGTGTGTGTGTGAGCGTGCGCTCCAGAGCCTGTCACCATTTGTGCCGGGTGCATGGGACGCCATTCGTGCTGGTTGATGGGACGCATGGGAGACATGGGAGATAGCCAGGCTAGTGGGGTCCGCACACAAGCGTCGATGGGGTTGGATTATAGCACGTCGAGAGAGGGGTATGGGATCGTTTGCACAGTCTGCCTAGCCGGGGTGCTGGAGAGGGCAGCTTCCCCGCGCATGCTGGCGGGGCATCTGCCACCAATAAGCCTGCAGCCACGCACAAGGGGGCTGCGTGAGGATGGCATAAGGAGAGGGCCTCTAAGGATAGCACAAGGAGGATACGTGAGGATGGCATAAGGAGAGGGCCTCTAAGGATAGCACAAGGAGGATACGTGAGGATGGCATAAGGAGAGGGCCTCTAAGGATAGCATAAGGAGGATACGTGAGGATGGCATAAGGAGAGGGCCTCTAAGGATAGCATAAGGAGGATACGTGAGGATGGCATAAGGAGAGGGCCTCTAAGGATAGCATAAGGAGGATACGTGAGGATGGCATAAGGAGAGGGCCTCTAAGGATAGCACAAGGAGGATACGTGAGGATGGCATAAGGAGAGGGCCTCTAAGGATAGCACAAGGAGGATACGTGAGGATGGCATAAGGAGAGGGCCTCTAAGGATAGCATAAGGAGGATACGTGAGGATGGCATAAGGAGAGGGCCTCTAAGGATAGCACAAGGAGGATACGTGAGGATGGCATAAGGAGAGGGCCTCCACACGGGGAAAGGGGAGGTGGCATCCCGGCGGCCTCACCTCCATCGTCTCCACATACTCGCGCGTCTTGAAGTCCACCAGCTCAATCTTCACGGGCACCTGGCCAGGGATGCCAGGGGTGATCTGCGCGCGCAATGCACAGGTGGTCGGGTGAGCGGGCGGGTGGGCAGGTGGGCGGGCGGGCACATGCCATGTGGTGGCAGCGAGGCAACTGTACACGTCACTGATCGTGTTCTGGTTCATGTTGTCGTGAAAGTGCATCACCAGAATCAGTATCACTGTAACAACTTAGGTCACATTTGTTGCTGACCAGAGCAAACAACGACAGCACTATGGCTGTGCAAGGCAACGCGCCTGGGAACATGCTGCACCGACAAAGGAGCGGGATGATATACAGCTTCGGCCGTTAGGGGTGCTGCGCTACCTGCCAGTCCTGCGGGACGTGCTTGCTGCGTTTACTCAAAGCTCAACCTTGAAACTGGTTGACAAACAAAGCACTCTGGCACGCACCGACTTGGCGAGCAGGTTGGTCTTGAAGTCGATCTTGCGCGGGTTGATGAGCATGCGCTGCGCCATCTTGGCGATCTCGGGGTCAAACCCAGGCATGATGTTTGGCAGGGCCTCGATGAACGTCACCTGAGGCAGGGAGGCAAGCAGGAGCACAGGGAGAATTACAAAAACTGATTTATAGGAACAATATAACAAGAAGAAGAAACGCAACAAGAAAATCAAGAATCGTACCGAGAATCGTACTGCGCACCAGAAAAGTGTGTACACATCGCAACAACGCGTCACGGCGTGGAATCAGGCCACGGGCATGCAGGTATGCGTGGGGAATGCCGACATCCCCCTTCTCCCAAACAGATGCAGGGACTCTATCGCCAGCATCGTGACCCTAATGCCAGCACCATCCGCGCCTCACCTCGCTGCCGAGCGCGGTGTACACGTCGGAGAACTCGAGGCCGATGTAGCCGCTGCCGACGATGGCCACCCAGTCAGGGATCCACTCCAGCTTGAGCGCCGCGTCGCTGGTGAACACCGTCTTGTCTGCAGGGGGGGGGGGAGTAGGGATCAGGAACAAAGTGCGGGGCACAAGGGGGGAGGGGGGGATAATGCCGAGCCAGCGGTGAGAAAAGCTGGAGGACATGGAAGCGGCCACGAGGACAAGGAGCCGAGGAAAAGGACAGCAGAGGAGACGATGACGGGTGGCGCAGGAGGCGAGGTGAGGAGACGGCACGATCAAGGATACAACAGGCAATGACGCTAACACAAGGCAATAGGAAGGACACTCGTGCATGGCTCCATGTTCGTCAAGTACGCATCATGACAGGCTGACGGGTGATGTATGACAACGTACGGTCAACAGTGATGCCAGGTGGCACGAAGGGGGTCGACCCGGTGGCGATGATGATGTCACGCGCCGTCACCATCTTGTCCGGGTAGGTCAGGCCGTAGCCCACCGTTTGCTGGCCCTGCGGCCGCCAGAGACATGAGGGGGGAGGGAGGCGGTCAAGAGAAGGGCAGGGGCACGCCAACCCTTCTCATGTCATGTCATGTGGGTACAACCAGGCCATGACGCGGTAGACATGCGATCCTTTGGGACAGAGCCTGAGCGCTTCTGGCGCACGTGCCCTCGTTGCACACTGGGGGCCACACACGAGGGGCAGGGGTGCCACGAAACAGATGCCAGGTTGAAAATCTGGGGCCCTGGGGTGGCCACCGAGGGGAGCATGCTTGGCCCTCCGACAACCCCCATACTGTCCCCCCAACACCCATGGCATGCAGCCTGTCCCTTCTGATGCCTACACGATCCCTGATCCCATGCCTGTGCTGCTTGCCTCATGGATACCATGGTCACTATAGTATAGTAATGCCATGCCTGTGCTGCTTGCCTCATGGATACATCCGCGGCCAGCACCCTCCTGCGCACTATGCCAGTGGGCCTGACGGGGGTGGCTGTGGCCTGCTACCCACACGCATGCGGGGAACAGCCCGCCCGCTCGCCCCCCACCACAAAAGACATGTCCCGCTTGTGTTTCCGCAGGAACACGACACATGGCGATAGAGCACGGCGATGCCGGGGCGTGAAGCCTCCTTTGGAAGGCACCGCCTCCATGTTAGACAAGGCGGCACAGGCAAGCTGCATGCAGAGCAAAGGGCACTGTCCACCTGGCTGCGTGCGTGCGGCATGCCTCACCACGATGACCTTGTGCAGGGAAAGCAATGCCAGTGATAGCGCCGGCACCGAGAAAACTGGAAAAGGCCACCGTGATCCCTCTGTGCATACAGCATGCCTCACCACCATGGATCATGTGCACACAGGGCAGCGACCATAACAGAGCAAAGACCGTTGCCCACTCTGGCCATCCCCCACGAAGCGTGTGGGAGAAACCCTCACCATGATGGACCCGGTGCCGACCAGGATGTCCACGCCCAGCGCCTTGAGCGAGTTGGTCAAATTCCCCTGGATCTTGTTGGCCAGGTCCTTGGCATGGTCCGCCACACCCTGGCGGTCAAACGAGACGGCGCCCACCTGGCCAGGGGGGGAAGGGGACAAGCAGGGTGCAGGGCACGGCGTGATGGTGTGCAGCAGCGCCTGTTAGTTGTTGCGTGGTGGCATGGCAAGCATGCGTGGAATGTGGTGGCAGGGCGAGCATGCGTGGAAAAGACAAGGAGGGGCATGGAGCTAGAACCAAGAGGAAGAGTTTTGCTCCATGGTGGATGCATGGGGGGAAACAGGCTGGTCAGCGGACGCTAGAGTCTACAGGCAACTAGGAGTAATAATGGGAATGGCAAGGGCTTGCAGGGTTAGTGGGAAAGATCCAAGGCATGCGAGGATTTTTGGCGACGGGGACAAACCGTTGACATGCCAATAAATCCATGAAAAGCTAAGCATACCTCCAGCTCCTTGAAGGCACCACGAGTCTGGTGCAAGGAATGGAATACCTTGCGCTTGCTGCTGACACAGTTGGTGCTAGTCATACTCTCTAGAGTCAAGCTCCTCATGCCGATACCTGACAGTCTCTTAGCACCTCATGCCAACACCTTACGGGGTCCTAATGCCAACACCTGCCCCATAGCACTTGCCAAGGGGGCAACATACCTTTCATTCATATTTCAGTCACACAATCTTGTACGGACGGCATGTGTGTGCGAGGTGTACCTGTGTCCACTAGTAACTCAGGGGAACAAATGCTAGTGCTAGCACTGGCTGTATTGCCTTGACGCGAACATGCATCAAGGGCGCGAGTGCATGCCAGGGGGGGGGCAGCACGTCAGAAGCACAAACAGGTGTAAGCGACCAACACGATCCGCTAGGAAGCACCGGCGCAGGCAAGCCCTGCGCGCACCCAAGGACATCACGTTGTACCCGCGGGGTTGGTAGTAATAGGAACAGGGTTATGCTCTAGGATCGCCTCGGTATGGCTCCCTACGCGTGCACAAGGTATTCCACATGCCACACACTTGGTGACAACAGCCATCTGCACCCTCCAACATGCCACACATTCCCAGCAACGTGTGCCATGACTTTCTGCAGCAAGCGTCAGCTATTTATAGATTATGAAGAGTCACCACGGACCTGAATGCCCATGCTCTTAAGGTGCATGGCATTCTTCATCTCACGGACGCGGCCCGCGGCTGCCAGCAATGCCTTCGACGGCACGCAGCCTCGGTTCACGCAGGTGCCTCCCATCTCGGCGTTCTCGACAATGGCCGTTTTCAGACCCTGAGGAAAGCCACGTGGCGCACGCAGGCGGGAATAAAATTTCATAATACAGTAGAAACACGGGAAAGCGTGGTATGATAGTCATGCCGCAAAGTGGTGGCCTTAAGGACGCTTTCAAAACACGACCGGGGCTGTTTTACACTCATGCCCCCCCCCAAAGAAGTTATTGTGTGTTTCTAATTGCGAGCCGTAACAGAAACCGCGTTAAGTACATAAAACTAGCGATAACAGCCAAGTTAACAATATTAACACGGGGAGACGACACTGCAGCATCATGCGCTTACCATTTGCACTGCGTGAAGGGCAGCCCCGTGTCCTCCCACACCTGCACCAATGATAACAACATCGTAATCGAACTTCTTGTTTGCCTGGGCGACAGTAACTGCGCGGCTGCTGGCATTATTACCGGCATGCCGGGAGCTCTTCCTGACGGAGGCATAGAGGTTAATCTGGTCCGAAGACGCCTTAGAAAAGGACGCCTTGCGCAGGCCCGAGAAGGGAACCAGGGGCACAGAGGCGGGCTGCACACGCGAGGACGATCGGGGCTGCGACGCAGTCGTATAAACGGCACCACTGCGACCTACTGCCAAAGTGGTCTGGATTGCGACGGACTGCATTTTTGGTGGACTGGGGTGTGGGCCTGTATGAGCTGTGGTTGCACGCTCGCCCCGCTAAATCCAGTCGTCCCTCACGTTATGAACAAGCAAAACGTTTTGTTCTGTGGAGCGCTGCACTGTGGAGCCTGCTGTCGGAGAAACGTCGTCGTCTACGAGACAACAGGGGAAAAAAAACAGATAAGCCTGAAAACATTTGGATTTTATTGTTCTTAGTATCATGCAATAAATTTCGTAAATTTACAGATCCAATACGGACAATTACAAGTCGCCGGTCAGGCTCCTTGTTGCCGACCTCTCCTTTGCCACCAACGGCCCCTTTAACATGGCGCCCAAGTGCTGAGTCATCGCGGCTGAGTCAGCACGCAGGAAGCCTTCAACTGGCCATAATATGTCCGCGATGACAGCTCCCCTGCCTGCTGGCACAAGCACCGCAGGCAGCAGCACTGCAGCAGAAGCCAGCACGACGACGACGGACGCCCATGAATTAACAAGAAACGCAGCCAGGCGCCAGCCGACTGCCGAGAGGATGTATCATCCGCTAGCAGAAGCTTGTCATCAAACGAAGATCTCCGTAGGCAAAGTTTCGCGGTACCCCCCCCCCCCCCCCACGTTTAAGATTGGGGTCCGGCCGACCGGCAGGGCTGCGATCTTAAACCTAAAATCAAATCCAGGGCTGATAATCTTAAAGTTGAGAGCTGTAGGCGAACCTGATGCGGCATACCTGAGTACACTGGGCGCTGGCCGGAACTTGGCAGCTTTTTGTACCAGCTTTAAGATCTTTTTGCCCAAAACCAGCCCTGCGATCCCATTGCCCAAAACCAGCCCTGAAATTTCAAAATCCAGGGTCTCATGATCTTAAAACTGAGAATCTTAAACTTGTGGGTGGGGGGTGTACAAAGCGGGTGGCGGGGACTCACACTTCACAATATACTTTGTATATCTTCAGGTTTCTTCTTTTCGGGGTTTTCCTTATGTTGCTGCATGCCAATCTCGGCACCTCCGTAATTTATCATTCTCAATTTGTATTGAGAATGATAAATTACGGAGGTGAGAGGGGCATGCCATTCAATGAATATATATATATATATATATATATGACCAACCACCGGCCTGACATCGTGGTGCTGGACTTTGAGGGGGGTGGCCGGCATCTGCTTATTGACGTTTCGGTGGCGCGGCCCTTGGCTCTTAGCCACGTGGCTGGGGCCTCCCTCACGGCAGGTTACACGGCGGACCGGGCGGAGCGGGCCAAGCTCCTGGCCTACGGCGACGTCGGGCACCATCGTGTGGTGCCCTTTGTCCTGGAGGAGTTTGGGGCCATGGGGCCCCTGACCTCCGCCTTCTTCAAGGAGTGTTGCCGGCTCCGGGAGGACCGGCTGGACCTGGAGGGCCAGCGGGCCCCATGGTCGGCGCGGACCTGGACGTCATATTGGCGTCAGCGCTTGTCGGTGGCGCTGACTCGGGCCATGGCTGACATCATGCTCCGCCGTACGCGGGCTGATTTTGCGGTGCAGCAGGGCTATTAGGTTCCTCCCGTTAGGAGTTTCCATTGGTCTTATCGTAGTATAGAGCTTTGACATGGCTCTGTATATAGGTTTATAGCTATGATAAAAATATAATTACTTACAGCAGAGTGAAATCACTCAAACCAAAGCAAACGCCCAGCTATAAACCTATATACAGAGCCATGTCAAAGCTCTATACTACGATAAGTAAGACCAATGGAAACGCCTAACGGGAGGAACCTAATAGCCCTGCTGCACCGCAAAATCAGCCCGCGTACGGCGGAGCATGATGTCAGCCATGGCCCGAGTCAGCGCCATCGACAAGCGCTGACGCCAATATGACGTCCAGGTCCGCGCCGACCATGGGGCCCGCTGGCCCTCCAGGTCCAGCCGGTCCTCCCGGAGCCGGCAACACTCCTTGAAGAAGGCGGAGGTCAGGGGCCCCATGGCCCCAAACTCCTCCAGGACAAAGGGCACCACACGATGGTGCCCGACGTCGCCGTAGGCCAGGAGCTTGGCCCGCTCCGCCCGGTCCGCCGTGTAACCTGCCGTGAGCTGGGAGGCCCCAGCCACGTGGCTAAGAGCCAAGGGCCGCGCCACCGAAACGTCAATAAGCAGATGCCGGCCACCCCCCTCAAAGTCCAGCACCACGATGTCAGGCCGGTGGTGGGCCCGGGGGGAATAGAAGGCAGCGCCATCCGCACTCCTCGGACCGGATGTTCGCGTGGGGGAAAACCGACTGAACTCATGGCGAGCACCACCGTCAGGAGGACAGTGTGCAAATACAAATACCAATTCTGATTCTGTTGGCCCCCCATGCAGGAAAGGTAGTGAGTCCCCGTGGGATCCAGCGGCTGCCCACAGCTACCACAAGGCCGCCCGGCCGGAACAAGAGGCTGCGGGGCAAATAGCTGGTGCCGGAGCGCCACCGAGTAGTGGCTGGGAGCTAAGGCGAATGGGGGGGCCATGGGAAGTATCAAGGAGACAACCAGCGCAGGCCAGAAATCGGGAGAATCCGGACCATGGTAGCTCGAGCCTGCCGTTATCTTGTCCGCGTGTTCGAGTCGTTCAGGATGATGAAGATGAATGGTGATGGAAATGTGTATCCTTGTGCATTGAAATTATGGCTGGCTTAGGTGTAGAGCGACTAGATGACCTAGACGGTGGGGCCGGAAACATCATGCTTGATCAGGGCGTGTGTTTCGAGCCTAACTGGCCGGGAGTGTCTAGTGGTGAGCACCATCGCTGCGATAGCTCTCCCATTTACGAGGAAATACCCGCAAATGGAAAACCACTGAAAAGGTAGCTAGTCAGGGCCATGGGAAGTATATATATATATTAAAAATATAATTACTTACAACAGAGTGAAATCACTCAAACCAAAGCAAAAGCCCAGCTATAAACCTATATACAGAGCCATGTCAAAGCTCTATACTACGATAAGACCAATGGAAACGCCTAACGGGAGGAACCTACTAATAGCCCTGCTGCACCGCAAAATCAGCCCGCGTACGGCGGAGCATGATGTCAGCCATGGCCCGAGTCAGCGCCACCGACAAGCGCTGACGCCGATATGACGTCCAGGTCCGCGCCGACCATGGGGCCTGCTGGCCCTCCAGGTCCAGCCGGTCCTCCCGGAGCCGGCAACACTCCTTGAAGAAGGCGGAGGTCAGGGGCCCCATGGCCCCAAACTCCTCCAGGACAAAGGGCACCACACGATGGTGCCCGACGTCGCCGTAGGCCAGGAGCTTGGCCCGCTCCGCCCGGTCCGCCGTGTAACCTGCCGTGAGGGAGGCCCCAGCCACGTGGCTAAGAGCCAAGGGCCGCGCCACCGAAACGTCGATAAGCAGATGCCGGCCACCCCCCTCAAAGTCCAGCACCACGATGTCAGGCCGGTGGTTGGGGGAATAGAAGGCAGCGCCATCCGCATCCTCGGACCGGATGTTCGCGTGGGGGAAAACCGACCGAATCATGGCGAGCACCACCGTCAGGAGGACAGTGTGCAAATACAAATACCAATTCTGATTCTGTTGGCCCCCCATGCAGGCAAGGTAGTGAGTCCCCGTGGGATCCAGCGGCTGCCCACAGCTACCACAAGGCCGCCCGGCCGGAACAAGAGGCTGCGGGGCAAATAGCTGGTGCCGGGTATATATATGTCGCGACCCATGCAGTCTAGACTATCCCTCCCAGGCCTGCATGCCGGTGGGCCGGCAGCGATGTGGCTGCGAGTCGTAGTTTTGTGATGTAGTTAGTTGTACCTTGTGCAGCTGGCGTGGTCCTTAATTGGATGTCCGTGTCAGATTACTGTTTCTTCAGGGTTCTTCTTCTTTTCGGGGTTTTCCTTATGTTGCATGCCAATCTCACCACCGTAATTTATCATTCTCAATGAATATACACCGTAATTTATCATTCTCAATGAATATACACAGTAATTTATCATTTAATGAATATATATTCATTCAAAATGATAAACTACGGAGGTGAGATTGGCATGCAACAAAAGGAAAAACCCCGAAAAGAAGAACCCTAAAGAAATTAATAGAAATCTGACGCGGATATATATATATGGAATCCTATGCTGAGATCCAGCAGGCCTGTTCTCCCGTCCGTGCCGCTCAGGCGGTACAGCGCCACCTCCCTCGCGGCACTCCCTCGGTCGCCTCCGTTCAATCTCCCGCCGCATTCCCTGCTCGCGTCATCGATAAACACCAGAAAACAGGTCTACGCGGGTATTCTGCACACGGCTGATTGGATTGCTCTTTTCGCGGACCTCAACGCCCAGGGACGTGCGTGGCTGTTCTCGCTTTCCTTGCGGAGTGTGGGCTCGGCGTACCTTCGTGCTCTTCCCATGGCCCCCCCATTCGCCTTGGCTCCCAGCCACTACTCGGTGGCGCTCCGGCACCAGCTATTTGCCCCGCAGCCTCTTGTTCCGGCCGGGCGGCCTTGTGGTAGCTGTGGGCAGCCGCTGGATCCCACGGGGACTCACTACCTTGCCTGCATGGGGGGCCAACAGAATCAGAATTGGTATTTGTATTTGCACACTGTCCTCCTGACGGTGGAGCTCGCCATGATTCGGTCGGTTTTCCCCCACGCGAACATCCGGTCCGAGGATGCGGATGGCGCTGCCTTCTATTCCCCCAACCACCGGCCTGACATCGTGGTGCTGGACTTTGAGGGGGGTGGCCGGCATCTGCTTATTGACGTTTCGGTGGCGCGGCCCTTGGCTCTTAGCCACGTGGCTGGGGCCTCCCTCACGGCAGGTTACACGGCGGACCGGGCGGAGCGGGCCAAGCTCCTGGCCTACGGCGACGTCGGGCACCATCGTGTGGTGCCCTTTGTCCTGGAGGAGTTTGGGGCCATGGGGCCCCTGACCTCCGCCTTCTTCAAGGAGTGTTGCCGGCTCCGGGAGGACCGGCTGGACCTGGAGGGCCAGCGGGCCCCATGGTCGGCGCGGACCTGGACGTCATATTGGCGTCAGCGCTTGTCGGTGGCGCTGACTCGGGCCATGGCTGACATCATGCTCCGCCGTACGCGAGCTGATTTTGCGGTGCAGCAGGGCTATTAGGTTCCTCCCGTTAGGCGTTTCCATTGGTCTTATCGTAGTATAGAGCTTTGACATGGCTCTGTATATAGGTTTATAGCTGGGCGTTTGCTTTGGTTTGAGTGATTTCACTCTGCTGTAAGTAATTATATTTTTAATATATATATTAAAAATATAATTACTTACAGCAGAGTGAAATCACTCAAACCAAAGCAAACGCCCAGCTATAAACCTATATACAGAGCCATGTCAAAGCTCTATACTACGATAAGACCAATGGAAACGCCTAACGGGAGGAACCTAATAGCCCTGCTGCACCGCAAAATCAGCCCGCGTACGGCGGAGCATGATGTCAGCCATGGCCCGAGTCAGCGCCACCGACAAGCGCTGACGCCAATATGACGTCCAGGTCCGCGCCGACCATGGGGCCCGCTGGCCCTCCAGGTCCAGCCGGTCCTCCCGGAGCCGGCAACACTCCTTGAAGAAGGCGGAGGTCAGGGGCCCCATGGCCCCAAACTCCTCCAGGACAAAGGGCACCACACGATGGTGCCCGACGTCGCCGTAGGCCAGGAGCTTGGCCCGCTCCGCCCGGTCCGCCGTGTAACCTGCCGTGAGGGAGGCCCCAGCCACGTGGCTAAGAGCCAAGGGCCGCGCCACCGAAACGTCAATAAGCAGATGCCGGCCACCCCCCTCAAAGTCCAGCACCACGATGTCAGGCCGGTGGTTGGGGGAATAGAAGGCAGCGCCATCCGCATCCTCGGACCGGATGTTCGCGTGGGGGAAAACCGACCGAATCATGGCGAGCACCACCGTCAGGAGGACAGTGTGCAAATACAAATACCAATTCTGATTCTGTTGGCCCCCCATGCAGGCAAGGTAGTGAGTCCCCGTGGGATCCAGCGGCTGCCCACAGCTACCACAAGGCCGCCCGGCCGGAACAATATATATACTCATTGAGAATGATAAATTACGGAGGTGAGACAAAATATATAATATAACACAGTCGGACCACTGGTGCGGGAATAAACTCAACCGATCAACTCAACTCAACACTTCGGCATATGTACAGTTTCTCCGAGTTGCACTAGTGCGCGCAAAACGGGGAGCGCCACACCCCCGTAGCATTTTGCGAAAGCAATGTCTGCAAATGTTTGCTAAAGCATCAACATTGCAACTTGAACGTTCATAACTCTTGGCGAGTAGACTGGCTTACAGATTACCGGCCGGCAGGGAGTCTTATAACATTTTGATCACACGTTGCGGGCACTGATCACACTACTCCTCATTTTAAATCAAGCAGTCGATGAGGCCAACGAGCCTCCTCATCCGGTAGTAGGAATAGGCGCGTCTCACCCTCCATGGCCGCAAAGTTTGTTCCAATCCGGGTCATTGCCCCTAGAGCCTAGACTAGGCTAGCCAACAATTAGACTCTGTACGTCAGATTAGCGCTTTAGGCCATAAGTTCTCCCTCCGTCCATCTCGTTGTGACGTACCGGGGTTGAAGGTTCCTTTATTGGTACCCACGTGACATGACGCAGTTTTACTTGATTTTAGTTAATAATTAACCGTAGCTATAGGCTTATTCACATCAAAATGCATTGTTATTCATGCCGCGACTGCACATGTGCTTTGCATGCTCGATCACCATAATTTCGATCCACGTACGTATATCAGGACGCCCAGTTACAAAAATTAAATTAAATTATAACATGCCTCCGTGGGGAGATCATGTAGCACATATTCCATGATGGATGGGGTGGAGGAAGCCGCGTCATCGAACTATCCTAACTCTAAGCTATCTAGAAAATCCTAACTACACTACTCATCAAAACGCCCAGTTGCCATGATGTAATGGCCAGTGCATAAGAACTGGCGAGGACGTGCATGTGAATTGCCTTGCCTCTTTTTCTTATGTTTGACAAATTCCGTTTAACAAGTTTATAACCATGCATGAATGCACGCTTGCAGAAATTTATCGCATAGAACTCACGATGCATGGGATCGCCGTGCATGATACTTTTTTTCCACGATGCGTAGGATCGAACCAACACTTGCCCATGTCAGGAGGCACATACATGGCCGAATTCAGTGCTCAGTTGTCCCCCATGCAACAGGGACACGAGACTAAATTAAATTAATTAATTAACATGGCCGACAATTGACATGCACAGATCGATGCTGATAATTCATTAAATTAATTAATTAAAAGCACGTGACGTACTGCATCACATGGCGACCAATATTGAAAACTTCAACCCATATACACAGGCGAGAAGGAGGGAGGGCGCCCTAGCTTCCTTTTCTCTCGCTGCCTCAAGTGGGCAGGCTACAGAGGGCTCTCTCTGCATCATGGTGCAGGCCCAACTGTGGGTGCAATAAAGCTTCGACATAGCAAAAGCATCGCGAATGCAGTGAGGCTGCCCTATGGTCCAGAGCCCAATGATAGGCTTGGGACGCATTTAGCGGCGCCGGTTTGGGAGACTATACAGGCCTCTTCCGGAGCCTAAGGTTTTTAGATGATGTCTGTGCTGATAACTTGCCGTCAACATTAGATCTGAGTCCCTTTGAATTGTGCACGTCTTCGATGAAATTTCGTGCTCGAGCATTCTTGCTGGTTATCATAGGGCTCAAGAACTCTTGTTATACTCAAACACGGAAATAAACCAACGCACACAAACTCAAACTTTCTTTGCCAAAGTCCTCTGCTTCTCTGCATGTTCCACCACTTTTTCTTCCACAGGCAGCCCTGCACGCAGAAGAAAGCACATCAACGAGGTAAACCGCCATAGTCAAGCATGACCATACACGTCTTGTCACTGCTAGCCATAGCGTCAACTTGTTCAGGTAAATGCCACTGAGCAGTGAACAGGAGCAGGCGTGGGGGGAATGATGTGGCAGATGTAACCGATATTTTCAGGTTGAGGCTATAGGTATAGTCTTCTAGTGACATCTCCTGTGGCAACTAATCCCACAGCAAGCGGACAGGTCCACTGTCCAAAATATGCAGAGAGCCTGGGCTATAAGAACTGGAGGGCGGAAATGGTCAGAACAATCCAAGGCGACGACAATCCACTATTAGCTGAACAAGCATTCCCACCCGACCCATAAAAAACATGAAATCGCAATCGTTGGGCCAGTGGAAGGGAAGGCAAGACGAAGCACGGGGTTGCCATGAAAAACTTAGGTGGGCAAGGATGAAGGAGGGGACGTTGCCCGCTGCCATGAATACACCTGTGTGCCTCACCTTTCCTCCTGCGGGTGGCGTTGAGAAACCGGCGCGCAAGGTTCACGCTCGCGCCCGTGCCGTCGCCAAACTCCTCGATCTCGTCCTCCGTGGTGGGCACCCAGAAGGGGTCCTCCTGCACGGGAGGGGTCGAGCGGGAGCCGGGAAAGACAACCAAGTAGAGAGCATTTTTGACAGGAGGTCAAAAATGCTTTCCTCAGGGCCATGCAGGACAGCCCACCAAACAGACCGACGCTAACAACAAGTAAAAATGTCGGAGCCTGGTAGAGTGAGGAACCTGCACGTAAGTAATGTTGCGCATGAGCATAAGATTTAGCAAACTTAGTGTTTGACTGCATGCTTGGCCTGGGAGGCCTTGGGCGGACCAGCTGGCAGCCCAGCAGAGCTATTGCCTAATCTTAGCCCTGCACTATGCCTAACCTTAGCCCTGCGCCATGTCGACCCATACAGCGTGCAGGCCAACACCAAGATGCAAGCTGCACACACCTCCCCGCCCCAAAGCGCAGCAGTCGCCACACACCTGGGCACACGTGACACAAGTGGCTATTTTGGGTATGCGACATGGCTTCCATCACGGCAGTGGTACTAATTTCCAAAAAGAGGCGATATTCATACATCAATACTACTATATAATCATAGCAGTAGATAAGCATAGCCCAGGATCGCAGGCTTCCCAGCACCATCTCCCACGGTGTGCGTGCTTGCGGTTCTTCCCTACATCCCTCACCGGCATGATCTCCCAGTGGTTCATCTTCAGCTGGGGGCTGGCGGCGCCGGACGTCTTGCGCCGCAGCTCGTCCGCAAAGCCAAAGCTTTCCGCGGCAGGCAGGTAGCAGAGGACTGGCAGAGGAGGGGGCAGGGGAGGGGAAGCCAGCCGCACACGGGGCATGATCAACGAGGCATGAGAACAGATAAGCCATAAGGCAAGCTTATGCATGGGGGAGGACGACAATGAGATTTTTACCCAACAGGTGAACAAAACGCATTGTGGCGCAAAACGCCCGAAAGATACGCACCACCAAAACAAGGACATCACAAAGCAAAACAAGTAGATATACGTCATAGGCCCCTTGCAGGCCTTGCTATATTGACGAGCCAACCCGTGTTATGATTCCCTTGCTACATTGCGTACCATCCCCGTTGCGGAACAGTCAACAAGGGCAGCCATGTATGGCGGAGCAGATATGATACCAAGAGCAAAGCAAGGCAAGGCTAGACACAAATCACATCCCATGAACGCAGTGGCTAGCATACCCGTGAATAGGCCCGAGCCCTCTCGCATCTCCTCCTGCAGGATGCGCGCGCGCCGCTTGCTGAGGACCGCGTACACCTTTCCCAGCGCCTCAGCGGTCGTCATCACCTGCGCCAGGTGGCACAAGAGGAGCAGGGGTGGGTTGACGGACAAGCCGGAGAGTGAGCAAAGACAAGTCCGACACGTCCCTTTGAAAGATGCGCAGGAGGAAAGGAATGGGACGATACAACAGCCAAGGTGTGACAGAGGGAAGAATAAACAGACAGGGAAACTGGGTTCAGGGGGAACCGGAAGGGGCATTATAGAACCCTTAAAGCGATACCCCTACGCCCATATTGTAGCGACCCCTTAAAAGTGATACCCCTACGCCCATGATGTCCATTCAAGTGCGAGCGACACACATGCTGTCGTAAACCCTGGCAAGCAGGCACGCCTTCCCCCCAAACCACCTGGGTGCATGGCCCTCAAAGGTGACCCCGCCATGTGCCACCACGCAGACCTAGCAGTGTGCGCACACCTTGATTGGATGGTAAGGAATGCTTACCACGCCATCCTGCTTACACTGGCAACGTTGTTCGCCCAATATCCCACAGGTTACCCGTGCACCCACGCACGCAGCATGCCACGCACGCAGTATGCCTGCACTCCCATGCCTGCACCTGGACTATACCCATGTAGGCACGCATGCCGTGGGGAAACACGCCCGCACTCGCACGTGCACTCGCGCATCAACAAAGCAAGCACTCGTGTACGCATACAAACCGTTCATGCATGCACGGCCATACAACCGCAGACATGCACACGCGCACTTACCTGGCACAGCGTCATGGCCTCCACGAGCCGCGGCTCCGCCTTCATCACTGCCATCCGGCACGCGTCGCGCATCGCCGTGATCACCTGCCCCGAGTTGGGGCCACGGCTATAACTAGCGCTCGCCTGTGCCTCCCCCTCCACCCCTTCTGCTGGCGCCCCTCCTTGCGCCCAGCACACGTCCGCCGTTACCTCAAACGCGCAGCCCCAGAGCGGCTCGTCGCACAACGGACCGCCCGCTGCTGCCAGCTGGAAGCCCGTCTGCAGGCTGCTCTGGATGGATTCCACCAGGTGGTCGCGGCCACCAGCAGAAAAGGCGGTGTTGCTAGCTCCGCCGACCTCTTCCCCTCCCTCCCTTGCGTCTCCCTCGCTTCCAGCGACCCCCCCCGTGTTTGTTCTGGCATCCCCACAGCCACCGTCAGCAAGACCCAGCGCGCGTGACAGTAGAGGCACGCCACGCACGCGCAGCCCCGCCTGGGCATGCCCCCGCGAGGCGCCCGCCTGTGATTCGGCGGCCAAACCCCCCGACCCCGGCTCTTCCTTCCCTTGCAACCCAGGCCCTTCCTTCCCTTGTAACAGCTGCCCTTCCTTCCCTTGTGGCTGCGGTTGCGGCGGCAGCACAAGGTCAGCCCCCGAGAGCAGTAAGTTGGGCCCTACTTTCTTGGGCCCCAGCGCCCACACACGCCGCAGATAGCCCGCCCAGCCGTCCTCCACCCCCTTGGCCGCGTCGCTGCCAGGCCGATTAGGGCTGGCGATGTTGCCGCTGGCGTCCTTGTTGTTCGCGGCCGCCGCCGCCAATGTGTCCTGCTCCGAGGTATCTGCCGCGGCCGCCGCTGCCAGCAACCGCCCCCGCAGCACCTCGACTTGGTCCGTGTCGATGTGGGTCGCGTACACCTGCTGGGTGGAACTAGTACTGGTCGCCGCACCCGCCGCGCTTGCGTGGCCAGAATCCGGGCGGACCGATGGCGCGATCTCCGCCCCGTTTCCAGCAGCAGGCCCAATGCCTCCCTTCCCAGGGGTGGCACCGGAGGACTCCGCCACATGGGCTGTCGCTGTCGCTGCTGCGCTGGCATCCACGCGAGCTTCTCCCTGCGCGTGTGCCGGTTGTGCCTGCGGTTGTGTGTGGTGCTGGTAGCCCCCCTTTGTGACGGCAGCCAGCAGCAGCGAGGATGACTCGAGCGCATGGATGAGGGCCTCGGGCATGGCCATCGCACGCACACGGATCTGCAGACCAAAGAATCAAAAGACCGAACATCGTCAGGTACATAGAAACACTACTAGAAGATTACGCTGAAAGGGCACTAGGTGGAGCTGCCGGACGCAGCGGCGGCGTGTCGGGGCCCATAAGCCGCACACGGCTGCAGCAGCACGCGTGGGACAGACTTTGGTTAGTGTCAATAATACCCATGGACAGATGAAAGCGTTGCCAAAGCACGGACATGATGACTCATTGTTTTCCCATTCGTGGGAGGATCACTACGGGTCTCCCCACGCAGCGGTGGTTGACCCTCGAAGAATGGCTGGAGGCGGCAAGCCCCAGACAAAAAGCACAAGCAGGAAGCGCCATCAGGTCCTCATGTGTATTGTACTCTAAACGGGTCCCATTCTGTGTACATGCTCCCATCACCACAGTGCTTATGGCAGCGCCATCCCCATGCCTGCAACCGGCTCATGCTCCACCCCACAGAGAGAGATGGATGCCGATAAACACTTGCTTATGGCCCCAATAAACATGGAAGCGACAGAACTATTGGATGAATAAAAGTTCAACAACAAACGCTCATGATGAAAGCAATATGCGATAATCTGGGTGTATAATGCACTAATGCTGATCGCTGAACAACCAAGTGCACAAAGAAAAGCGTGCACCAATCTATTACATGGTCGACGAACTGCCATGATGATTGACGAGGACAGCCATGGCCATTGTGACGTACAGTGCACATCTTGTCTGGCGTGGTCACCTCCACCACGCGCGAGGCGTCCCTGCCAGATGTCGCCGCCTCCTTGAACGCCACCAGTGGGGGGGACACATGCATCTCAATGCGCGCGTACACCTCCTGCAAATGACGGACAGCAGCACCAGAACTTTAACTTTGGTGAAAATAGGTTGGTGTGGCAGTGGGTGGACTAGGAAGGCGCCACCGGGTAGGAAACCCAACCCCCACATCCATTCGCTAGCAGCATGCATGGCACCTCAAGGCCCGGGTGCTTGTATATGATTGGATTCATACTGGTTATTAAAAGCATCATGTGCATCAACTGCACGCATGGATATGCAAGTCCCAGGAATGTGACAATCCGAAGAATGTACCGAGGGAAATCAAGAGGGCAGGCGATGCTACCTTGCAAAACGCATGCCCGGTCATTCAGGGGAACATAGTTTGTCCCTCCAATACGTTCATGCTCATTCAGCGCACTGTGTAGGACACATTTCCACAACATTACAGGGAGGCCAAGAAGCATGCACCGGCAGTGACAGCATGCATCAGAGGCAGGCATGTAATGGCTAAGGGGGGCACTAAGCACGACTCGGCCACATGGCCATCTGCCGACTTGTTCAACATTTTGGCCCACATCTGCTCTCAGGCAGACAACCTACTGTAGTAGACGACGCCGGTCTAGCGATAGCTTCGCGAGGCGATCCCTTTGGGCAAAGTGGCTGATTTCCAGTTGTTTGTTGAGAAAAGTTGCCAAGTGTGTGATGTTGCAGATGCCAGCTAATGAACAGGCCAGGCCCTGAACTGCTGGACCGGACAAAATCTTTGCACCACAGAGCAGGCCGTGCTTGAGCTGCCGTGGCTCACCCGCAGGTCTTTGAGGCAGCGCTCCAAGTGCACCTCGCCGGCCGCGCTGGCAACCGCCACAGGGAAAAACACACAGCCGCCACAGGGAGAAACAGGGGCATGGGAAAAGGAGAGGCAAGGCATGATCATCAGCAGGGAGATGTGGAGGAGCACCGCCATCAAGTCAGGTATGCCAAGAAAACCACTGGCCCCCAAGAACACGCATGGCATGATGGACTAGGTGGCCGCCCCCAAGAACACGCATGATGGCGCTGTGGGCACGCGTAGTGATGCATCATGCGGCAGGCAAGCACATGGCAACGCACATGGCACAATACCGCGAGGAGCGAATGGTGTCACCAGGCGGACCACAGGGGGCTCCCAGGCACAGGCCAGGACATGCCTCGGTACACAAAGGAGCCGGCAACGGGCAGCAATACTCAGCAGGAGGCGCCTGAACGCATCGCGAAAGCATCGAGTACAGCACATGCCCTCACTCTTTCCGTTCCTTACGGCCAAACATCGTATGCGCTCTTAGCATGTTTCAAACAAGAGTTGGCAATCTTACGTGGTCGTGTCTACTATCAGACAACCAGCACAGGCCTTGTGTGCTTACACGAAAAAGCCAAAAAGCGGTTTGAGCACTCAACCACGCCTACTGTGTACATAACAAGCTTGTCCAAAATAATTTACACTACTATAATCGTATTATTGCCACTTCCGACTATGTACAGGATTTGCCCACCCAGTAATCGACATCAGCGATTACTCCAGCAATGGCCCTGCACCTATGTCTCCTAATCATGCCTTGTCCACATACTATGTCTGTTTCCCTTCATCCCGGTTGGCCAGTGTGTCCTATGTGACGACGGCACCTGACAGGGTGCGACTGCTAGGCCTCGAGCCGCCATCGTCGCTCACCGCAGGATGTGCTCCCCAGTCTCCTGCACCACCACCTCCACAAACGGGTCGGCGCGATTGAGCAGGCGCAGGCCCTTGTCCTGCACAATCCACGCCATTTCCGATTGTCGTGGGGAAATGTCGTTGTCCGATTAACACGAGTGAGCATGAAACCCCATAAAAAAAAACAAACAGGTTTCTCTATAGAATGCTAAGAGTTTCCGCATCAAACGCCAGTGTCTCCAAGGTTGTTCTGGTAGCGTGAGGAGGCAGCCAGAGACGAGGAGATGGAAACCTACAACTAGTGCAAAAACTGGGCATGCGATGCCCCAACTCTCCATGGGCACCTGCCCTATCATCACGACCTCGCAACTCCCCAGCCTTTCGATGCTAATTCTGTTGCCACTCACCAGCTTGTCCATGTCCAGCGGGTGCGCAGGTTCAATGGCAACAGTCACGATAGGCGCCGACTGCTTGGTGTCATGTCACGTGTAGGTGGGGAGAGGGGGCCCGAGCGCCACAGCGGCCGAGGAGGGGACGCAGCAGCCAGATGTTCGGGTGCAAGTACACCGGGGGCAATATATTGGGAATGTCATAAGTATATACAAGAACGCATTGGATGCAACAAGAGCAAATGTAAGCTATTTATCACAGCTGCCTGCGCCACCGATCGCATCCACCCAAACAAGTACAAGAGCAAACGAAAGCTATTTATCACAGCTGCCTGCGCCACCAATCGCATCCACTCGAACAAGTACAGCAAACGAAAGCTATTTATCACAGCTGCCTGCGCCACCAATCGCATCCATTCGAACGAGTACAAGAGCAAGCTAAAGGTATTTATCACAGCTGCCTGCGCCACCAATCGCATCCAACCGAACAAATGCCGCGGCACGTGAAATCCCAACTCCCGTTCTTGCCGGATTCCGCATCACGGCACCATGCAAGCCACCTGCTTCCGTACATCGCAAGCCACTCCATTGACAGGGAACCCCGCGCCACATCGGTACATTTGGCGCAACATGCTGGGCCGCTTCCCAACTGCATATTCCTATCATCCCCATCATCCTGCCTCCCCTATGGTCCTGTTAGCATGCACAGACTGAAGTAAACAAATCCTCATAACACCCAGCCTTGGCAAGTGGCAACTGTAGCTGCTCCTAAAACCTGCATGCTGTCAGAAGCCAAGCCCAAAACATCCACTCCCCGGTTTTCCCATAACAGTCCATGCTTCTAGCGCCCCCTCCAGTTTGGCAGTGGTTGCCCATCAGTACCCCATGCCATTCACAGACCACTCCTGCTTCCAAGAAATGATCAAGGGCTTGCCCGACCGTGACGGCAGCAGACCCATGGACGCACCTGGAAGACCATGGGAGAGAACGGGCGGCACCACGGCGACGTGCTCAGGGTCCCTGACTTGATTATGTGGCCGCCCAGACCCTGGGGAGGCAGCAAGCCCACGAGGGGTACAAGCACACATCCACAAACGAGAGCACCATCACCAAAGGGTTGCATAGGATTGGGTTCACACACAAGAGCGTGCACAAAGGCCTCACAACGTGAATGAAAGGCTAATGCACGGCTGATGAGCGTGACTAGGCAGGACGGGAGGCAAACAAACAGCACCTCTTTCAGGCGCTGTGTGCTGTAAAGATAAACACACGACATCCTGTTTACAGTCATATTGCAACGCCATGCGCTAAGTATGCCGGGCTCTAGCAGTACAGTGTCAAGTGGTACTAGGAACTTCTGCTACGATCACTCCATGGTACCACTACCTTATGAGTCGTACACTTTGCAAAAGGGAGAAGGATGAGACAGCACTCCATTAGTCAATCGTGTCACCCAAATGAAAAGTTAACCACGACTAATACCATGGCTTTAATAACTGTGCGGTTATTGCTGCTAGAGCTACCGTCATCATGAAGAATGACAGGAAGACATCATCATGACTATAAAAGGGAGCAATCACTATTACCGTCACCGTTCATTAACGACACCCACTATGATTGCTATCATCTGCGGGCAAGCGTCCGCACAGGGCACGCACCACGATGCCGACCACGTTGCCGGCCGGCGCGCAGGGCAGCCGGTCCAGTCCTCGCCCCATCATCAGCAACAAGTCCAGCACCTCGGCCACCTGGGGACCGTGTGACGATGAGGATGCAGCGCTCGGGTCGTACTTGGCCGAGAGCACGTAGAGGCGCGCACCGGGGCGCAGCACGCCACTGGGAGATGGGCGGGGGCAGAGGGAGAGAGTGGGGTTAAGGAAGATTGGCAGGTGCAAATGGGGCCAAGGCTAAGGTGGGATGGGGGACAGGGACGGGGACGGGGACAAGGACGGGGCCGGGGCCGGGGCCGGGGCCGGGGCCGGGGCGGGGCTGGGGGCGGGGGCGGGGGCGGGGGCGGGGGCGGGGGCGGGGGCGGGGGCGGGGGCGGGGCGGGGGCGGGGCCGGGGCCGGGGCCGGGGCCGGGGCCGGGGCCGGGGCCGGGGCCGGGGCCGGGGCTGGGGGGGGGAAGAGGAAGAGGGGGAAGGTGGGATGGGGAGGGGCAGGGGGAGCTGGGATGCGATGGGGAAGGTGAGGGGGGATGAAGGCCAAGAATTGGAGGTGGAATGGCATATGTGTGTGTAGATGGGCAGATGGAGGGGAAGTTGACTGAGATGGGTGTAATGCCAAGAATTACACACATAGGACTGAGTTGCCGACCGATAGCAAGGTGTTCCGGCATGTGCTTGTAGGTAAGGGCATGTACACTTCCATGCCAGTGCCACGAGTCTACTACAGACGACACCTTAAGGCAGGGGTCCAGGGGAAGGGAGATAAGGCGAAACGTTTCCAAGGGTAGCCGGCAAGCGCTGGGGGAGATGATGGGCACAAGGGAATGGAGAAGGGATTCAAGGGGGGAGGGGAACACACAACAATGCCCGAACGACGCATCATTACGCCCATTCAAACCAGTGTGGCATCGCACCAAGGCCATGAAACGGTGGCTCCCATCCCCTGCTGCTAAGGGTACATGAACATGCCAACCAGCCCATTGGTGGACGGTTGCCCATACCAATGGAGGGTTGCCCCAGAGACGGGCGGTGCCATAGACACACAAACGAGGCGTTGATCAAAGGATAATAGCCGCAAGTAGACAGCATTGCTTCGGGATCTTTCTGGCATGCAATCCTGGCCTCACCTGAACACCCTGGCAAATGCGACAAATGCTTCTTCACTGGACGAGGCATCTGAACCGGCAGGGCCCTGGTGGACATCATGGATCCGCAAGCACGATCAATCCACGCGAGGACAACGTTGGAAGCAAGCCTGAGTACGCCCAGTGCGCTGGCATGTGGACGACCTAGCATCGCTACAAGCACGTAGGGCTCCTATTATATGACCCTACAGCAAGCAAGATGGGAGGGAAACCGGTGCAACTTCACCCACAGTTAGGTGTGGGCCACTCATGATCACCTTATGTGTATCTGGTGCAGAGGTACAAATAGCGGTCGATGAGGCATCCCACACAAAACCTTCAACAGTCTATGCCGCCGCTGACTCTGCAACACCCATGCCTATGTGATAGATCCCGTGCCAAGTTTCCACGCATCCTACCGTCTATTCCTAGACTGGAAGCAACCTCCCCCCTCCTGGCCTAATTAGTAAATCGGTAGTAATCTAAACAGCTACCCAACCAGAGGATTCCGGAGCAAATGCCACACACCCTCACTCCGGGCCCTCCCCACAAGTGCACTCGCGTGACTATCCTCCAGCCAAAGCTGCAGGGCCACCCCCTTGCCCCCTGCCTCTCTTCTCACCCCTGCTCCCTGCCACCCCCCACCCCGTGCCCTCTAACCACCCACATGTCCCCTCCCCTTCCCATCACCCGCCCTGTGTGCTGCCCTGCCCCCACCCATGTACCCCCTTCCAGGCGGATTCTCCCCCCACGCACCGTGCTGCCCTCGTGCGCCGCCAGCAGTGCCGCGGTCTCGTGCGGCAGCGACGCGCGCGGCACCGAGAACATCTTGGACACAAAGCAGACGCACGCGGCTGCGGCCGTCGCACTACAGCTGGCGACGTCACGCTCCACATCCCGCAACAGGGCTGCGCCTTGCTCGGGAAGCTGCAGCTCCATGGAGCGGAAGAGTACGGGCAGGCGCGTGGCCTGGCCAATGACGGGCGATGGCAGCGCCTCCACCACGGTGGCAAGGACAGCATCCGCACTGGAGAGGTGCGGTAGGCAGGAAGGGGGCAGGGTCACAGTGTGCGGCGTGCACATTGACAAGAGGATGACATATATGTGCAAGGCGGCCTGCAGACATCGCAGCATGGCAAGGGAGGTAGCATCCAGGCCAGGAACGTGGCATCTAGGCGGGCTAGCAGTATGTACATGGGCAGCAACAGCATGAGGGCCCAAAAGTGAGGACCCACACGGGCCCTATTCAAGCATCCCGAGAGCGCTCCTTGGGCTTGGATGCATGTGCGATTAACCAGCCGCTACACGGGCACCAATGCAGTAGCATTTGGCAAGCAGCACGAGCTGCCTTTATGTCTGTACATGAAAGCCCCTGGTTCTATACCCAACCCAGCCTCCATTAAGGACTTATTAGTAACACGTCTAACTAATTAGTCAAAATGATAAACCGATTGGCCGAATCGCTGTTTTAGCCCATGCTCGTGTGGCTGCTTCATCGAACAAGAGCCTGAACGATCTCCCATCGCCCGCACTGTTTGGAGGACGTGACGGTGAAAAAAACATCTCTCCCTCTCTTATCCTTAGAACGCATGCACACAAGAGAATCGGAGGAGCGCCGTCAGGCACGACGGAACGCCTCTAATCATAGGGTGCCGCCTCGACTCAGATCATGCATGGAGGTGACGGTAGAGCACTCGATTTGCAAGAGGGACATGCGTCGAATAGTAGTGCCCATGATGTCGAATTATCTGAGAGACAGCCGAGGCCTTTGGCAACAGCCGGTGCCCATAATGCCTGCCAGTAGCTCGATGTCATCTGGCCGGTGCACGGTCAGCACGCGGGCGGCTCGCGGTTCACACGGACAATGACCCCAATAAGATGTTACACGGGGGGGAGGGGGGGCTATCAAGGAGACAACCAGCGCAGGCCAGAAACGGGGGGGAGGGGGGGCTATGCCGATACTCTAACGTCCAGCTTCCGATAACCTCATCCTGCACCTCATTGCGTGTGTGTGGGGGGGTGGGGGGGAAGAAAGATTATGCCACTCACAGCGGCAACCAGCGTGACATGATGGACTGGATGGCCACGCGCGTGTCCGAGTGGTTCAGGTCACGGGCAGGGACCTGCAGGGATGCGCCCGACCAGTGATCACCAAGCCCGCAGAGGAGGGTAACAGCGTCAAGATGGAGGGTGAAACATCTGCAAATGTGGCGCTGATGGCATGCACCAGAGCCGGCATGTTAGGCAGAGGAGCAATTACTGTGTAGACTCTTGTGCCAGGCCATAGGCAGGGCAAGGGAAGCAACCCATGCATATGGGTATCCAGCCGTGGTTAGCTTGGGGGGCTGGCGGCAGGCTATAGCAACCACACTGTAAGGGCATGCGAGTCAATGCAACAAACCCGTTTCTGCCCAGCCAGGAATCTACCTTACTGCCCACCAGGAAAACCTATCTCAAGATAGTGGTGACATGGCCAGACACCATTGAAAGACACGTAGCACAAGCCACCAGCACCTTGCAGGCCACGGAACTATAACCGACAGATGTGCTGCGCACACAATGGGGTCAGAGTGTCCTCCCACCGTCACTTTGAGTGAGTTGAGCATCTTTGAGGCAGCCTCTGGGTCAGGGTTGAGGACGACCGCGTTGTACATCTGCAGACATGGCCAGGGAGGGGTCGGTGAGGGCAAGGGGCAGCATATTACCACACATGGGTCAGCGCTTCTGACTGCACGACATGCTCAGAAGCCACCCGCCCGGGGATGGTACACGCATGTGTGCGTGCCAGGAACACATGTTTTCCTGTGGGAAGGATTCACAGTTCGTGGCAACAGACGGACATATATTGAAAAGATGGGAGATGAACGAGGTGCCAGAAGCGAGATCACCTGGGGCCAATGGCGGTCCCAGCAAGCGCTGATGCCCTTTCATGACTGAGGGTGTAAGACACATCACCACGACGCTACGCATGCACGAGGGACAGAGGGTTGCTAATGTTCATGAAAGAGACGTATCATTGCCACGGACGAAAAGAGAGATGGACGGTATCTACACACACGTAGCAACCGCTGCCGGCTGCTGCTGCCACAACTCGAGGACCATGCCACTTGACCCATCCGTATCGACCCACACAAACACGATAGTATTATATACCTCCAACAGTGGTGGCGCCCACAGTCCCCAACGGCTGCCAACGCCAACCCAAGGTAAAGTATCAAGGACACCCTATTTGCTGCTAACATCCCACCCCGCCGTTGATGCCACCCAAGGCTAGTGCCTATAGAGTATATGCCACCCACTTTGCCTCCACCTGCCCTAGCGGCCACCTATGCAACCACCACGGGTTCAAGTCCCTACCTTCCAGAGTGGCTCCAGCACCATCTGCGCAAACATGGGCTTGAGCTTGCCTGCTCGTGGTGGAGGGGAGGGCGGGACACAGCCAATGCAGGCAAGCACGGTCGGGTAGAGTCCGTGGTGAGTACGAGGATGACAGCACAGCCATGCCCACCAGTACATCATGCCAGGTACCGGTGCAACCAAAAACACCCACCACCCCTTGCGGCGATGAAACAAGCCGTTCGATACCTCCACTGCGCAATCTGGTACAGTAAAATGCACAGAGCATAACCGATCACAGCCTAGAATAACCACCCATGTACGTACGCGGAAAATGATACTGCCCATACAGCTCGACTCCACATTCTCGGAAGATGGCATGCATAGGTGAACATAAAGCATAGCAGCAGAGGGCAGCTAAACAAATACCATACTCAAAATAAAGCTTCACCAAGAAAGTACCTGCAGCGGCCTTTTTCCCCATGATCTTCTTTGTCTTGGGGTTGAAGTAGTAGTCCCCCCACAGCGCGCGCCGGAGGGCCTTGGCCGATGCTCCCAGCTGGCAGGCCCGGCCGCAGGATGAACCAGCACAAGCGATAGCGGGCATGTGATGTCAGGCTCATCAGCACTAGATCACAGATATGGATCATGCTTGCCATGTATCATAGAGACATAGACGTATTTCACAGAGCTTTCATAGAAGAAATGCGCAAGAGTGAGCGGTGAAGGCTTAGATGACGCAAGATGGTAGCGGTTCACACGATGTAGCCGTTGAGACAAAGCACTTCTCGTGGGCAATGCATGCAGCAGGCCGGTACAAGTTCCTCTTGCTAAAATATTACTACACCGCAGCAGACATCCATGTCCAGTTCCGCTGCGATCGGATGCCCGCTGGCCGGCACCTTTTAAAGGTGTGCGGAGCCGAGGCAGGCCCTCCGCTAGAGCACCGTTGGCAGGCACAGGCCACGCCCGGGTGACCGAGGCATGTCACACACATGCACCCACCAATCGGTTGTAAAAGAGCGGCCTTACTGGGCGCTGAATAGGCTTACAATCAAACCACTCATGCGACGAGCACAGCCGTGCGCTTTTACCTTTTGTGCGTACATGTCGGCAAACTGTTCGATGCGGAACGCCCAGCCATCCACCGCACTGGCAAATACGACGTTGCCCTGCGCGGGCGAGAACACGTCCGGGCACACGTCCAGGTCCTGCCCGACGCACAGGATGTTGGGGGGCGCGACGCAGCAGGGGTTGGAAGGTTGATGCAGCAAGGGGGGTGATGCAGCAGGGGTTGCAGGGTTGATGCAGCAGCAAGCGGGGGGGTGAAGCACAGCATGGGAGTTGCGGGGCGCAGCATGATGTCAGAGGGAGATGGCAGCAGCCACGACACAAGCGCAGGAGGGTGTGCAATCCCAAAATAGGCGAAGCCTTGCCAAGCCGACCAGGCTGGTAAGGCCGCACAGGAAGGCAGAGACACACAGCCGCCAGGTGGGCGGGTGCGATTCCCGTGCCCTTCCATGCCATCCTTGAAATCTAAAGCCTCCTCCTGACAATGGAAGAGCACACCGCGATGTGCGAATGAGCGGATAAGCCGTTGACAATGGTGCATGGGATGACGGGTGGGGCCAGGAGGCGACTTTGCACCCAAATGCTCCCTTTCTGCTGGACCTGTTCAACCTCTCTCCGCCTCTGCAACAGTATGGGTAACAGCATACCTGACTCCATCGGCCCCATGGCTCCCCTCACCTCGAACGCGGCGTTCAGGTTCTCCTCCGCCGCTGCGTCCCCTTCGTCCCCCTTGGCCCCCCCGGTCTCCCCCCCCTCTCCCCCGTGTGCCAGCAGCGAGTCCACTTCCGACAGGTACTTCTCCGACTGGAACCCGCTGACCACGTTGTTTACCTCGGCCACGATCGCCTGTGGTGGCGCACATGGCACGGTGCGGATGACAGCAGGGACCGGCCAACGATAGCAATGAGACAACCAGCGCAGGCCTGAAACCTGAAGAATCCGGACCATGGTAGCTCGAGCCTACCATGTAGGCCAAGTATGTGTTAGAACGAACATCCGTTATGAAGGGTTGTAAGAACGAACATCCGTTATGAAGGAGGCACGGACTCCAAGGCCTTCTCTTGTTGCCCCCCCCAAAACAAAACAAAAAAATAATAACGCTACCTACGTACACGTTTGGAAGCATCTTGCATGAACGCTGGCCCGTGCAGACGATGCTCCACGACGGCAGAGGCAGAGATGCCGGCGCGGTCTTACCACTGGCCCTCACTCGCTCACATGATGGTGGCAGGACTTGCGCCTTCCCACATGATTGCCCGCAAATGTCATACATCCATGTCCTAAAGGCCATCAACGTCGTCCCACGCCACGCGCCCAGCTTGGTGGGATACCTGCATCCCACCAACACCCTAGCATGTCCCACATTGATGTTCCAACTATCATGAATGCCGTCCCACGTTGCGCGCCCACCTTGAGGCGGTGGTAGGCCTCCTCCGGCGTCAGCTGCAGCTCGCAGATCAGGCGGTCGATCTTGTTGATGACGAGGCACAGGGTGAGCCGCTCGTCGTACGCCTGCAAGTGGGGGCATAGGGGGGTTGGGGTGGGGGTTGGGGGGTGGTGGGTGGCGGGTGGTTGGTGGTTGGTGGTTGGTGGTTGGTGGTTGGTGGTTGGTGGTTGGTGGTTGGTGGTTGGTGGTTGGTGGTTGGTGGTTGGTGGTTGGTGGTTGGTGGTTGGTGGTTGGTGGTTGGTGGTTGGTGGTTGGTGGTTGGTGGTTGGTGGTTGGTGGTTGGTGGGGTGGGGGTGGTGGGTGGGCGGTGGGGGTGGGGTGGGGGGGTGGGGGTGGGTGGGGGGCGCCATCGTGGATTCAAGGGGCAAGCAGGCAGCCACGCATGTGAGCATGCAAGGGTGTGTTATACGCCAGTGGGGTAATGATGCCAAGAGGTCATGACGATGATGACGGCGATGATTATCAAAGTAGAGTTGTGAAAGGGCAGCACACAAGCAGTGCAGGGCAAGCAGCCCGTGAGAGCAATGAGGGTTTGGCACGGTGCCGTCCCAGAGAACAACGGTATTCGCTGCATTGCTTTGAATGATATAGAATAGTGAAAGGAGACTGTCATGCCATAACAAATATTTTCATTTTTACACTTCACACCCATACTGTCTGGGTGGTACAGGGACGTGTGCCTTGCGTCCGCTTACGAGACAAACTGAAGGCAGGGTGGAATCACAGGGCAGTAAGAAGAGTCGCCGAAACGATTAGGCTGAGGGCGTGGCGGAGGCAGCATGTAGACTTCAGGCGCATGGCTAGTAGCAGGCAAGTGCACGAACACAGCACAGACAGAGGGTGCGACCAGGTTGGGAGTGAAACCAGCACCGAAATTGCCGCCCTTCCGGTTACCGGACAATCGCAGCGAGCGCTTGCAGTAAAGATGGCGATGTTATCATCAACGTAGAGGTGGGAGAGCAAGAGGGGCACCGCCTACGTGCACTGGAACAAGGCATGGGAGTCCGCTTGATGGGGCGTCTGGGCACCCGTTTGGATGCACACCAAGCAACCGAGCTACAGCAGGATCGCGTGTGCATGGGCACCGCTGCGCACCTGGCGCAGGACCGCATGCGTCTGGATGCACACGCCCTCCACCGCGTCCACCAGCGCGATGGCGCCATCGGTCACGCGGACGGCCGTCGACACCTGGCATCGCGCCAGCAGCAGCAAGCAGGATGCGCGACAGGGAGAGGCGCGACATGAGAAGAGCGAGCAGGACAGACCAGAGGCACCAACGACAGTGCATTTTGTCAACACTTAAGATGTGTGATGCAGGACAACTAAACGGAAGGGGGGGAACATGGGCAAATAGGACGAATGGAATGTTGCGTAAGGACCTGTCATCATCCAGCAAATTTCCATCCTGCCTCTGTGCCAGCATGCGATTAACATCCGCTTTTGGTCCATGTCCCATGCAATCCAGGACAAGTCCAGCAGACTTGCCAGGGGTTGGAACTCTGCTACAGCGAGGCAAATGCACCCAAAGCAGCTGCCAAGCCCAGCAGAAATGAAATTAAACACACGACTAATGCACACAGAGACATGACTCGAAGGTCCTCTTTTATGGGAGTGACCCGGGATGCGTTTTACCTAACCAGGTACAAACTCTGTCAAAAAGATGGAGATACATCAAGGCTTGAGCTCCCTGTCTCTCTTAGCAAACCTGATAGGCGAGCTGGATAACGTCGTCGAAGCATAAGATGCCTAATATTAATCCCTCAACGTCACACGGCGGCTTGGTAACCGTACACGAAACATGACCCTTGTGCACTGCAAAACCAAAAATTGAAATGCGTACCTCGCTGCAAAAGTCAACATGCCCTGGTGAGTCGATCAGGTTGATTAGGTAATCATTATCATTGTTACTGTTCACGTCCTCCTTCCCGGCAGTCTCTTGACCTGGAGTGGTCACTTGCTCGGCAGACTTGGGCGAAAACAGCAGGGATATTGAGCTGGATTTCATCGTAATACACCGGAGCTGCTCATCGTCGCGGCTGTCGAGATAGCGAAGCTGCAACCATATAATGCACCAGGAGCGCGGTTGATACCAGATTATAATATCAATAAAAAAGGTGCAGAATTGTAATCATCATGCTACATGGCACACGTGGACATAGCATGCGCAGAAAACTAACCAAGTATAAATTACCTTTCCGACCATTTTGGGATGAATAAGTCCATTGCACGCAATAAGGTTGTCGCTCAACGTTGTTTTGCCATGGTCAACATGAGCAAGCACACAAACGTTACGAATGCGTGCCTGCTGCGACTGGAGCGCCCGTAGGCGCTCCACTGAAACAACTGGCATGGCTACTGTGTTCGATGAAGATCCATTAATTGGGGTACCTTTCTAGTTTCTGTCATGAAAGCACCCGTGCGGCTTTAGCGCAGAAGTCGGCCATATCCAGTGGCATTTGGGCATACCAGCTCCTGGAAAGGCTGGTCTGCTAATTCTGTCTGCCTCACAGGTCTACTCTCAGTCTCTCACTTCTCAGGCTGGGATATTCTAGCGGACGCAGGTGCAGCGATCAGTACCTAGTCAGGGCTTCCAGTATGCCAGAATCGCCCACCTCCTCAGTTCAGTCGTGCGCTACAGTATGTAGGCCACTATAGATTCTCTGCTGCCCCTGGGCGGCGTGGGACACAACAACAACAACAACGCAACCCTATTCCGCTCGCTTACTCTCCCAACGTTTTACGACCGTCAGATGGGTGAATCTGACGGACGGACGGACAGGTACACCCGAGAACCGCACAGATGTAGCCGAAATCCGCACAGATGTAGCCGAAATCCGCACAGATGTAGCCGAAAAACCGCACAGATGTAGCCGAAAACCGCACAGATGTAGCCGAAAAACCGCACAGATGTAGCCGAATAGCCTTGTCCAGTGGAAGTGGAGGCCAAGGAGGCTCGCAGTCCTCCCAGAGCCCTGTCCAGTGGCCCGACATGCTGCATGCTGCATGCTGTCGAATCGCCTGGAGTACCGCACATGCTACATGGACCGGCTTGCTGCGGCGCGCCAGGAGGATTTGGAGCCGTCGGATGGGGAGGAGTTGCCCCAACGCAAGGGGCGACGAAAAAACGGGAATAAATAGGGCGCACACCGTACGTTGCGTAGGTGATGTTGTTGGGCGTAATGGACAAGAACTACTGGTCTTGAAATAAAACTTGCGTCCCGGTAGGCCGCCGGCCGGACTGGTCCACTCTGTACGTTTTAGTGTTTGCTAGCGTCCGCGTTCCTCCGGCAGGTTGCCGGCCGGACTGGTAGTTTTTGCTAACATCCCTAATGTGTACACATTCAACAAAACATGGTTCGAACAGTCGATGATAACGCAGTCCAAATCTAACAACAACAACAGTATGTAAGAAGTCTTAGGGCCTGAGGCCCGGTCTATACGGATTTTAAAAGTTAAAACCGAACCGGTCATTTTTAGCTGAAAATTGGGTCCGGAGGTAAAAATTTCAGTCTATACGAAACTAAACTGTCTGGACCGCAAGTAGAGTGGTTCCCGCCAAGTCGATGACGTGGCGCCAGCTCCGTGCCCGGGCAATCAGGCAATTACAGGCAATTGAACCCAAAACACTGACGGCGGGGAAGGGGAAGATGACCCGCGGTCGCCAGCCATGGCGGACAATGCCGAAGGAGATGGACCATTTCTGCCACCCGAAGCGCGAAATCATTGCGTGCCATGCGGAGTCGCCCATGGGAAAACGCCGAAGTGGACGATGAGAGAAAAAGCGCGTTTCGGGCATGTCCTAATTGACGAAAGCATCCGAGCAGCGTATTTTAAAGGATATATATCGGTTTCTTTTTACTTTTTATGATGATTTGTAGTCGTAAACTTGCAAGGGTGGCCAGAAATCGCCGAATCTAGCGACCATGCTGCACAACTTTGGTGTGCCGCAATGCGCCATTTTGCGGCCACCGCCTGGGCTAAGGTAATGCCAGCCATGCCAGGTAAAGCTGAGTTATCGTTTCCTTGTCGACGTAAGACGTTTATGTATACGTTCTAGCTTGTGTAGCACATTCTTTTTGCATTATTCATGTTCTTTCTTGACCATGGCCTGGCCCCTTCCTAAAACACCATTCTTAGATGCCTCCCTCAGTCAGTTGACCTGCCATAGTGTGATGGTGATAAGTTTTAGAGGCTGTATGGGTTTGAATACCTCCATATATGTTTGTTATACATTTCCCACACACATATTGCATGAGTGTGAGGCAGTTGGCTGGTCTCTGTGGCATCATCAAGCATGTAACCGGTGAGTAGAAGCTTCCCATTGTCAGTGAGCATGTGCCACCAGGTGTGCTGGCCATCACCTGGCAAGCTATAGCAGCTTAGGCCTAGTTAATCCTTGCTAGGGCAAGCTGAAATAGGCTTCACATCACTAGTTTGTTGGTGGCTGCCTCCTAGAATGCATGCCTTGCGTAGGGTGTCCGTACCACGTTACCTACGTGCATGGACAAGGTGGCACCTGCACATAGGTGCCATGTAAGGGCAGTGTGATGATGCAGTTATGTTTCCCCATCATTGTGGAAGGGAAATGTATTGTATGGCATGGTTGGTGGCCTTATTAGTAGGTAGTATGCCAAGCCCTACCCCCTTGGTTGCTTTTTACCAACGGTACCCCTACGGGCTGTACTGGGTGTACGTAGCTGCTGGTATACCCAACCAAGTGATGACCCCAATGGCTCAAACTGCTCAGCAACTAATTGTTTATCATCCCTGAAGTGGTAAGTGCCTAGCTCTTAGAACATGATTCAAAATACACATTCTACCAAAACTGAAAACGCGCGTCTTGACCGCCCTGACTTTGACGGTAGTTATACATGGCCTACTCTGAATATATGTAAGGTTGTGATGTATCAACCCGAAGAGCAACTCATGCACATGCTTGGCCCCCAAGGACAGCCATTGGATATGGGTAGGTTGGATGGCGTCTGGTTTTCAAAGTTGTGAAGTTACAACCGATGCATCGGCAGTATTTCTGCCCATTTAGGGGTTAAGTTTGACAACTGTGATGACTACCATTGCACATGCATCCTTTTTGACATTACAATAGCGGGATTAGGCAACATTCTCATCCTCACCGCTTGCGGGTAAAAAAAACTGGCAACCAAACACCATGCCACACGTGGCACACTCAAGCATACACCAAGGTGGGTAAAAAAACTGGCAACCAAACACCATGCCACACGTGGCACACTCAAGCATACACCAAGGTGGGTAAAAAAAACTGGCAACCAAACACCATGCCACACGTGGCACACTCAAGCATTATACACCAAGGTGGGTAAAAAAAATGGCAACCAAACACCATGCCACACGTGGCACACTCAAGCATACACCAAGGTGGGTAAAAAAAACTGGCAACCAAACACCATGCCACACGTGGCACACTCAAGCATACACCAAGGTGGGTAAAAAAACTGGCAACCAAACACCATGCCACACGTGGCACACTCAAGCATTATACACCAAGGTGGGTAAAAAAACTGGCAACCAAACACCATGCCACACGTGGCACACTCAAGCATTATACACCAAGGTGGGTAAAAGAAACTGGCAACCAAACACCATGCCACACGTGGCACACTCAAGCATTATACACCAAGGTGGGTAAAAAAAACTGGCAACCAAACACCATGCCACACGTGGCACACTCAAGCATTATACACCAAGGTGGGTAAAAAAACTGGCTAGCATGTTGCATGTCGTAGGTCACATGTCAATGCACGGTGAAGGGTGCCAAAGCGGTGAATAAGAATCCCAAATGCACGCTCTATGACCTGCCTGCACAAAGAGATGTAATAGTTACATGCGTCCTCTTGGACGCTGAGACCCCTTCCTGGGTAGGGAGTCACAAGCCAAGGCTTGATGATGTATGCCTCATCTGCCACTATGTAGAATCCTTCTGGCAGGCCAACACGTGCCAATTCCGTGTGCAAAGAGCTGACACGAAATGCGACACTGTCATTGGTACTGCCGCAACATTTGTTGGAGCCATACAGAAAACGACATTTCGAATCGCACACAGCTTGCATGACAAGCGCATAAAACCCCTTACGATTCTAGTACTGCCTGGGGTTCGCTACCTCCGACTTGAAGGTTTTTTTTTATCTTGATTGCGATACCATCGAGCGCACCAACACAACCATCAACAACTCCCCTGGTCGTCTGGTTGAATCGAAACCATCGGCCAAACGCGACAGTTCTCCCGAATCATCCGTGGTTGCGAGTGCGCTTCTCATTAGCAGCTCGCGGCAAGCCAAACCGACTTACGTAGGGCTTGGAAACGTGCACCACGCCTGGAGAGACCTCTTTATCCTGTACGCCTTCGCATCATCTTCAAATCCTGCAAATCATTCCAGTCCTCCCTGTCAATCCTGTCCTCGTCGGGCTTGCGCATAAGGTGGTATGACTGGCGAGACATTATGGCCGCGTGTTTTCGTGCTTTAAATACGCAACTGAAATGGTCGGAATTACCAACAGCAATGGCACACACAGCTATGGCAACCAGCCTTCACGTCGGTAGCAGCAGCCCGACCACCAGGGTTTTCCCGCCAATTATTCCTTTTTAACTTTTAACTTCGAAAAAAAAATAACAGGGGTCCGTGGCCAAGCCCGTCTGGAGTTATTTTTTATCTCCGGTGAGTTAATACCTTAAGTTATTTTTCACCGTTGGATGAAAACCGGCCCTCAATCTCACCGTCCATTGTTTCCCGCCACTTTTAACTCCGCGAAGTTAAATCCCGTATAGACCGGGCCTGAATGTCACATTCATGTCCCCTTTTTTGTCCCCCACCCCAAACCCCCCACCCTTTTATTTTATTTTTATTATCTTTATTATATTAAATTTTTGTTGTTTTGTCGGTCTTCATTTAGTTTTCACCTCGGGCCGGGCCCATCATGATGGTCGATGACGGACGGATCAGTAGTCGGTACTGTTAGTGACCATCATCATAGTGATCTCCCGACTCCCAACGGAGTCATGTTATAATTTAATTTTTATTTTAATTTTAATCATGATCACGCTGGATCACGGCTATGATCTGCGTACTCCGTCAGTCAGTCGGTCATCATCATGATGATAGTCGGTCGATCAATGGGCTCAGACGGATCAGTCGGCGGCCTTCTCACTTAGTTTCCATAGTCCACCGCCACCAGGTCATGATTTTGTGCTCGCCACTCATCATGACCGACCCATGGCATCTCCCTCCATGAACTGAGTGAGGTCTAGTACATGTACTACAGACACCGCTGCTAGCCAAGCGGCTTCCGTCCGCGATCTTCACGCCTTTCCTCCGATCCGACAACTAGCTGCAACTAGTCTTCCCACGACGTTGGACCGGCCGCCATGCGTCCAAGAATAGTTGTCTCATGGATACTAATTTAAAAGTGAGATAACTATTTCCCGGACGCATGGCGATAGTCTGGACAACTGAACATTGTGTAAGGACTGCTAGGTTAGTTGTCTCCTTACATTGGCTGGTGTGCATGCGCTATCAAGGAGACAACCAGCGCAGGCCAGAAATCGGGAGAATCTGGACCATGGTAGCTCGAGCCTGCCGTTATCTTGTCCGCGTGTTCGAGTCGTTCAGCAATAGCTGCATTATCGAATTTAAAGCAATATCATATGAACCCTAGTTAACAGTCGTCTGGTTGCAGTTGTGCACCTCGAGCGTATCGCGGCCGATGTCCGCGCGGCCCTGCCCCAAGAAATATCCAAGAGACAAGAAATTAATGTATGCCCCCGCGACGTAAAGGTGGTATACACCAGCTAACAAATGCATGGGCATGCCCAGCTATTAATTAATTAGTTAGACTCGTGCTCCCGTTGGGGAGTCACGGAGCATTAACCCCGATGGATGGATGGATGGGTGCAAACAGTCCTACCGGTCTAATCTATCTACATTGGCTACATACTACATCTATCTAACAGCATTCTAGTTCTACAACATCTATCTAGGCAGCCGCACGCTGCCCGAGGGGGAGCTATCTGGCGTGCCTCCCGCGGGATTGCACACGCGGGCGCTTCCCCACTGGGGGGGGCTCATTGTCCTCTATGACCTGGGCCCACTTGGCCTTGTCCATCATCTTCTTCCAAATCACGGAGAGGCCGAGGCCCCCCATGTCCTCTACTAGCTGTTCCTTGAAGGTGCGGGCCTTGCGGCGTCTAACATCACTGGGCCCAGCCCACGTCAGGAGGTGCCGGCCAGGCTGGGCTGGTCGCAGTCCTGCGGGGGGGCCACGTGAGGTGTCTACCTGGTTGGTGCGAGCTAGGTGCCCTAAAAGCTGCAGGCGGCGTTGCTTAATGGTGCTGGTGATAGGGCATGCCCTGGTACAGGTCCTCCTTGCGGACATGAGCAGCATATCCTACTCTGAAAATGGAACGCAGCATGCTGGTGACCGCGCCGTCCAGCTTGCGGGCCAGGTCGGCGGTGAGGGTCCACGTCTCGGCGCCATACGTGAGAACAGGAAGGACGAGGACCTTGAACAGGTCCTGTTTCTCGATCTTGCCCAGGGGCTTGCGCCACAGGGCCCGGTACTGGCGTAAAGCGTGCCAGGCGTGCCAGGCGAGGGAGATGCGATGGTCCACATCAACCTCGCAGCTGGGGAGCAGGCTGCCCAGCAGCTTAACGCGGTCCCGATACAGGACTTGAGAGCCGTCTAGGAGATAGAGGGGCGGCGGTGAGTTGGTGATGCCCAGCTATAGAATGGTATTTGATCGTGTTGCCACAAAATCGAAGTTTACCACAAAATCCAATATTAGTTTATGTACAGTGGCCGCCGCAAGGCGAATCAGCAGAAAGCACAAAACCTTGCGTGCTGAGCTGGGGCAAACACGTCGATCATATAACAGTCACACTAAGCCTAAGCCTGCAGGCCCGAAATGGCCCTTTTCTATGCCCTTTCTGCCTCCTGGTTCTTATGGAGGCTGTCATGGAAGCACCAAATGCATCCAAGAACGTGCCAATCACGGACCAGCCAGCTGCTATGTGATCTATGCCGACCATGCCATGACAGCGGTTCATCAGCAGGATGAGCAGCTGCATGTCGTGGCTGGTCACAATGCTAAGTCATACATTCCATGGGCTGTGGCCGTGTAAGCATGACCCAGTGTGCAGAACGCCCTGACGGCCCACACCCAAGCGACACATTTATAACGCTACTGTCTACGACTCTAGGGCTTCCTACTGGTCAGGCCCCATCATAAATAAGGGGAAAAAAAACTGATCCTTGCAATACGCCATCGCTACCCCGTCCTTTCCTGCGCATGGCAACCTCTGCATACGAGCAGGCAGCGGTCAGGGCCAAGACCCCCGTTTTAGGCCAGGTTCAGCATGCCTACACCCGCTGTCCTCAGAGGAGGCATGCGGAGGACGTCGATAAGCCCTGCAGGCAGGGAGCATACCGAGGCAGGCTTGAGCTTGCATGGCCCTGATCATCCAGATTCCAGGCCTGGGCTCGTTGTCTCATCGATACCATGGTCACTATAGTATAGTGATACCATGCCTGCGCTGGTTGTCCCGTGGATTCCACGACAAGCACCATGCCCGCAGTATGGGGCATGGCCTAAAGGGATTGGGGCCAGCATGCATACTCTAGGAATGCAGGCACCCCGCATCGTCCACACTTCTAGCGTACGCATGCGCCATGCTTGCGGCCACCATCAGGTGACCGACTGGCACCAATTGGGGCAGGCATTCCTTGTCCCACGGAGGTCTGTCCCTGTTCCACCCCCCTAACATGGACCATACCCACATCCACACAGCTGACTGGGCGGACAGCAAGCAGGGCACTTGCCATCGGCCTCATTGCTCGAAGTGGTAATGGCATAGTCCATGCTCTGCTTCAACAGCCCTCGACAGAGCAAAGGAAGAGGATGGCACACGCCACCATCATCTCTGGTCACTCTACCCGTGCGTCAAAACGATTCCTGGAAATGCATTTCCTGCAGACACGAGGATGCGGTAGATACAAGGGACAGGGTGGTGCGTACAAGCAGGAGAACAGTGCGTGGACCCAGGCAAGGGCCGGGTGAGCGTGAACAAAGCCACCACAACGCCCGTCGTACGGCATGTGGTTGTCTCTTTGATCTGGCAGCAGAGGGGCAGGAGTCAGATCATCGGGCCACGTGGCAACATGTCAAGGAGGCAACCAAAAGGACAACACTTCAACTTCCCAAGGTGGTACATGCGTGTGGCAAGGCATGAAATATCTTGCCCACATGGTAAACGTTTCGCCGGGGGTACCCCGAGCCTACCACGACGGTAAACACGCTCCAATCGGCTCTTGGATGAGTCGCTGCCTCAGCGCGAAATTTTTTTTGTCCATCCAACCGTCCAAGCTCGGGACAACCTGCTGGTTTGAAGGCGTAAGACACCATCAACGCTCCCTCTGCCCACCCTGTTGCCCCCGCGGCACCAACCCTGCTGGCCACTCTACCCCACTTGGCCACCCGCGCGACCACCTTGCTGCACACGTGAAATTCACACGTGTGCACGTGACAACCACCTTGCCACAGAAACGAGGCTTACCTAGTTGCATACAAACATGAAACCAACATTGTTGCCACCCCCAAATCTTACCTTGCTGCACACGGGGCAGAGCGTGGACCGCTCCTGCCATTCGTAGATGCACGCCAGGTGGAAGTGGTGGCCGCAGCGCGTGTCGATGCGAGGGTCTTCCTCCGTGTAGCCTGGCGCCGCCAGCACAGCAGATGGAGATTAGCAAGAGGGAATGTCAGAGAGGGCAGGATGAGGCGGACAGGGGACGGTGGCCAGAACGGCGCGTTGCTGCATGGCACACATGGGATGGCGGTGCTGAAAAGGGTATGGGAGGGTAGTAATGGGAGGGTGATGGGTGGGTGATGGGTGGGTGGGTGGGTGGGTGGGTGGGTGGGTGGGTGGGTGGGTGGGTGGGTGGGTGGGTGGGTGGGTGGGTGGGTGGGTGGGTGGGTGGGTGGGTGGGTGGGTGGGTGGGTGGTGGGTGGGTGGGTGGGTGGGTGGGTGGGTGGGTGGGTGGGTGGTGGGTGGGTGGGTGGGTGGGTGGGCGGGTGGGTGGGTGGGTGATGGGAGCTTTATAGGAAGCTACATATTGCGCAATATATCAAGCAATGCATGGAGCCATACAACTGAGCCATAGACAACAGAGTTTACAAGCAAACCGGCAACAGCCCCTTACATCCCATTTCTCCTTACCTCACGGGCCCTAACGAGCCGACCCATATGTGCCACTATATGTATATTACTATTATTAAATAATTTTAAGGTTGATATATGTATACTAGTATGACATACCCAAACAAACCCGTACATCCCGAGTCTCTGATAGACACAAGGAAGACACTACGTTGGCAGGTGTGGCGAAACCACAAGGAAGCGACCCAGCACGGCACACCACGGTTCAGCTGCATTGATTAGGCTGTGCAGATGAATGCCTGCGTGATGAGCCCATATGCGACATTCTCCCCTGAAACCCTCCCCTGATAACATGTTAGGGAGAGACGCAAGCACTATGGAAGGATGAGGCAGGGAAGCTGAGGCACCACCGTGGACAGGCAGATCCGTTGCATGGCCCTGTCAACAGCAAGCGCACGCACATGACAAGCACGTGCGATGCGGGACACCATCTGTGGGTCGTATGAAGCCTTGGCAACGCACAGCTCCCCATCCTGCCACTACACCTCACCTTCCAGGCACGTCGGGCAGCAGTCATCGTCGACGGAGAGGGTCGAGAACGCCGAGTGGGAGACCGCACGGCGTATGGTGTCCGCTGCTGCCGCCGTAACGGTCAGCCCCGTCTCCGACTTGGTGTGCGTGACACTGGGCGCGGCCGTGGGGGTGCCAGATGGCAGGTACGGGTCGCGCTTGGCCCCCGCGCCCAGGGACATCAGTTCCCCCTGGCCAGCACCACCCCTGCCGTGGGTGGCCTCACGCGAGGGCTCGGCTACCGTGCCCTCTGCCGCACGGTGGGTCCCTTTGTCCTTGCCCTTGTGTGGCGCCCCAGGGATGCCTGACCGGCCAAACCCCTGGGGCCCCCAGCCGCCCCACCCCTGCTCCGCCCCCGTCGAAGTCAGCACCACGGATGACCCGTGGCCTGCGCTTGAGACTCCCGCAGCCACGTTGTCGCTCGCGGCCGCGTAGCCCGTGGGCAGCAGGCGGGATCGGCGGGGGTCCTCCGAGGGCAGCGTGGGGGCGGAGGAGGAGCAAGACGCCGCGTTGAGCAGGTGGGTGGTCGGCGTGGGCGACGTGCGGCCATCCGAGGGGCGGCTGGAGCGCGGCGCGTCAACGCTCGACAAGCCGCACAGCTGGCAGTTGGGGGGGGGGGGGGCGCAGCACACGAGCGTCATCAGATACACCCCCAGCTTGAGGTTTGAGACTCTCAGCTTTAAGATCCTGAGACCCTGGATCTTGGAAATTGGGGATTAAGGTCGCAGGGCTGGTTTTGGGCAAAAAGACCGTAAAGGAGGGACCGTAGGCTGCTAAGTAGCGGTCAGTGGTACGCGAGGGTGGGTGGGTGGGTGGGTGGGTGGGTCACTCAGTCAGTTGAATCCCACCCCGGTTATAATCAGACAGAGATGATATCAGGCCGAGGGCCGGATAAGCTAGGGACTAGGGTACCAGGCACTTAGGGGGGGTGTATATGCCCAAGGACATTAAAAGGGTAGGGAAACATGCCATGAACTACACCCAGATGTTGCTGGCCGACCTAGTGGTCCCAGCCCAGTTTGAACACCGCATCCACTCTCTCTCCCTTCTTTGGACTGCCATGCAGAACAAGACGTGGTGGCAGAAGATTGTCAAGGCTCACACGCCAGCCCGTGGGCAAGCCACCTCCCCCCAAGAGGAGGAGGCGTTTTGATGAGTAGTGTAGTTAGGATTTTCTAGACTAGATAGCTTAGAGTTAGGTTAGTTCGATTACGCGGCTTCCTCCACTCCACCCATCCATCATGGAATATGTGCTACATGATCTCCCAACGGAGGCATGTTATAATTTAATTTAATTTTTTTAATATGCCTGTGTTGATTGTGCTGATGTTTAAGATTTTCAGCCCTAGGTTTGTTTTTTACTTTAAAATCGCAGCCCTGGATCGCTCCGACCTCTTTCTTAAACCTAGGCTTCGAGATAGCGAGCCCCCCAGGGGGTCGGTTCGGCCCGTCCTAGACCTCGCGCTGGGGGTGTAAAGGGAATATCTTAGTAGGTGCCACGGGGGAACAGAGCCAATTGGAATGGGGAAAAGGGTGGCTACCGAGGACCCTCCTGAACCAGCTGCTGAGATTGCTTAAGACTACATCGACACCGTTCGCCTTGGTGAGCATCACATCCTTTCCTATATGATCTTGTGGACCAGAGAGAAATATATGGGAGAATGGGAACATGAGTGGCGCATTCTGCGGCGGGCCAAGCTCTGTCTGTCTGAGAGGAGGCCGGCAGTTCCAGGGAGGATGCCTGATCGGATTACAAAAGTGCCCCAAACTACGCAGATCCGGTGGTGATTACATATTACGACAATTATAACAGCGATACTAATGCAGCAGACTGTTGCACACGGCACCTCCAACATGAGAAAGACCCACTACAATAAGCAGGCGCCAGCATCCACATTCCTAGCACAAGCCAATCAACGGTGTCCGGAGACGAGCCTTTTCCACGCAAAATGAATGAACCAAGAGCGCCAAAGACCTTCTGCAGCCATAGGCCAGAGCCAGAGCAAACCTGATATGATCCTGGCCACAAGCGACTGTCCGGCATGCCATTTACCGAGCACAATTCACGATGGATGATGGATAGGCTGGTGATGAACACGGGGCAATTCATGCAATGCATCCGGTAGAACGTACCCTGCTGGCACCGCAGAAGTCATCGCGGGAATCGTGAGCTGATCTCCTGTTGCTCGATGGAAGAGGCGGCCAAAGACATGGGCAAATACACGATAAAAGCAACCCCATTTGACTACAATTTCAACCAACCATGCCTGACCCCAATTAACCTTCTATACGGACAACAACCTGGCCTGGCAAATCTACGGCAACCCGCATGAGCTGGTTCATGCACGTGTTATTCGCGATAGAATTTCAGCATGTGCGAAACAATTGCCGACGGGGATCTACTGACATCGGCAAGAATGCCGATCGCATCATTTGCCGGGATCAGCCACGGCCCGAAGTCCCAAGTCGTCATGAAGTCTGCTTGTACTCGGCATGTTGAGTTGAGTTGAGTGACTCGAGTCACGTCCGAGACTCGCGTGCCCAGCGTCCGCGTCCACGCGAGAGCGAAGTGGAATTGATTGTATCCGAGGCCGGAGGTGGCCTGACTACCTAGTTCCCTGACTTCCCTCGCGGGACGTGGCCTCCACAAGGGGCGCTGCCACTTCATCGCGGGAGTCGTGTTGCAGCCAGTCAAGTCAGTTCACTCAGTTTATGTCCCTCGCCGGTTGTTGCAAACGTGCCTGCCGTGGTGCCGCCGTATAGGGTTGCAAGCCAGCCTTCAAGTTGCCGCCGCTCCTTGTTGGATTACGTCAACAATGAGGGGCAGAAACTCGAGGGCTGCATATCCGACATCTTCTTGCGGAAAAAGTACAGGACCAGTTTCGCTGGCCAGAGGGCCCAACAGCGCGCCAAGCTTCTTGGTAACTGCGCAGAATATGCGTTGGCCACCCGCGGGAGTTCCGCCCCCGCGCAAATCTCAGCTTTTCGCGGCAAAAAGTGAAGACCGACGATCGAGGCCCTTGTTGTACAGATGTTGTTGTTGTTGTTGTTGTTGTTGTTGAGTCCCACAGTAGGTAGTAGGCCGGAAGCAGCAATGGAAATCCAGATCTGGATCAGGTGATCTCTAGTTCTACCTTATCTCTTACCGGTCTGGATCGCGGTCTGAAACCGCGAGTGTTCGTCCTTTTGGGCGATGGAACAGCCAAGCCTTACGGAAGAGCTCGACGCCTCGAAGATGTACTTTGCAGATGACCATATCGTCTGTTTTTAGGTTGGTTTTGGACTGCGTTATGGACCAGGCGATGTGTGCACGTTCATGGGATAGCTCGCGTGGCACTTTTGCAGACGCCGTGGTGAGTTAGTCTCCTTCAGTTATTCTTAAACCACGATTTCAGTCGTACCCACTCATTTTATCGTAGGTCGGAAATTGCTGTAGAGGCTGTTTGTGGGAAGATTCAGCATTAAGCGCCCCACCTTTAGGGCCCCCCACAAGATGCTGCAGTCACTATCATAGGAGCTCCGAAGGCGTTGCAGGGAAGGAAAGCAGATAAGTAAAAGCAAACTTGACTTTAAAAGGACTGCTTGCGGGAGTTGATCAGCTGCAGGATGCCCAGCGACCAAGAGCTGATGACCCTGTTGCAGCTACAATAAGCAGGCCCAGCCATGCGGAAGCTTCGACGGTATGATGCATGTGAACGGAGTAATGGTGGGGCAGAAGACCGCAACCCTGCCCCCTTCTGTGGACATGCCTAGCTTGCCGGCTGCGCATGCTAGGCACCTCCCCATCTACTTGTGTAGCGCGATATTGGGCGTGGTTACGATTGCACACACCGCGAGAGCTCTTGTGCGTTCTAGTGCGCCAGCCGGTGCATCAATCAGGGCAAGGATGACCGTCCATGTCCGCGGCCCAAAGGTAAACGTCAATCCAAGGCCAGCTGCATGGCCGGCTAGCGGCTAGTACCCGGATTGGCCACGCCCGGTCCATGCACTCTGCGTCGCTACCGCACCCTGTGGCACGGCCAGCCCTCGGGCACCTTGATGCTCGAGAGACAGGATCTTGTCTCTTCAGGTCCTTGTCGTCCCCATCTTCATCTATGTGGCGGAGACGTGGACACTCACGGCGGCGATAGAAGATATTGGCTGGATGGCGCGTACTCTCACCCGACTTAACGGTACATCTTCATCCTGGGTAGGAAATAATGCCGGCCGTGGTACGTTCATTTGCCGCATGTCACCGCCCAGTCTGTTTGCGCTCTTAATGAACCTGGCATGAAACTTTTGGCGCCGTTTCTGGGTTCCTCTTGCTATTTTGTTCTCCACTTGTTGCAGTTGTGCTATCAGATTTTCCGCAGCTTTCAATGGTTTTCCTTACGCTGCGTATGCCATGCTTCCTAAAGCTACCCAGAATTGATCGGGCAGTTATCTGGCTTTGCTACGCTTCCTTTATGGAGGTTTTCGCACGGTAGACATTTTATATTGCGCTAATCAATGACCCTAGCTGCCTGGGAGCGGCATCACCGTTGCAAGGAGCTGGCGAGCTCATAAACGCCTGTCATGGCTCTTCAGCCTGCTGGAAAACAAGGTTGTTGTATGGAAGGTGAGAATATGTCAGTTACTTATCACATCCCCACCTGTTTAGCCTCCATAAAACATGGCTTGTACTTCCTAGATGCGTACAGGGATCAGGTCGTTATGACCATGAAGGATGCACCTTTTATCCATAAGCGTCATGACATGGTGTTGGCTATGTGTGATTCCCGCAAGCGGTCATACCTGCTCATAATGGTTAAAGAGTTGGTGGTTATTTTCTTCAAGCATCTAGCATTTGTTTTTCGTGGTTCTGCCCCATTTGCAGGGGGCAAGCTTAGGAATGTGCTCATGGTGTCGCCTCATGTCATGGTGCACCAAGCGTGCAGGCTGGCAGCTATTGAATTGAATTGAATTGAATTGTAACATAACTCCGTTGGGAGTATATGTAGCACATAGCCCAGAGAAGGGGCATATGGCCTATCATACATTCTAAGCTACTTCCTGCAAGGGTGGCAGCTATAACATGATGTAATATGGGCAAACTAGGTCAGAATGACCTGTAATTTGGTGGCAAGCTCGTGATACGTTAATTTAATTAATTGCAATTGTTTTGGCCCAGCTTGTGGTGGGCAAGGGTGTCTTTGGAGTGGTGTTTGTGCTCAAAACTGCTTTTATGTGTCATTTTTTTCTTGCACATTACCATTTTTCAATGTGAGTAAACGTGGTCAGAATGAGCTGAAACTTTGGGGCTGTATGATTGCAACCCTTGGCCAGTTTTGAATATAACATTTGACCCCATTGCACGTGTCTATGATTTGATTAATTTTTTTAGGCAAAAAAAATACGTTTTTTTCGCTAAACTATTTCATGTGTCTAAACATGCTTGTTCTGACCTGCATACTTGCTGGAATCATTGGCAAGGGTTGCAATTAATTAATTAGGAACATAACTCCGTTGGGAGTAAAATTAAATTAAATTAAATTATAACATGCCTCCGTGGGGAGGTCATGTAGCACATATTTCATGATGGATGGGTGGTGTGGAGGAAGCCGCGTGATCGAACTATCCTAACTCTATCTAGAAAATCCTAACTACACTACTCATCAAAACGCCTCCTCCGCTTGGGGGGAGGGGGCTTGCCCACAGGGTCGGGCGTGTGCGCCTTGACAATCTTCTTCCACCGCGTCTTGTCCTGCATGGCAGTCCAAAGACGGGAGAGAGAGTGGATGCGGTGCTCAAACTGGGCTGGGACCACTAGGTCGTCCAGCAACATCTGAACGTAGTTGGTGACAGGTTTCCCTACCCTTTTGGGAATGTCCTTGGGGCCAGGCCAGGTCAGAATGTGCCGCCCTGGCTGGCCAAGCCGCTGGGGGCCGGCCAGACCAAGGGTGGTGTCGACCTGGCTGGTGCGAGTAAATGTAGCACATATCCCAGAGAGGCTTGCCCACAGGGTCTGGCGTGTGAGCCTTGACAATCTTCTGCCACCGCGTCTTGTTCTGCATGGCAGTCCAAAGAAGGGAGAGCGAGTGGATGCGGTATTGAAACTGGGCTGGGACCAGTAGGTCATCCAGCAACATCTGGACGTAGTTCGTGACATGTTTCCTCGTGACATGTTGAACTCTTGCTGCGTTTATTGGTCAAAGACTATGACCGAGCCATTATGCTCCGTCAAGTCCGATGTTTTTTGCAACGTCACCCACATCTGTTCGGTGCTGCCCCTTGGCACAAGCTCTACAAACAGGTCGTGGACCGGCTGGATCGCATAGTATCTCCGCACATCTGAACCCTGTGATGCCAGATCTCCTTTGCGGCCGTTCCGAGCTTGGCACTGGATTCGTTGTCCACATCGTCGCGTCGCTGCAGCAACACGATGTTTTCTGGCATCCGCGGGCTTTTGGTTCCCGCCGCACATTTGAAAGTGCTGTCCTCCGGCTTTTTGCCTTTGCACCGTGTGCAGTTCTTGGACGTTTGGAATCATGGCATGGCTAACGTGATGACTGACTAGCTACCTTTTCAGTGGTTTTCCATTTGCGGGTATTTCCTCGTAAATGGTGGGAGAGCGATCGCAGCAATGGTGCTCACCACTAGACACTCCCGGCCAGTTGGGCTCGAAACACACGCCCTGATCAAGCATGCTGTTTCCGGCCCCACCGTCTAGGTCATCTAGTCGCTCTACACGTAAGCCAGCCATAATTTCAATGCACAAGGATACACATTTCCATCACCATTCATCTTCATCATCCTGAACGACTCGAACACGCGGACAAGATAACGGCAGGCTCGAGCTACCATGGTCCGGATTCTCCCGATTTCTGGCCTGCGCTGGTTGTCTCCTTGATGTTTCCGTACCCTTTGGGGAATGCCCTTGGGGCCAGGCCAGGTCAGACTGTGCCGCCCTGGCTGGCCAAGCCGCTGGGGGCCTGCCAGACCAAGGGCGGTGTCGACCTGGCTGGTGCGAGCAAGGCGTCCTACAAATGCTATCCTACACTGTCTAATCTCGTCCGAAATACGAGGCATGCCCTGATACAAAGACTCTAAAGACCTATGCATGGAAAACCCTACATTCAGGGCCTGACGGAGCATCCTGGTTACCGTGCCGTTGAGCCTGGCTGCCAGTGTGGGTGTGAGTGTCCACGCCTCGGCGCCATACGTGAGCACCGTGAGGACGAGGACCTTGAAGAGCATGCGCTTGCGGTGCTCGCCCAGGCCCTTGGAGCGCCAGTAGGTGTTGAGCGAACGTAGCCTAGCCCAGGCCAGGCCGATTAATATATAAAAATCATAGCTCCGTTGGGAGCATATGTAACACATAGCCCTGAGAAAGGGGCATCTATGGGTTTGTAATATATACAATCAGGGCTACAACCTGCAGGTGTAGGATGTACAACTATCACCTGCTCTGGGTGCACAAGGTGCACCTGCACCGCCATGATGGTTCATGCCTCCTTACCAAGCACAGGCACCCAGGGGGGGCTTGAGGAGAGGGCCTAGAAGGCCTGCATGACATATGGGGTGGAAGGTATGTGGCTAGGCTATAGCTGGTGTACACATGGCATCTCAGCAGAGAGTAACTCCCTGCATAGGCATAGCAGGCCGATGCGGGTGTCCACATCGTCGGCGGTGTCAGCTGGAGCCAGCTCCCTAACAGTTTGAAGCGATCTCGGAACGGGACCGTCGTCCCGTCGAGCAGGCGCGGCAGCGGCGGTGTACTGGAGGCCCCAATCACCATCGCCTCAGTTTTGACACTAATCTCCAACCCCACCACCCGCGCCTCCAGGCCCAGACAGTCCAGCCAGGTCTGAATGTGCTCGGGGCTCGCGATGAGGGTGGTGTCATCCGCATAAATCAGGTCGGCCAGGCGGTAGCCAGGTTTAACCCCGCCGTGCGCGCTTTCGTTAAGGATGTCCAAGCCTGGCTCGAACCCCTTAAGAGCAGTAAAGCGCGCACGTGCCCGACGCATGACGTGATCCACGATCGACAATAATGAACAGGTATGGGGACAGGACACAACCTTGCCACACCCCGTGGTGAAGGGGGAAAGGTGGGGTGGTGCCTTCCGCAGTCCGCACTACTGCCTGTGAGCCCTCATACAGTCGCCGAATGGCAGCAATAAACGCTGGTGGCACCCGATCCAGAGCTAGGATGGCCCAAAGAGCCTCCCAGAGGACCGTGTCAAAGGCCTTGATATAGTCAACAAAAATGAAGACCAGCGGCAAACTGTCAGGGGGAAGGCGACGCACCTCCTCCATCAACCGGCACGCGACAAACACAGCCATGACAGTGTTACGACCACGACGGAAACCCATCTGAGACTCACCCAGGTGTGGGTCCAGCGCGGCGCGGAGCCTGTGCAGCATCATGCGCATGAAGACCTTCAGCGCGGTGCTCTGGAGGCAGACACCCGGGTAGTTACCGGGGTCAGCAGCAGAGCCCTTCTTGTACAGCATGATGCGGATGGCCGTCTGCCACTCAGCAGGCGGAGGCTCGTCAGAAAGCAGGACACGGTTGCAGAACGCCAGCAGAAGATCCCTAACCGCCGGATCAGGGGTCTTCAGCAGCTCAGCAGAAAGGTGGTCGGCACCGACCGCCGCATCGTACCGCAGGCGAGCAAGGGCGCCGTCCAATTCCTTCAAAGTGAAGGGGTGGACGACGTCGTCGGTGGCAAGGCAGCCCTCCTGCAAGGCGGGGACTTGATAGTCCGCGGCCGAGGAGTGGGGCGCTGGCGGCGGCGGTGGTCCGGCAACCCCGAGGCGGGCGGCCGTCTCGGGGTGAAGCAGCGGGGGGGGGGGGCGCGAGCCCCACCGGTCAAGGAAACATTTTTTCCTTGACCGGTGGTTTCCTTGGGCCAACCAGCGGTCAAGGCTGACCGGTGCCGTGCCGTCACCCGTGTGCTCCATCGAGGTGCGCTGCCGCCGGCCGCCGAGCCGGTCGAGGTGGTACCACATGTCCTTGCCCTGGTTGCGAGCCTGGCAGGCCTTGGCATCCGCGATGCACTGGGCCGCCTCCGCGTCCTGAGCGTGCTCGTAGGCCTCCACGAGGGCGGCCTTGAGCACTGGTTTCTGCAGCGGGTCCCGGTTACGCTTGAGGCGGTGCCGGGCGGCCAAGACCTTGGGGTCCTGGCGGTAGAGCGGGCCGGGGCGGCGGCGGGGCATGACCGGCAGGTGCCGTGCCGCCAGCAACGGGGCACGGGCCGCAAAGCCCGCAAAAATGGCGGCGTTGGGGGCACCCTTGTCCAGCTCGTCGACATCCGCCCGGGCGTCCAGGGCTGACAGGTACTCCAGTACGTCGGCACCGGTTCCGCGCGTGCTCGGCGTCCGTCCAGTCCTCAGGATCTCCCCGGACCGGGCGTAGAGCAGACCAGTCAGGGCGGACCACTTTGCCCATTGTCCTAGGGAAAATCGGCCAAAACTAGTGTCTTTCACTATTTTTAGCACATAACGGTCACATGGTGTGGGGTAGTACCCCCCCTAAGTGGTTGGAATTTTTTTAAAATCATATTTATTCTGATTTTCTGATTTGGCACGCCGCAAAGGTGAAAACCATTTGCGTTCAGTGCCGGTCCGCGGAAAACGCGATCTGCAAATGAATCCGACCGGATCGAATCGAACTGGGGACCTCTCGCACCAACTTTTGCTGACTATATAGGACGGATGATATTTATGGTCCCCCGTCATAACTGGATTTTTATCACATCCATAGGTATGGTTTCCAGAAAAGTGCACTTTTGGACCATCATGTCCCAGCGGGCGGTCACAGTGACTGTGGCCTCGGATACCTTGTCGGCGCAATATGCTCTCACTCAATAAATTATTTGGCCTATATCAAGGAGACAACCGACCAGCGCAGGCCAGAAATCGGGAGAATCCGGACCATGGCATATAGCACTCTCCCTTCTTCTAATTGGAGGAAGATGCAGGACTATGTAATTGGCCATGATACTCACAATTTTAGCGCATCAGCTTGGAGGCCGACCGCCGTCCCCCCCGCGTGTGCATGATGCAGACGATATTAATTTGTAACGTATACTTTCGTGCAATTATTTTTCTAATGAGATCAGCATAGTATACTCCGTGGCATGCCCATGCGCATGACACGCAAGTACTTGCGTACGTACTTACAATAACCATACCCCCCCCTGGCTGGTGGGGAAGGCCCACCTCACCCTAGCTCCACAACCGCCCAGGGCCACCCAGGGAACTTCCCCCTCGTGAACAATCGAGTAACCTCGACTAATAATTAGTTGTTTCGCTTAAATTATTTGAACATAGAGCATTGGATAGACCCGTAGATTAGCCAGGTCGCCTACACCATCATCCCAACGGTTACTGCTCCTCCAATGGGACTGCGTGACTATTTCATTGCAAGCGTGGACTGCATATCCGATGTTTTGTTTTTTTAATGTTGGATTCCCTACACACGGCAGGAATGTTGCTTGCACTTGAGAGCCAGACATGGCCTGCTTAGCGTTGACCAACAAGGAGACCGCACCTTGTGTACATTCTGATTTGGCACGCCGCAAAGGTGAAAACCATTTGCGTTCAGTGCCGGTCCGCGGAAAACGCGATCTGCAAATGAATCCAGGCCGGAATCGAACTGGGGACCTCTCGCACCAATTTTGCTGACTATAGGACGGACGTCTCCGGATCCTAAGGCATCACCAACTGACACCTACAGTCATCCGCAAAAGTTCTCCTTTCCGGGGAGTGATGCAAGCCTGTCGGATTTGGTACTAGATAAATCATTCGAGATCTGCACCTTGTGTACATAGTTAGTAATTGGGTGAACTTTCCGACAGTGAGATGTTCTCATGCAGCACAGGTCAACTCCATGGCGGCCCTAGTCTCTCAACTTTAAGAACATCTTCTTCAATAGCCGCGCTTCCTGGCTGACGGTGCGGGCCTCCCCAGACTTGTCAAAGCCAAACTGTGTGTTGATCTTCTTGCCGTGGATATCCGCTTGGTCCAGGAACCTGTGATACACACAGCACGATAGATATCATTACGCAGGCAGAGCACGAGAGCAAATCGAGTGAAGGGATGAATGTCAGTTTTTGCACGATTGTTTGGGTGCTCCCTTCCCTACTTGCCCGCGGGCGCTTGCAATGACTGTGCCCACAGTGCAAAGGGCACACGAGTGGTGTGTCTACGATGCTATCCTGCAACTCCAGGCTAGAGGTCAAGGGGCCGCGCTCGCATAGCCCAGGGACAGGTGCCCCGTAGCCCTGACTGCTTTCCTCTTGCAAAGCTATCTGTATCGCAACCGGCTTTGCATCCAGAGTGCATAGGTGCTGTACTTTACGGCCACCTGGCACATACTTCAAGTATCTGGTCTCCTGTGTACAGCGCATGTGCAACACAGGGTACATCACGTGCATGGCGTGACCCACCCAAACATCCACGCGCCATCCACCCCAACACCCACGTGCAGCCCACCCCGATACCACAAGCATGACATACCCGGGACCGCAAGCGTGACATACCCGAGGATCTCGTTGATGGTCGCGTCCTTGACCACGATCATGTGCTTGGCCAGGTTCTCAATCAGGCCCAGGAAGCAGCGCTTGGCGTAGTACCACGTGTCTGTCTCGATCTTCTTGTTGTACGGCTCGAGCGACTTGATGATGCGGCTGATGCCAAACTCGTAGTTGCCCTTGGCACAGTAGAGCGTGCCGATGACCAGGTTCACAATGCACAGGTGGAAGCACTGCTTGTCGGGGTCCTGCGCGGCCAGCCAGGGGGGAACACGGCAAGTCAGGTGGCATGCACCGCCAGGTTAACGAAAGCTTTTGTGGCAAAAGAAAAGAAAAGAGGTAGAGGGCATGGCACCAAACATGGCACCAAACACATCTGGAAACATGAGCCACCGCAACAGGTCGCATGAAGGCAAAGAAAACAAGCTTTTCTGTATTAGAAGGTGCAATGCAGCACCTCAAACAGGATTCCTCATTCTGATGTTACCATTCATCCCACAGCGTTCTTCCGAGCCATTTCGTTGGCACGTGCATGGCCTGTCCAGAAATCCAGAAACCAATGTGACAAGAGTACAGCTGGATCCAAATGTGTCAACATTCCGTAAGCTTACCTCTCTATGTGCACAAGCATGCTGGGCCATTGCTTAACAGCAACCGCTACTCCACCCATACCCACCTGGAAGGACACGCGCTCCTCCTCCTTCTCGATGCGCCTCATCAGGTCCTCAGCCTCCTCGTTCTGTGGATAAGGGGAGGCAGGGGCCAGAGCCAGATGGCAGATGGTTGGGTAACAGGAAAAGGAAAACAGAACGCCGTGCGTGTGAGAACGCCGCGGCCGATGGCATCTGAAAGCAAGGATTGTTAACATGCTGTCTGATGGGCGAATAGCTCATGAGGGAAAGGCTAGAGGACTAGCAGCAGTGGAACAGCACTTTGCTCCATGATGTAGTTGCTGGACCGCATGGCAAGCAGGTTTCTATTTGCGCCGGACAGCCAAACATCATGCGGTACAGCTTATATGCAAACCATAGCAACGGACCCATCCTGAACATCCTGAATGTATTATCAGCCTTCGACATGTTGCCACTTTATGCTCTGAATGCATGGCCACCGCAATCGCTCCCCACGCAGCACCGTTACCACGCGTAGCCATGCAAGAAAATGGCCCCCTCCAGCCTGGCTGGCCATGATGTCGCCCCTACATGGCTGGCCACGATATGCCCATCCCTACCTGGCTGGTCATGATATAGGAGACGCAGAGGTTGGCGAGCACGATGGCGGTCACCGACAAAATGTCCTCCTGGTGCTTCTTCACGATGGGCTCGTAGTAGCGGATGGCCTCCTTGAACTTGTTGTCCTGCATGGTGCGATGTTGTGCAGCGGAGGAGCCAGGGCACAAGGGGAGAGGGGCGTAAGAGGGGAGCGCATGACGAGACAGGGGCCCGCAATAAGCCAACCGCATGATTTTGAAGAAACATTATTCAGCGTGACATTCCAGGCAAACTTATTTAAAACATTTCAAATGCAATCTGACGGGTATCATCATGGGTGGATTTAGAACGTGCCCCCAATACACACAACTGACGACACCGCACCTACATGATGAAGGCACGCGCCACTACCGCGTGGCAAGGCGACCCCGGGGTTGCTTCTCATGTTTCTACCACGTTTATGACACCCTACCTGCATGAAGGCGTGCCCAGAAACCTCAAACCCTGCCTGCTTCAACAAGGAAAGCCCCGAAACCGTACACCCTACCTGCATGAAAAAGGTGTGCGCGACGTTGAGCTTCCACACGTCGTGCTCGGAGCAGAACTCGGCCGACTGGCGGAAGATACGCTCCACCTGCGAGTAGTTCTCCAGCCCCCAGTAGATGTTGGCCATGGCCATCAGGCCCGGGATGTACCCCTCGAGCGCATCGTCGTAGTCCGTGATTGCCTTCTTGGTCGCCTCGTTGTCCCGCGCCATGCGCGCGTCCTGGATCTGCTTGGTCAACTTGCGAAGGACCTCCACGTGGCGGTTGGCCAGCTCGTCGTACTTGCGGTACGCCTCCTGCGGGCACGATATTGTGCATAAACATGGTGGTTGCCGTAATCGCGGTTATGTGTCAGGCAGTGGCTGTGCAGAAAGCATGCAATGAAGGCCACGATGAACAGGGACCCACAGAGGATATCGTAGAGGCAGCAGCGTGTTTAGAGAGCATATCATGACGATAGCCACCAACTGCCTCTGATCCTCTACACCAGACTTTCTGCATCTATGTCCTATGCACATGCTGCATTTCTTGGAATCCTTGGGGTCGCTCCTGCAAGGTGCCAGACTCTTCCTGGTTCGACCTGTCCACTTCCTCACAACATGAAGAACGTCGGGGGGGTTGTGCTGGAGAAGACATGGGTCACTAACGCAGGAACCGAATCATGCCCACAAGTAGATTGCCTCACTCTGCTTGGACGATGTAAAAGCTGGCAGCTCACCTCGGGTGACGTCTGGCTCATGATGGTGGCGTCCAAGTACTCGTACAGGTCCTGCGGTCACACCACAGCCCCATGCATGGGCATCGTGAGCAAAGCGGGTCATGACAAGTCAGCGAAGTGAATGATACGCTTATAACTGGTGCATGGAACCGCAAGCAGACTTACACTGGAGGCAAAAGACACCCACCAACCCAATGCTGTGCTACATGAAGATAGAGCAGGCGCAATGCAGAAGATGTTGGGTGGATACACCATGTACTTGATGCTACCTTTCTCCTCCGTGAACGATGACTATGCCGACCACCCGTGTGGAAATCAAGAGCTGGATCCATGTGCACTGGCTACCAGTGCACAATGACATGAATGCAGCATGCGTGACTCTATGGACGCAGCTATTCCAAGAACTGCAATGCAGGCATCAGGCACGCTCCTGTTCCCTCCCGCCATGTCACGTATTCCTTGGGCTGAGTGCCTGTAGGAGCAAGCCGGCAAGCTAATCAAGGAGCAGCAGGTGCCTTGGCAACATCATCCGCAATAGGCAACATTTCATTTCCGACCTACCCAGACCTTGTGAAGTACCTAAAATGCCAGCCAAGTGGCAGAAAGTCGCAACAGATAGCGCGGCCGCCTACCTGTGACAGATGCTTGAACGTGAGGTGGGTGTTCTCTGCCATGACGTCTGCCGCCAGGTCGTAGAAGGCATGTTGCGGCTGCACAGAGACACCACAGGTGGGAACAAGGACGAGAGCAGACGGGTGCACGAGAATGCACGCGGGCCAGGTCAGGTTCTGCAAGCCCAAGCGGAATCGAGAATGTGTGCAGACGATATGGATATGCACGTCCAATTGCACGCAGGTGGACACAGGATCCATTCAACGCCCTATAAAACCGCCAGAAAGCATGCATGGGGAGGCAGGTGCTCAGTCGACCAGGCAGTCATGTTCAGCTGGGCACAATTCTACGTTTGCACCCATGGTCGAGCCAAGCAAAGCAGCATGATCAGATAAGATGACCAAGGCCATAAGAGGCCGCCAAAAAACAGGCACGCGGTAGGGCGAATGGGGGACGGACCAGGGGACGGACCAGGGCAATGTGCACACGATTGCGGCCATCTACCATTCCACTGCCTTGCTTACCGATGCAAATGGCAAGCGAGGAGTAACCAGGGAAGGAATGGCCCATGCCTCCCCAAGCGTCCATACTGGCCAGTCCTTCATAGCTGCTGAGCCATACAAATCGTTCTCTCCCTAACGTCACACTGCCTCTCCCTCACCACTTGCGCGGTCCCGTTACGCCCTGGGCATGAGCCCCCCCAACCATCTTACCTTGCAGTAGAGCAGCAGCAGGTTGCCAAACGTCTCGGGCGGGAAGGGCGGGTTCTGCAGCAGGAAGTTAAGCTTGCGGAAGCCGGCCGTTGGGTCCGCGTCCATGTGCACCAGCGCCTGGTTGTGGAGCGTAACCTGTGGGCGGGGGCAGTGCGGAGGGGGGGAGGGGGAGGGATCGGGTGGTGGGGTGGGCAGGGAAGGGCCGGGCCCGCCGGAAAAAGCTCGTGAGCAGGCGGGTGCTGGCGAGGAACAAAACTGCGCACCTTCAGGTAGTGGTGGGTGCATGGGGCCCCCCCGCCTTGTTCATCCTGCGTGTGCTACTTGGCTTATCAGTGGGTAGGCCGATGCACAGCCATGTGTATAATGTCAGCACTCAAGGCTGTCGGGTAGCTTCACAGCAAAGCAAAGAGAACACTAGTACATGGGATTAACACATTCGTACATCAAAACTAGGGTCAAGAAGTACGCATGAAAGGTGTGATCCACCTGGCCACATCATGGCTGGCTACAGAGCTGGCCGCCCATGTGCTGCCCCCCATGTGCTGGCCCCCCATGTGCGGGCAAGAGTCGCACGCAAACACAACACCTCGGTGCCTCAATGCATGGCACTGGATTGCGGAATCGGAGAGGCACGATGTGCCTGGGTCTGACCCCACAAATGTCTAGGTAATACGCGCAATGCGATGGATACTCCCGGCCACATGGCCCAGGGTGCATGTGCAACAGAACTAAATAAACAGGACGCGTACCGGGTCGAGCTCCTCCTCTGACCGCGGCGGCATGTCGGTGAGCGCCTCCTTGGTCGCGTCCATGTTCTTCATCACGTACTCGATGGCAGCCTGCAGGGTGGCGGCCGCCAGCATACAGAAGCGAGGCAATGGTAGAATAGGAGACTTACGATTGAACAGCTAAAGCGCCCATTTGGAAAATTGTAGATAAATCCTCTGTATTAATCCCTCTGCTATTAAAAAGAAGCAAGGAGCAGGGTATGGCAGTGATTAAAGGGTGCGGTCATGAGTGGATGCGCCCAACGGAGGTGGCTCCAGGGCTACCTACACAGACAATTCTGAAATGAAAAAGGGTAGCACGGAATTCTTTCGTTGGATGTTACAGGCTGATTGTGAGCATACAAGGGCATGGCAAAGCAGTTCCACCAAGTGAAGGGTCTCAAGGCAGCCCGTTCACGAGTAAGGGCAAGGCATCCGAACACAGCAGGTAGCAGCAGCAGCAGCAGCAGAGGACACACTTAATAGAAAACATACAACCTCTGTAAACGGGTGGAGAATACTCTACCACTGTCCCCATTTAAGTGCATGCTACTTGGTATTCCGCCATTTTTCTCCCTCATGTTGCAAGAGCGGACCTCTAGCTCTCCTGCCTCCTCCAACCGCTTCATAAGGCATCACTGGATGCCGATGTGATCCTCCCTCTGGGGTCGCACATACCTTAAGGTTGAACGCTTCGACCAGCGCCGTCTCTCGCAGCGTCTGGCTGTTGCCCACGCTGCGCACCTCCATGCCGTCCGTGTAGCTGCTAGCACACATGCAAGTCCAACCAAGGCCACCGCATGCCAGATACGCAAGCGCACATGGCAGGCAACCCAGATGAGTAGGTACACACGACCAGCATGCCTGGTAACAAGGCTAACTGAATATAAGGCACACCGGAAGCATGGATGCCCGATGTGGGAGACATGCATGACAAGCTCACACAGGCCGCATGCCCACTGCCAGGGGCAAGAGGTCCTGCCTTGCCAGGGTATTTGCCCTGCCAGGGTATTTCGGGGCCTCGAGAAGCCCTTTGCCGCCACCACGACCGCCCTCCATGGTCTATTGAACTGGTTGAAGAAAATTGTCAAGGTGACCCACCTGGTCGTATACGCTTATCCCTACCAGCCTCACACATTGTGCTGAGGCACTTGCTAGGTAGCAACCCCGGCTTGAACAGCGCAGAGGAAAACCCGCCAGGATGATCGAATCGCAAGCAATGGATAAAGTGCCTCAAACCAGCTTTGTCGCTGTATGTACCAGGATATACCGTATACGAGGCACCTGTGAGCAGAATGATGGCTCTGTTATAACAAGCCCCCTTCTCAGGATGCTGTGACCACCGTCTGCTTGTTTTAAATGTCACCACCAGGCAGGGCCCTTCGTCCACTTACCTGTCGACCAGGTGGTCATTGAATTACAACCTTCATGCGTGTGTGCTAAAATCCCATGCGCTAAAGTGTGCTAAAACCCTATGTGCTTCATCAATGTGTGGATTACATGGCGATCCCATCACCCCCGCATGGTGGCTGACCTGCCCACGCTCAGCTCCGGGTGCTCCCGCACGCCGCGCTCGATGATCTCCGCCAGGTGCTTGAGTGCGGGACCAAACTGCTTCACCTTGTAGTAGCACAGCGCGATGTTGTACGCAAGGTCGGGCTGGAGCACAGCACAACAGGGGTGCCAAGCCAGAGGCACGAGGGGGGGACCACCGCGACAACGGGCAGGTTACCAGGCGGGACATAAGGAAACAATACCAGAGCAGCAAAGTGGCTCTAGGATGGCCGGCCAAGGTCAGCTATGCAACAGTCAGGCGTGCCAGGGTGGCTGGGCCGGGGCTTGAAGACTGCTTGCAGGAGTTCAATGCACATGCCCACAGTCTACGGCAAGTCCATAAACCAAAACATCACTAAGATGAATGGATATGAATAGTCGTGGGAATCTCTGCCATAATGGTGCGGTGTGCTGACGGCCCTGACGGCCAAAGCGACCACATCAAGCCCAAACCACAAACACCATGCAGCTGTAATAGGTTACCCTATTCCTGTTGCCATGGACAACGAGACGGAATAGCATGACATGGACCCACGGGTGCTCCGGCTGGCTTTCCTTACGGATGCCCATGCTGTGTCCAGTCGTAAACATGGAAACTGTCCTGCATACTCTAACCATCAAGATGCTAAGCTGCCTATAATGCAGGGTGCCTGCCGTGCACAAACACCAGCGCAAGCTCCGTTTCCCGGACAAATATCACAAAAGCATACTGGCCAGACCCCGGTACCTGGTAGCCCAGCGTGTTCATGGCCTCCACAAACTTGGTGCGCGCCTCGTCAAACTTGTTCTCCTGCACGCATCCAAGGCCACCCGGAAGCAGGCATCAAGGAACAGGCACGCATGAGCAGCTGCAACAGCGCCAGCAGTATGGCTCTGTCTGGCTACATGGATGCTCAGCTGCCCAGCTGTCCTCCTGCGCTGTGGCTTGAGGTATCAGTACGTACCCGCGACCAGGCAAAGCAGGATGAAAAAAGACAGGTAGGGAAAGGATGCACGTCACTCTATCTCTAGCAGCTATGACGCTACAGAATATACAGTGGCAAGGATAGCACTTGGCCCAGCTGTGGCGCATGGGCAGTGTTTTTAGTAACGTGACGCATGCGTCAGCGGGCTGACGCGCCAGCTCTTACGCGTCAGGAATTTTACCCCGCGCGTCAGCCGTCTGAAGAAAAAAAATTTTGGACGCGTGTCAGGCGACTGACACATAGCTTTGGGTGTCCATCAGTCGTCTGACGCGCACCAAGTCCTCACGCGTCAAGCAAATCGGTACCCACTGCATAAGCCACAGGTACGCCGCGTAGAGGTCTATTCGCCGCGCCTATATGTACTTTTCGTACACAAATGTAAGTATAAGGCCACCAGGCCCACCCAACCGAATCGTACTTGAGATGTTACTCATTTTATTAGGGCATTGACTGAAATCAGTGAAATGTGGGCCTGCTACAATAGAAATGTCTGCCTGTTTCGCCAAGTGCCAACGCGAGACAAGACTATTTGGTGCATGCAAGGTGGCGATGGCCATTGTGGCGGTAGCAGACACATAGTACATTGTAAGCGAAGCGTGCGTAAACTTTACGATGGATGAATTCAATAGCAGCTGCTATTTCGTAGGAACGTTTTCTACTGTTCTTGCAACCTGCGGGTAGCATCGGTTTAGGTGTCGTGCTGAGGCGGTAGGAAATAGAATTCGTCAGTCAACCCACCTTATCCGTAAGTCTAAGCACCGTTTTCTCGTTTTTCTGCATTACATTGCCTTGTACCTGACGAAGTTAGGGCACACCGAGAGCGTGGCATGGGGACAAAGGAGGCGGATTCCTGAAAACGGTTTCGTTCTTTGGCAATTTCATCATATTTCAAGAGGCAAACCGCCGACAGGGCAGGATACCGTAGCCCCGCTGTCGTCGATGTAACCCAGGCCGTTAACCCTTGGATCGTGCTGTCCCCTATTTATAGTGGCCAGTTCAACTCGCCCCTACGAATAGGGGACAGATGGGAAGCGGCGCGGCGCGAATGCCAGTAGACATTTCCGTGATATTTTTAGGTCTGCTGCTAGAGCTAGATGTGTTCTACGCCCTGATACCGGACATCACTATGTTCAGACCAGGTTTACAGGGACTAATTCAGGGCCAAAGTACAGGGGGTACCCAGGTCCACCGGGACGAAAGTGAATGTAAAATAATTACGTACATGCAAATTCGAGGCTATGGCGGAGCAGAAAACTGATTGGTGTAGGAGCATCGATGCATGGATTCGTTCCAAATTTTGTAGGCATTATTTATACGTTATAAAGATGCTATAGCCGCAGTCGCGCAACAACTACGGCTTCGTTAAATCATCTTGGACTGGGTTTTACTGCGTCAATGCGCGTTTATTGTGACGGGAGTGACGATGAAGCTAGCACTTGTTATAAGCGGCTTGGTCACTGAATATTTCTCATCGAGTACATTTCTTACGATGTATTTCGAATATTTCATTAGTGTCGTGGGCCAAAAAAGTCTCAACGCATCGGTCCTGTCGTCAGCTTGCTAGCTGTCCGTTAGCCTTATTTTTGCGGTTTTTACCTGGCGCAGTTTAGTGTCCCTGCGGTTACCGTCTACAAGGTAAAGTCGTACTATCATTCGGTAAGTAATCTAGGACTCATTGTCGAAGGTTTGGGATGTCAAAGTCGCTTCTTTACCACTTTTCTGTAAAGGTTTGTGGTAGTGGTTGCGCACAACCATTACGGTCAGATTTTCATCCGTTTTGTTCATGATTGGCTGCGTCTGTACCAAATATACTAGAATAAGGATTGTTGTTACATGTAAATAAGTTCTATATGGTATCAAGATGGTTTGTACAGCCTAAATTACTCAGAAAAGATGGTGTCCTGGCCAGTTTTTGGTTAGCCTTTTGGCTTTGTTTGTAATGCAGTTGTGCAGCCACCCCATCTGTCTTCATGTAACACCTGTGGAGGCCCCAGTGCCTTGCTTGCATACAAAAGAAGGTCAATGCAGTGTCTCTGTGCATTTTCAACTTAGGCAAGCATATGGAGGTCATTTCTTATGTTGTGGATGCATGGGTTACGTAGCCCCTTGCACACCCTTGCTATGCATGCATTTGGGCCTTGGCACAGTATACCTGCTAGTAGACATTGGTAGCCACCACATGGTGGTGTTTTCTTTACAACATCATGAAGTATATAGTTAAAGCTGCGTGTTAGTGATCATTTTGAGCATTACCCTACAAGTCACAAGCACCATGTTCACACCTACCGTTGTAATGCCTCTTAGTGCAGAGTTGTCGCCCCATAGCCAGTTAGCAGCCAAAATGATGAAGCCCAGCATATGAGGAGCTACAGTAGCATTGCCAATGATGTAGGCTTACTTTACCTCATTTAGTCAAGCATTGGCATGTGAGAAAAACTGTGCATGTGGTAGGTTTGTGTGGTGGGTAGTCTTTGGCCTTCCCATGCCGTGATACGCACGAATGTGACTGTGCATTGGCATGGCTACCTATGTTTAATGGCTGTGATGGATGTTCTGCAGGCTGAAATTGATTATATAATGCATGTTTGATCATCAATGATGTTTTTTGTTGCTATGGGATAAGAATTCTGAGTTGTAATGTCACCAGCCAAACTGGACCCTATTTGTAGTGGCCAGTTATTTTTAGATAGTGCAGCTGGGTCCCTGGGACAACCCATGATGTCAGTGTTCAGAAGCCATGCCTGGCTACCCAAGCAACTGCCTGAAAAATATTGGGAGCAACGGAATTATTTTCAGGTGTAATAATGCATAATACATGTGTTTTTTTTCGCACTCGCGCACCCCCCTGAGGGTGGTGCTATATTTAGCACCCATAGGACATTGCAACATGACCAATGACATGACCCCAAAGTAACTCAATATATGTGTGTGCTTTGGTCCAAGTATGGACAGTAAAATTGTTTTTAGGTTGGTTTGTGGGCATTATCTTGCAAAGTGCAACTGGCCCCTATTTGTAGTGGCGAGTTGGACACGATCCAAGGGTTAAGGAGCTAGAAGTGCAGAACATGAGGAAAAGGTCAATCACAGATAAGTCCGAGGCAACGAAATCCTCTGAACAGTCCAGTCATGACAATGAAGACATGAGTTCTGCGCCCGGGACACGAACTTCGTCAGATTCCGGGAAGGACAATGCTGGGTCAGCTTCTGCAAGTTCCAAGTTTTCTCTCATTATCTTTTTGAAAGCTTGATACGGCCATTTTCTTAACAATGCAGCATGTTCATAATCCAATGTTGTAATAGCTGTCCTGCCCCTTTACCCTTGAAACCTCTCATCACACGATCCCTGTCCCATCTTGCACCTGTCCCCAGTGTAACTGCCCCACCCCCCCTTCCCCGGTAATTCTGCTCCTTAGGGGTCCTTGAGGGCAAGTCTGGCTTACAGGGGGGCATTGGGACCGGCCCCTAACTGATAAGGGGCTGACGCGCCGCCAACAGTGGCGTGTCATCCGTCCGACGCGCCGCCAACAGTGGCGTGTCATCCGTCCGACGCGCCGCCTAACGGCAGCGTGTCAGCCGACTGATGCGTGCCAGAAACCCTTACTAGAAACACTGGACGTGGACTAGATCGTCCTAAACGTTCGCGGCAGGCGTGGGGCAGCGCAGGGGCCACTATTTGCTACCACGAGCGGGCCATATGGAGGCACCAGAAAGCGGGTGGATACGTGCCGAGAAGATAGCCAGGATGATGGAACCCTGGGTCGCAGGCAAGCAACACTGCAGGCTATGTTTGATCTCATGTATGGTGTGCCTTAAGAAGACAAAGCCCTATACAGACACAAGCCTAAATTTTACCTACCGTGTGGTTTGTGCTTTCATACAGACACAGCCACTGACAGTGCCCTGCAACTCTTGAAGATGTCACAGCAGGTGGCTCACCTTGTAGAGCACACAACCCATGTTGATGACGGTTTCGGGGTCGTCTGCGGGGCATTCGTCGAGCAGTGCCTTGCAGCCTGCGGGAGGCGCAGTAACAGCGGGAAGGGGGGATGGCACACGCACATCGGAACACAGTCTGTTTAGAGTTTTCCGTGTCAAGGTTGTCTAGGTGTAAATGGTCAACTTGGTGAACATGAAGAGAAGCATACAGAAAGAGGGTGTGGAAAGGGGACAGAGGCCCAGCTTGAAGGGGGGCGAGAGGGGGGGGAGAGAAGGGACAGGGAGTGGGTGTGTGGAAGCAGGAGACACAAGCACTAGATGGACAATGTCAGGACACCGCTCACATTGGTGTCCACCATTCCCCATGGTGTATACCTCCTTCGCTTCCTGCCTGGTCTTATCTGCAGGCGGTTGCCCTGCATGGTCTCAACGCGTGGGTGCCATGGGAAGCTACCGTGGGCGCCTTGGGAAGCTACCGTGGGCAACCCCGCAACAGCTCATGATACCCTCACGGCGGCCCTAGCGTGCGAATGGCACTAGCCTGAGAACGGCTCTAGTGTGCGAATGGCCCTAGCGTGCGAATGGCCCTGGCTGTGAATGGTCATGCGCAATGCGGTGCACGTACCGGCCACGTCGTCCTGCTCGTACTTGACCGCCGCCTGCAGGTTGATCATGCGCCGCTTGAAGCCGTCCACCTGCGTCGCCGCTTTGGCTGCCTCCGCGTACATGCTCGCCTGTCACACGGGTGGGCACCGCATGCACCGTGGACATGGTGGTAGGGATGGCATATCAGTAGTGACCTACCAGCGGGACAGGTGGCCACAGGGGTGGAAACATGAGCCTAGGGGGCGCAAGCATGCAACAGGCACTCTGGAATACGGTGCATGCACGTGTGGTGAGACAAGTGCAGTCAGCATATCATGTTATGTCTGGCAACCGCAGATGGGATGCTATCTGCATGGTCCCACTCATCGGATGGTGCAGACAGACAGCCCAGGACATGTTACGCCTAGCAAATGAACCAGAGAGTGGGCATGGCCAGTCAGGAGTTCCAAGCGTGACGCCTGAAGCCGTGAGGCCATAGACCCGCTCCTACCTTGTATAGCGACTGCGCATAGTAGACCTTGTACTCCTGCACCTCTGGATGCTCTTTGGATAGCGTCTCGTACCTGATCCCGCCGCACGTAGCGAGCAAGGGGGAGGCACAGCAAGCAAGGCGGTAGCATGTCAGACCTCGCGGTGCAGGGCAAGCACATGGGTCATGTAATGGAGACGGGCACCAGTAGAGCAGCACCCGCAAGTTTACTGGTGCATTAACGCTTTCACCCCCCAGTTGCAGGGGAGCGCCCATCCAACAGCATGAGCAATGGGCATGTGGGTCATGGTTCCGCGCCCTCCCCCGAATCCCCTTCCCACCATTCTCTCTGCATTTCGTAAGCCTTTTTTGGCAGGAGCAACAATATGCTGACGTGGAGCCAGAAACCCCCGCGGGCAAGGGGATGCTAGGAGAGCCAGAAACCCCCGCGGGCAAGGGGATGCTAGGAGTGCCTGTTTCCCAGTCGTAATTGTCAAGCACCGCAGGTTGGCCCTTCCCCGTGCCATGCGTGTATGTACCAGAATGTTGCATAGAGCAGATCTTGAACTGGACGTTGCTAGCGACCAAGTCACGGAAAAAAATCTAAAAGTTGCGTGGATTCACAGTTGGCATCCACTTCTTACATAAAACCCCATGCAAAGCGTGCATGGCTATTTCCAATCTGTAAAGCCTAGAATTTAGATTATTATCAAAGGGTGCAGCATTTCTCAAAAGGAGGACAAAAGGCCGACAACATCCCCGTTTCGTTTTCAACCAGCTTTTGAGCAGCCAAGCCAGGGTGGCTGGGTTACGGCATGCCAGCATGATGTGCAGAGGGAGCCGCTGGGAATGCGGACAAGGCGCTCACATCGATGCTGCTAGATGGAAGTTGCCCGTGAAGTAGTAGCAGTAGCCAAGGAGGGACAGCACCGCACGGCTCTTGGGGAAGTTTTGAAGCTCACGTTGGAGGATCCTGGACAAGACCAGCCGATGGGGGCATGTCACAGTACCACAGGGGAAGACCGCACATGCTGCATTAAAAGCTGCGGAGTATTCCATGGCCACATCCTGCTGACATTTGTCACTGCCAATGGAAGCATCTTCAGCACCAAGCGAGGACAATCTGGCAATCCCATGTCCTCACATGATGATGGTATGTTTCGACTAGGAAATTGGCCGACTCTTGCATCGCCGCAGCATATATCGGTCCAAGAACTGCTTGTCTGCTACCAAAAAGTGCACTCTGGTTACCGAGACAAGTAATATCTTTTCACGACCAGCTACATACAAAAAGATTACGCATTACTCTTATGGTCCCGATATTCACGAGTTCCCTGATGAGAACTACAAATATTTCCAACAGAACCAACCACCTAGAACCAGCTGGATAATTGTACGCGGTACAACTACACCCCACAGCCAACCTTCCATGGCAAGAAGCACCACAAGCTCGTCTCCTCACAGGAACGAGCCATAAAATTTAATCTAACAGCACAGGGTATGGGAGGAAGGTTCCTTAACATGATGTCGAAAACAAGAAGTTGCCTACCGCCCAACGATCAGTCCACGCGGATAGGGTACGACGTCGTGTTAGTGCTAAGAAAGACTGCTCAGCTGCTCTACAGAAGGTACACTCCCATCACACTATTTGGTTTGCTGCGTTACTCTCTTGCATGACATTACCGCCTACTCCAGCAAACGAGCTGTCAAGCGTCTTACTTGATAGCATCCGCGCATTTCCCGTCTTTGATGAGGCCGTATACAGTCGCCGTGTACTGCCCATCAGGGATTTTCATGTTGATAGGATTAAGGAGCCCCATTGGGGCAGATCCCACAGCAGTTTGCATTTCTGCTGATGTGACTGCCTCAACGATGCGCTAGTCTGGATAAACGGCTGGGCAAACTAAATCGCAACTACTGCAGAGGAGCCCCACCCCGAAAACCAGCGCGTCAACGTCGCGAGTAAAAGGAAAAATTAAATATACTTTAACGGAAACAAGAATTGCGCTAGAGTTCCACCATTCTCATGCAAACGAGTAGTTATACTCAGCTTGGTTTGCAATGCTGGACCTCTCTAAGTTGGTTGGACCGCCATGGCGAAGGTCCGTAGTGCCTGGGTAATATGAGCCTCGGGTTATATTTTTGTCTTGGTGTACGCGAGCGAGCGTTCACGACTCACGAGGTCAGTCCAGAGGAGGGCTCCGCGCTTTAGAAAAAGGTTGGACCATGCGAATGTCAGAATCCAGCGGCGGTGTCAGTCAAACCACAGTCCAACCACGCGACGGTTCACAGGTAACATACTGGCGCTAGAGTACGAACCAGTACGTACATGGAGTCATGTGAGCGCCTGCTGATCCAGATTCCGGGCTCATGGAGCCAGAACAAAGTAGCCTACTAAACAGTCACTAAAGAATCTCTGCTGCCCATGTGCGGCATGGGAATCATCAACCAACAACAATAACAACAACAGCAACAACAACAACAACAACAACATTTGTACCAAGCAGTCTTCCCGGTCTTCCTGGTCGTTTTGTTTGCGGATCAGAGCTGCGACACCTAGATGCTGTTGGCCTGTCTACAAATAAACGTAATTATAATCCCCGCGGATGAGGCCACAATGGAGCTTTTGCTGCCCAATGGCGCCACGATAATTGGATTCATGAGGCAGGAATGGGACCTTTTTCAGGTTTAGCCCCATATATGTTCAATTTCCATACCAGCCGGAGCTAGGCGCCTGCGAGTATGGGTGGAAGGAAAGGTAATACCTGGCCTACTGCTATTTCCATGCCAGTGGCATATGGGAGCAACAATGGCGGGGTATCATGGGGCTAGTCGAAGTTAATTTACTCTTCGCTCAAGGACTGCTAGTTAATATCTGGTTAATGTCGATCTTCTGTTAAAGCTTCTTAATACCCCGGCAGCCATGGGTAAGACTCGCGACAAGCACTCGGAAAACGTTCGAGTGGCAGTGCGATGCCGGCCATTCAACGAAAGGTAAGTATGCCACATCAAATTCCTTCTCTTATGTCGATGCCTTTAAAGCCTCAAAGAAGCTTGAAACTCGTTGCAGGTGTAATGGTCCGCGCATCGTACCGGCAAGACACACCATTCACATGTCCACTGATTGCTGTGCGAAGAACGCTACCTCCATTTGCCAGCGTCCGCCGCTGGTTTACTCCGTAAGCTGCCTGCGTCGTCACCCGCTAACGTTGATTGCGTGCTGTATCCTCCCGTGTCGTCTAACAGAGAGAAGCAATTGAGCAGCGTATGCTGTCTAAAAATGGAAGGGGACACCACGATCATCACGCACCCGCAGACTGGTAATTTTCTGCTACCTGTGCATTTGCCTCCTTAGTTGAACCGCTGCTGCCAACCTTGAAATGCAAATGCCTGCAATAAATCGCCTCACATGCACATATGATTTGTGAATTAAACGGTACACCCCCGCCTTCATGTTGAAGAATGGGATCTGACCGACCCAGGTCTGCGTTCTTAAAGGTAGGGAGCCAAGCCAGAGTGCTGAGATTCTTAAACGTGAAGCCTAGCCAGGGATGCACTTAGCAGCCATTTTACCTACTTCAAGGTATGTTTTCCCCAAACCAACCCCGCGATAGTCATCCAAAATTTCGAAAATCCAGGGTTTTAAATACTTCATCCCGAGATTCTACAACATTATGGGGGGGTTGTACTGCACAAGTGTTGTTGATAATGCCACGCCTGCCAGCGCATGACTCTGCCCCCTGGTACTCCCAGGGGTGAGCGTGACCCTGGCCAGGCGGGCATCCATCAAGAGCATCGTTTGTGTTTCTCGAGATTATTTCCGAGGTAATGTCCCCATGCAGAGCGGCATGCCAATGAGGTGGATTGCTGCACTCCCTTCTCTCGATATCCCCATCAGCTCTTTGGTATGGTCCGCTCGTGCCCCGGGCCTGCGTGCTGTGCTCACAACTGCATGATATTCCCAATCGCAAGGTCGCGAGGGTGACACGTACTGCCAGGTGCATTTATACAGGGGCACAAGTGCGAGGAGTTGGACTCGGATGGCATCTACCTGCACCTTTGTGTTACAACGGCCATTACTGCCAGGTGTTAGCAAACATGGGCCTCTAGCGGCTTTTGAGGCACAGAAGCAGGTTTCCCAGTATCAGGAAATGTTCACGTTCGTTACAGGCGCAACCGAAATAATTTGACGTCAATGCACGAGCGGGAAAGGGGGATATTGCAAGAAGTTTTCCGAATCGTCAGCTCACCTGCATCATTGTAACGGTTGGCAAGAAATGGTTGGACATTATGCCCAACGTGAAGGTACTTGTCTTGGATTTTCCTGCCCTTTACTATTCCTGCGTTGCTTGTTGGTAAAACAAGCTAGTGCTCATCTTTTTATGCTCCGTGAGACTGGCAACTCCCACCAGAGACCCCTGTAACCATCCATCCAGTTCATTGGTGCATTGCTTACCCTCATATACGCTCATGCCTGCACTTGCTTCCATGCTGCACATTGCCTTCGTCGGTATGCCCCCTTGCAGGGGCGAGCAAGTCGTTCACGTTCGACTACAGTTACTGGTCGTTTGATGAGAAGGACCCTCACTATGCCAGCCAGGAAACGGTGTTTGCGGACGTGGGCGCGGATGTGCTGGAAGCGGCATGGGAAGGTGAGCCAACCAGGCACCCTGGCCATGCCTGCACATGCAACGACATACAACTCCCTGCAAAGGACCTCCATTTGTCCAGCCTTTTGAGTGGTGTGCGCGGTGGCTTTAATCATCATCGTGTCCATTCCTTTTAATCGTAAGGACCATAAATGGGTGCAATAGAGCTTAATGCAACCCCATGGTCTATTCTTTGTTAAAGCTGTTTCTTATGCGATAGAAGCTTTTATCTGCCCGTTAGCTGGCCATGTGTGTTCAGTCTATGATTAGGCTACTGGTGTGGGCGTATAGTTACGGTGGCAGCCGTTATGGAAGAAGCGCCCGGAGGGAGTATGGCCTGATCGCCAGCATCATGCCCCGTCATCGTTATGCAGTCATGTGATTGTACTCATGCGCCATCCTTGCTGTTCATGGCCGTGGAGGCAACGCCACCATCATTGAGTTCTTGCCTTGCCAAGCGGTAGCATGGAACCCATCGTCACTATACTGGTCACCATTCCTGTTGGGTGGTTGCCTTGCAAAGCAATAGATCTTCGGTCATCACCCTCGGTGGCCACCCACCCGCCAGCTTTCATCATCAAGCCTTGTCCTCTTACCACCACCCCTTGGCGCACAGGCTACAACGTGAGTCTGTTTGCATACGGGCAGACGGGCACAGGCAAGAGCTTCAGCATGGTGGGGCCCATCAGCTCCAAGAACAACGGGCAGGAGAACAGCCACCGCGGCATTGTGCCGCGCGTGTGCCAGTCCATATTCGAGGGCATGGCGGAGCGAAAGGACGACAAGAATGTCACGTTCAAGGTAAGAGGGTTGGGGGCGGGGGGGCGGGCGTGAGAGGGCAAGAGGGGGAGAGGGCGAGAGGGCGAGAGGGCGAGAAGGCGAGAGGGCGAGAGGGGGGGGCGGGGGCGGGGGCGGGGGCGGGGGCGGGGAGCGGGGGCGGGGGGCGGGGGCGGGGGGCGGGGCGGGGGGCGGGGGGGGGGCGGGGGGCGGGGCCGGGGGGCGGGGGCGGGGGCGGGGGGCGGGGGGCGGGGGGACCCTTGCCCAACCCTTTGCCTTCTTGAGGTGATGCTGGCAGGTGTGACAACTTCCTTTTCAAGGTGAGGGGCGTGCATTATCTTACTGGACTTTACTATCTCATGGAGATTGTCATTTTCTGCGGGTTAAAATGTTTTGCCTGACATGTGACACTGGATGACCGCTGTTTACTTTGTCTTTCTCTCCATTGCTGCCCCTCCTGTCCCTGCCCGCACCCTCTTCCCTTCCTCTCATTGTCCCCCATGCCTTTTGCCCCTGTGTCGGCGCGCAGGTGGAGGCGAGCATGCTTGAGATTTACAACGAGAAAGTGCGCGACCTCTTCGCCAACCCGGGCAAGGTGAGCGCGCGTGTGCACAGACAGGCAGCACTGACCCTACTCATCCAAGGATAGCCATGCACTTCCGCTGGGTAGCGGTGGCGGTCCGGGCGAGGAAAGGATCCGGGCGGGAACGTTCAATACGAGTATGTTCTCCCTCACCGTCGTTCAAAGCAACCATGATGTTGACATTTCCTTGGTCTTGAAGTTCCTTTTGCAAACCAAAGGAAGCTTGCTTGAGAAACCAGTGTCAGGGTGAGTTAACTTACCTGTGGTCAGATGCCATTGCAACGAGCATCCAATAGCTCAGCTGTTCTTACACAGGGACCGTGCCAGGACTGTTGGTCATTCTTGCACCTCTTAAATGATGGCTGCGCATCTTTGCTGTTAGGGTAACCAGGAGCCGTGGGCTTGTCCTGACAACCTAACGGCCGTTGTGTTCTGGCCCTGTTAGGTACAGAGGAGCTCATATTGCCACCAGCCTACGCTTGAGCGTAAGGTAACAGCACAGGTTGGAATCCGCCTTGCAAGTTTCTCTTATTTTCAGCATAGTGCAGCTGTGGTATTAATTAGTTCATCATCACCATTTTCCCTCATAACTGGTTCTGCTCTATTGCAAAGGTCCTATTGTGCTTACCTTTCTGGCAGGTCCTATTGTGCTTACCTTTCCGGCAGAGATGCCCCTGGCACCCTGGAGCTGGTTGCTGCCTTGTCTTTGACTCCTAAGGTGTCTGGGGCAGCACTTTAGGCAGGGAAAAGTTTTGGCTGCGCACTTTGAGCGTTCTGTAAAGTTTATTGTGCATCGCCTGCCACAGTGTATGTCTGTAACAGCTCACCTTTCTTCCCATTTGCCATCGCTTGCGTGCACAACATCTGACATCGCTTGTGTGCGCAACAGAGCCTCAAGGTCCGGACGCACCCGACCACGGGGCCATACGTGGAAGGCGTTTTCAGGTAATGGGCGCCATCGTGCTTTCTTGTCATCGTGGCCAGTGAACCTTTCTGGACTCATTGACAAACCAAGACACCGTCCAGGATCTGTGTGTCATATACCTGCTATGGCAAGAATGTATGCAAATACAAAGTCGATGACCCAAGATTCCAGGTAGGAACATTGGGATCAGCACTCTCATTGCTTTGCCCACCTCGTCAATTGCTTCTGACAGTCCAGGCACCCTGGTTGCATGGCTGACCCATTATGTCCACTCCCAGTCTGATGATCTCACACTCGCCCCACTAATATGGCTTCACAACTGTGGTTGGACGATTCTACCGCATTGCACCTGCTGTGTGAGTGGAGGGCGCTGCTGGCCTACCACACGACAGGTTGACCCTTTCTTGACCCTTAGTTGACCCTTACTTTTGCCCTTTTTTGACCCTTTCTTGACGACCGCGGAGTGTAGGCCCGCTCCCTGACCAGCTTACTGGCCCTGGGCCCTCCTCTGGGAGGACTGTTGCCCTGCTTGCTAACTGGCTGTTGGACTGTTCGTCTTGCTGGCTGCATATACTCGCATGCATCGCGCCCATGCACTTCGCCCATGATTCGGGCAGGTGTGCTTGCAAGAGCTTTGATGACATCATCACAGTGATGGAGAAGGGCACCCTCGCGCGCACCATCCATGCCACAAACATGAACGCGACCAGTTCCCGTGCGCACACCATCGTGGAGATCATCCTCACGCAGACCATGGTGGGTGCTGGCCTGCAAGTGTGCCACTATAGTTATAGCGAACATGTGTCCTAGTGATGCGACGTACGGGAGCACTGCCCTGCGATCCCTCCCCCTATCATGTATGGGTCGCTTGTCTGTCCCTCAATAGCTGCCATGTGTCACCATCACGTGCAGCCATCAAGCATAAGCATGCGCCCCACCGCCATGCCCAGGTACTCATGTGACTGCAGACGATGCCGTTGACGCACTCTTCTTGTCATGAGAACCTGCTGTTTGGGTCCTAAAAAGGCGTGGGGTCATGCCCAAGGATCTTTCCACCCTGGGGGTCACATTCATGGCTGTCTCACCGCCCTGGCCGAATGCGTGTGGTGTGTGGATGCTTTTTCGCTGGCGCATGCACTTGCTGGCTGCCTGCCATGCCTCCAGGTGGACAAGAAGCTTGGCACCGCCAAGGACGTGGTCAGCCGGCTCAACCTGGTGGACCTGGCGGGCAGCGAGCGGCTGGACACGAGCAAGGCGGAGGGAGACCGGCTCAAGGTGGGGACAAACTCCATCCCACACCATATGCTTGTGGGGACACACACACCGCAAACAACATCGTGTTGTTTGTAGGGAGAGGCACCATCCCGTGTTGTGCGCAGAGTGGGGCCACCGCCACATCCCATTGTGCGCAGACTGGGGACAAATACAATCCCACATCGTGTGCATTGCGGGAGCACAACCATTCCACACCATGCACAGGGGCTTGAGGTCAAGTGTACATGTGCCGCTGCCTTATGCTGCACGATATCAACAATCACCACCATATGAGTGCCAGAGTGATGATGCCAGGGTAGGGGCAGAAGGGTGTGCGCGGGAATAGCTGCCTTAAACACTTTGCAAGGGCCAACCTCCCCTTGTATAGCCTCGCTGATTCTTGTTGCCTGGCGCAGCACTTTCGTCCGTCTGTGCTACTAGCGTTGGCTCCTCTGTGTGTGTACTGGCAAGTGCATCGACCAAACCTGTGGAATACCGCCCCTGGCTCCTTGGCTGTACACCCATGGCTCCTTGTCTGTACACCAACTGTCATCATCCGATGCTCGGCCCATCCTGAGTTTGCTGCCATTCCGAATTTCCTCCTTCATTCATTTGCTCCTACACTCCTTTCCTCCCGCACTCATTTGCTCCCGCACTCATTTCCTCCCGCACTCATTTCCTCCCGCAATCGTTTGCTCCCGCAGGAGGGCGCAATGATCAACCTGTCGCTGTCGACGCTGGGCAAGTGCATCGCCACGCTGGCGGAGATCAACCGCCTCAAGTCGAACAACAATGAGACGTTCAACAAGGTCCACGTGCCCTACCGGGACTCGGTGCTCACGCTGTAAGTGGGCGATGACCCGCGTGGAGGTTGGGGTACCCCGGTTGGTGCGGGACGTGGGATCTTGGGCTGGGTGGTGGGCGGCTGGCATGCACAGGTTGTTGCGCCTAAACATGGCACGGGGAGACGTATGTCCTTGTGTGTGATGTGGTGAACGTGTGTGTGTGAGAGAGAGACCACACACACGTGACCTTGTGTGTGTGATAGGATCAATGGATGCGGCTGGCCGTGTTCTAAGAGCGAGGTTGATTTGTGTTCATGGTAGAACACTTCTGATAGCACATTTTGGATGTATGAACCCTGATATACCACATCTAGTTAGCGCGCCTCGCTTCCACTCCCATTCTTCGCAGGCTGCTAAAGGAGTCCCTGGGAGGCAACGCCAAGACCATCATGATCGCGGCGCTCAGCCCCGCCTCCTGCAACTACGAGGAGACGCTGGGGACTCTGCGATATCCTTGACAACGTCAGGGCAAGGGGGGGAGGGGGGGGGGGCGGGATGTACGGGGTATATTAGATAGCAGATTGTGGGTGTATATGCGTTGGGGGCTTCGGGGCTCTTGGGTTGTGGCTGGGGATTTACCACAAGATCCATACAGATTTTTGTGTACCTGCTCGCTTGATTGTCATTCCTGTATGGCTGGCATCACCTGGGTGTCATGTTTACGGACCATTGACGCTGCAGAGGCACTCGTGGCTCCATCTCCAAAGAATTGTCTGCTTCTTATGTTCATTGACGTGAACCTGCGGTTTTGGCTCCGTGTGTGTGCGAGTCAACCTTGGCCCCTAGTGGTCACTTGCCCCCTAACCATGGCCACATTTCTCCTTAACCGCATCTTCTGTGCGCAAGACACCGGGACCTGCCCCCTGCCCCGCCATCGCCCTCCGGTATCTGTGCTGCTTGATTGCTGCTTGTGCGAATCGGGCGCTCCCCCTGTACTGCTTGTGTGTGTTGGGCGCTCCACGTACGTGGACCGCGCCAAGCACATCAAGAACCGCGCAATTATCAATGAGGACGCCAACGAGAAGCTGATCCGGGGTACGTGGGCTGCCGCTTGGAAGGGGTAGTCCTGTAGCTGGGTGAGGAATGGGGAGAAGCTCATCCGAGATGGGATGACTGGGCACTGACGGGGCGCAGTTGGTATAGCTTGGCGGGTTCGTCGACGCTGGTCCGAGGTGGGCAAGCAGGCTGGGGCATGTAAGGGGGGAAGCTCACCCCGGGGTATGCTGGTATAACTGGGTAATGAAAGGGAGAAGCTTATCCAGGGTACAATGACGAGGGCAGTGTTGGGGGGTAGACTGTGTGGTAGTAGTTGGAGCCATGTATCGATGCATGGCAACGACGCCGTCTATGGGAAAAGCATCCTGACGGTAGAGGATGTGCAGGGAACGGTGGAGGGGTCCCTGCCTGCGGATACAGCACAGTCGCATCAGTAGCGTTCATGCCTCTTTATGTACGTTTGTGCATAGACCTTCATACCTACTTTGTACTGCTTTGTTGTGTCTCTCTGCCATCAAGCACTTATGGCTGCTCGCGTGCAAGGCGTCAACGTTACCCTGGCATGTAATATCAGGATTCGTGGCTCGTATCGTTGCCACAGTGAAGACCTTGTTTGCCTGTAGTGCCTGTGCCTCCCCGCATTTACATTGGAAGGCAGACGCACTAGGGATGCCCTGCACAGCCTTTACATGGCCGTGGGAGACGGCATCGTGCCCCCAGTCCATGTCCATGCCCGTCCAGGCTACCCTTATGGGTACAGGCTGGGAACAGCAAGTGCTTGTAAGTCACAACAGAGGGACCTTTGTGCCAGGTGGCTGCGGGATAGCCTTTCTATTCGTGTTATCGGGACAGCTGGGATCTCAAACATCCCAGCGGAGCCTGTCGGTTGAAGGCCTCGCCGCTCCGCTGTGTTTCTCCATGTAATCATGACATTGCCAAGTCTAGCCTCACTGTGGTGCTGTGGCCTATGTCCATCCTTCATGATCCCCCCTGTCCCATTCATGATGCTAGCTTTGCCTCTCTTTTTTCCTCCATCCCGTTCTTAGTGCCATGCCATCCCTTGGGTTTCTCTGCCCCCTGCACCCATGCATATGCTGTGACCTGCCACCTTTGTGTGTGCTGGTGCACAGAACTGCGGGAGGAAGTGGAACGCCTGCGGTCGCTGGCGCAAGGTGGCGCCACCGCATGTGAGTGGTCACCTTGTGATTCTTTTGTCACCGCGTTGGACCGGTCAGGACAGGTCGTCCCCCCAGCGGAAATGGCATGGTTTCCTTCCATGCCAGCGTACGCTCTGCTCCACGCACTATGCTCCTCGTGACTTGGCTATGTGCTGTTTTCTCAGGCCTTGCTGGCTTTTTGCCCGTGTCCGTCTCTGTTATGGTGATGGGCAAGGAGTGAGAAGAAGCGTTCAGTTTGCAAAAGATGGCCGCGTGATGCTGTGTGTGTCGGTGCCTGTCTTCGGGCAGCATGGCCCGCTTGGCAGCCATGGTGTTCATAAGCAATCGGTAATGAGTTCTGGCGGCATGACTCGGGGCAGACCACAGACATGCAGAGCTGTTGAAACCAGATGTGGAGACTTGCATGATCATTGTATGGCCATGCGGCTCGTCACAATTTTCCTTCGTTTTGTGGCAATAATAACCTCACTGCCAGCGCACGGGCGCTTTTAACAACCCCTTTCTTCTTTCCTTGACAACCACGAAGCAACTGCGACGCCTGTGAGCGCATCCACCTACCGCGCCTGCTCATGCCCTCTCGCTGCGGCATCGCGTATTGGTGCGCTGTGGTGGCCTTGCTTGAACAACATCTGCATCTTCCTCTGGCAGATGACCCCAGGGAGGTGCGCATGCTGCGGGAGCAGCTGCAGCAGAACGAGCTGATGATTGAGGAGATGAACAAATCGTAAGTGAAAGGATTCCTAGATAGTTAGATATGAAGGAATCATAAGTACAGTATTTGCCATTTGATTTGGAGATGAACAAATCATCTGTTGGAGGCGTTCTGATGAATTGGATTCAAACAAATTGTAGATGAAAGGCTCTTTTACACATTGCATAGGAACAAATCACAAGTATAGTGTTTGCCTTATGAATTGGAGATGAAGAACAAGGACAAAGACGTCTTTACAATCTAGCCTACCTGGCCTGCATGGGAAATGTGCAAGTTTCTGCCTATGCTGCTGTTTACAATGGCCAACATTTTCATTCTTTTCAAACTGCTTCGATTGGCATCATGCTGGCTCAACCCACAAGGCGTTCACAACTTCCATCCTCTACCATTCTGTCATCCAACTAATCCATCACTTGCATTTCTGCGGCGCTCTGTCCCCCCTGGCAGGTGGGAGGAGAAACTGCGCATGACAGAGAGTATGATGAACAGCAATGACGCGCAGTTCAAGGTGGGTCCGGGTGGTGCGGAAAGGCTAGCATGTCAGAGGTGGGGGGTCAAAACCAGGCAACCAAGCATTGACCAATTGGCCGGTTCGACCAAATGATTAACCAACTGAGTGACCAAAAGACAGGCAAGCAGACACGCAGACAAATTAACGCTAATGGAAAGGAGTCCAAGAAAGAGCAATCGATCTGCTTCATTTTGGATCGCTCTCAATTCTTCGCTTATATCTGCGCGGTCGGGCCTGCAGACTGTTGTTGGACTGCGCGCTCCCTGCCAGTGCCACATGCTATCTATTCTAGGGTGTCACTAGGCAAACAGCTTAGCAGTGACGGTGCTTAGGACCCAGGCCGAATGGCCCGTGCCATGAAGCCTACAAAACAGTCATTCACGCCTTAAGTTGGGTTCGAGGGTTTCTTCGGGTCAACCCAACTTAAGGCGTGAACCCAACTTAAGGCGTTAAGTTACCAATACTTGCGACCCCCCGCCCTGCTGATGGACTTTAGGGTGTCTTTTGATAGCTCTCGTCAAGGCCGATCGAACTGCACTAAAGAATTCACCCCCAAGGTCGTATTTCGGGTCGAAACTTGGATGCAAGTCATCAAACCGGCTGTAGCCGGCAGGTGAAGCCCCACACAGCACGGTAGTGCTAGCCAAACCTGCCTAACTTGGTGTGCTACATAGGGCATGCGCGTTCATTTATGAGTAATCGTAAACAGTGCTGTGTTGCTGGCTTGAGAGCTTGCTTGCCCTTGCCACCCGCCTTCTCGCCTGTGGTGTCTCGTTTCTGCTTTTTGTTGGACGCTGCCCCGTTGCCCATAGCAATGCGAAGACAGTTCGTTCCATCTGGCCTTATCATCAGTTTTGTCCGCCATTACTTAGTTTTTGGGGCGCCTTTATTATGGGTTCAAATGTGACGAACGCCTTTGAACCAACTACAGCATGACTGAAGCCGTTTGCCCATGTATAGAATACCGCGTCAAGTTGTTGGGTAGCTTACTCCCCAGCTGCGAGCTAGGCCGACGTGGACCACCGTATCTCCCTCGCCTGGCACGCTTTACGCCAATACAGGGCCCTGTGGCGCAAGCCCTTGGGCAAGCTAGAGAAACAGGACCGGTTTAAGGTCCTGGTCCTTCCTTTTCTCACGTATGGGGCCGAGACGTGGACCCTCATAGCCGACCTTGCCAAAAAGCTGGACAGCACGGTCACCAACATGCCGCGGTCAATTTTCCGTGTTTGTGGGCTATGCTGCTCGCGTCCGCGTGTGGGCTATGCTGCTCACGTCCGCAAGGAGGACTTGTACCTATAGGCATGCCAATAGTTAGGCAGCACCATCAAGCAGCGGCGCCTGCAGCTAGTAGTAGTGCACTTCGCTCGCACCAACCAGGTAGACACATCACGTGGCCCCTCCGCAGGGCTGCGACGTGCTCAGCCTGGCAGGCACCTCCTCAGTCACGTGGGACGGGCCCAGCAATGCTAGACGTCGCTGCAAGGCCCGCACTTTCAAAGAGCAGCTAGAAGAGGACATCGGGGGGCTATGAGGCCTCTCCGTGATTTGGAAAAAGATTATGGACAAGGCTAAGTGGCCTCAGGTTATAGAGGACAACCGCGCCCCCCTCCAGTGGGAAAGCCGCGTGTTTGCAAACGCGAGAAGCATGTTAGGCAAGACCCCTATTAGGGGCTGATATAGGGTCTGGGGCAGAATAGATAGAGTAGGATTGTTTGTACCTAGAGATAGTTCTAATAGACCGGTAAAATTAAACTAAATTAAACTGTAGCACATCTCCGTTGGGAGTACATGCAGCACATATCCCTGAGAAGGGGCATATGGCTTTTTATACATTCTGGGCTACTCCGTGCAAGGGTAGGGTGTAAACTACACCTGCACTCTGGGTGCACAAAGTGCACCTGCACCACTATGTATTCCACCACCGGAGGTGCGGATAGAGGGTGGAAGATCATCGTGGCTAAACAATGGGTAGGGCATGGCTTCTCAGCAGAGAGTATCTCTCTGCATAGGCAGAGCTTGGCTAAATTGAAAGACCAGTAGGATTGCGTGTACCCATCCATCCATCCATCCATCCATCCATCCATCCATCCATCCATCCATCCATCCATCCATCCATCCATCCATCCATCCATCCATCCATCCATCCATCCATCCATCCATCCATCCATCCATCCATCCATCCATCCATCCATCCATCCATCCATCCATCCATCCATCCATCCATCCATCCATCCATCCATCCATCCATCCATCCGTTGTTCGTGGTTAACCAAATGCTCCGTGACGGACTCCCCAACGGGAGCACGAGTTTAATTAGTTAATGCAATACCGACAATGATGACAGAATCAGCAACCAAATGACCAAGATCCGTAGTGAATTCTAGGTCACAAGTGTTGGGTGGGCAGGGTGGCGCGGGCTGGCGACCACCCACAAGTCGCGGCAGTCAAAAACAGTGCCACACCGCTCTAGAAGCCAGTTCACGCCTTAAGTTGGGTTTTCGCTAGTACAGCCAGCAGCCTTAAGTTGGGTTCGCCATGCAGCCAAATGCGACCCAACTTAAGGCGTGAACCCAACTTAAGCCAACGCAACGTAAGGCGTGAATGACTGTATAGAAATCTGGCAAACTACATGATTGCAGCTTCTCTCTACTTCTGTGCATTCTAGAAGCCAATCCCGTGGCATGCCTGCTTGCAATGTACATGTCTATTTCAAGTCCTAACGTATGGTTGCTCGCATTACCGACATGCCTCTTGAGGGTACTTATCCTTTTCCATCACCGTGATTTTCCACGGAACGACTGCTGCGTTATACGCATTTGCTGATCGACGATTGACGGTTGATCCTGCGAGTCCTCCTCGTATTGAATGACATGCCCCTTTTTAATTCTCAGCATGCCTTGCCCCTTACCCTCTTGGCCAACTGTGCCGTGCTGGTGCCTTTCTGCTCTCCCCCCCCCCCCCTCACACGCACACCCCAGAACGTGGGTGTTCGCCTCAAGGAAAACCAGGACACGCCGCAGCTGATCAACCTGAACGAGGACCCCCAGATCTCTGAGTGCCTCATCTACTTCATCCCCGCAGGTACGTCATCCCCTCGTTGGCGGCAGCTCAGATGGTTCGGGGGTGGAGTGGGGGTCGAGGGACCAGGAAGCAGCAGCTGTTGTACTGTTGTCCGTCCCATGTACCTTTTCTTCCCTCACCGACCCTTCCGATGCAGCTGTCATTTGAAGAACGAGCCATGGACAGACACTGGACCATGCACGGTGCATGCTGGCCCATGCGCACACCCTCGTAGGTGCACTGTCGTTGGTCATATGGTCAGCATCGTAAACACACAAGGAATAAACCATCTGGTCGGGGCATCAACAGGCATACGTGTAATGGCTGGTATGCACCTTCATGAATGCGCTGCCAGCCACAACCCGGCAATAGTAATCGCTACTAACCACAATGTTCTACGTACTACTACACTAAGAATCCCAATACGACATCAAAATCAACCAGCAATTACTAACCTGCCAGAGGCTAGCCGCTAGCCAGCAAGCTCATGTGCATGTTTGTTGCCGTGCCATGTCGGCTGCGCGGCGCAGGCACGACGCGGGTGGGTACGGGCCAGGCCGACCCCCCCAACGACATCCAGCTGCAGGGTCTGAGCATCAAGGCGCACCACTGTACGCTGGTCAACGAGGGGGGTAAAGTGACCATCGAGCCGGGGGCGGACGCCAAGGTGTTTGTCGATGGCAACCGCATCACGGGACCCGTCACACTGTTGCACGTGAGTAGGGGGTTGGAGTTAGGGCGTTCGAGCCTTGGGGCATGAGAGTAGTTGGGCGTAGGAGTGTTGCGGCCAGTGAGTTGGGGCATGTGCGCGTCACGCTCCGCACACCAGGACGTTGATGGTTGCGCCAGCGTGGCCGCCATGGTCGCGGCCCTAGTCGTCATCAAAGGAGCCAGATGCCGACCTGGGGTGCATGCCTCTATGTTTCTCCATCGATATGTGTCCTGGGCGCGCCATGACTGGAGGTCTGCGGAGGGAGATGGCAGCGCCTTGTCATGAACGCGTTTCCGCACAGGATACCACGTAACCAACTTGCACGTTACGGATGCCAGCAGGAGCGCCGCGTACTGGTCGCCGTCCAGTACGCGGAGACAAAGGAGAGGGTTGAGCCAGGGGTGGTGATAGTAAGGTTCCCTGGCTAGGTGTGTGGGAGATCTCTGTGGCTGCGCCCATACAACAAGCTGCAGGTTAGTGCAGAGCATGGTGTCCGCGACGCCCAGCGCACCGTGTGGGAGTGGGCCGCGAGTGAGCATCACGGGTGGAGATGCACAAGAGCATGGCACGCGTGCCACAGGGGAAGCAGTCATGGCGCGAAGGCATACTGGATTATTAAGAGCATAAGATTGGGGTTATTAGATAAAGGGCAGGAGTGCGTAATTAGTGAGCAGACGTGAGGGATGTTAGGGAGGTCTGGCTGGAACGGCCCAGGCTCCCACCAGCGAGGCTAAATGGAGTAGTAGCCTTGCAAGTGTTATGTGGATGGCCACACGGCCAATCATTTCCCATGAAACTGCATGCAAACACACGTCTTCCTGCGCAGCAGTGTGCACCCATGCACCGTGATTTTCCAGTGCACATTACAGGCATACGCTGCTGTAACAACTGCCCTCATGCTTGCACAGGCATGCTGTCTTCACTGCAGCCTTGGCGGGCGGGCATGTAACTGACTGCAGGCCGTCACAGCCCAGCTACCTGACGCAGCCACTCCCACCAATGCCTCCTATTTCCCCTCCATGATCCTGGGTCCCCGTGGGCCTGCACACGGTGCCTGGGACCCATCCCCTGTCTGCCGCCTTTGCTCCCTTTGCCCCCGCGCCACCGTTGCACATGCTGGCATCCGCCCCCCCCCCCCCCTTCTTCCCCCCCCAGAGCTCACGCGTGGTTCTGGGCACCAACCACATCTTCCGCTTCCACGACCCGGTCGCCGCGGCCGAGCTACGCGCACAGAGGTGGGCGCGTCGCGGTGTGCTGCCGGCCCATAGCCCTATCCCCATGCTGCGCGGTTCCTGTCACGGTTGCATGTAGCAACAGGGCGCAGCATGTAGCCTCACCCCAATACACTGTAATTTCTGCACCTCGTCTGACCTGGATACACGAGCTGGTGCCAGACAAACCGAGCGGTATCGTTCCAACTCTGCCATGGGTCCTTGTGGGCATGTCCTCGTTGGGATGATGAGGCATACCCATGGCGTCAAGTCGACGATGCCGTGATCTAGTCTGCTCAGGAACTGCCTGTACATCTCCTTTGGCAGCCTGCCTCACAGGGCAAAGGGCAACAATTTGTAGAAAAGTGGGTTTCTCGCTACAGCATCAGGTGGTTTTCTGTGGGGAAGTGCTTCTTTTGTGTTTTCCATATGGCCTACACATTGCTTCTGTTCCTTTGTGGAAAACTAAAGCTACGTATGCATCATGCATGCGGAGCTTAGGACTATGTTTGAGTCTAAACACGCTTGTGCTGTGTCCTTGCTGCTCATGCATTCCCTCAACACTCACACGTAGCTTGGCTGCCTGCCTGCCTGTACGTGTGGAGGCCTTGCGCGTCCCATTAACACTCCTTAATTGATTCACGAATCACCTGCCCGCAGGGAGAAGGCCATTGCCAGCGGTGAAGCCATCAACACGCCGCAGGTCATCGACTGGGCGTTTGCTCAAAAGGAGCTGGCAGCCGCGCAAATGTAGGTGGCCTAAGTCGTTTCCAGCCAATGGAAACAGTTTGAGGAAGCTCCCACACAGGGACCTCCCCCTACCCTTTCCCACGCGAGGGCTGGGTGTGTTGCTCAGCTGTTGAAGATGGAAGTTGATGATGGCTGCGCGGGCTGTCGGGTGGATGCGTCCGGGATTTCTAGTGGCCGTCGTCGGGGCGTTTTGCAAGTCTTTAATGAGCTGTTCATTGGCTAGGCCCTGCTGGGCCTGGTAGGAGAGGGGACTGCTGCCGTGATCACCCGCTCACCCTGGAGTTGCTGCTCACAAGAAGTGCCCCTGTGGCCTCCATGGGTGCTTACTGTCATATCTGAACGTGGCTAGCACATTGCCTGTGTAGTATCTTCCTTTCATTCGATCCCACACAAGGATCAGGAAACTACCAACCAACGGACGGTGTGGTGTATTGAGGAAGCGCTTGCTGTGACTGCCGTCAATATGCTTCCAACCTCTTACACAGGCCTCTCACCCCCCAACCCGACATGTATTTACATCCGTTTTCCCAGCATGGTCACATGCATGCCTCCGTCCCATTCAACCCCTCTTCATCCCCCTATTCACATCTTTTTGCCACATTTGTCACCCCCTCTTCACCCCTTTTCACACTTTTCACCCTTTTTCACCCCTTTTCACCCTTATGCACCCCTTTGCACCCCTTTGCACCCCTTTGCACCCCTTTGCACCCCTTTGCACCCCTTTGCACCCCTTTGCACCCCTTTGCACCCCTTTGCACCCCTTTGCACCCCTTTGCACCCCCTCTCCCACCCCTCCGACCCCTTTTCACCCCCTCTCCCACCCCTCCCACCCCTTTTCACCCCCTCTCCCACCCCTCCCACCCCCCAGCAACGCGCTCACGATGGCAAACAACGAGGAGTTCCGTCGCAAGGAGGAGGAGATGCGGCGCGAGCACGAGCGCCAGCTGGCGGCGATGGAGGAGCGGTTTGCGGCGGAGAAGGAGGCGCAACTGAGTGCGGAGCTGGAGGCCTTGAAGGCCAAGGCGCTGGAGGAGATGGCGGCCAAGGCGCGCGCGCTGGCAGAGCAGGAGCGCCTCATCCAGGAGAAGAAGAACGAGATCGAGAGCAAGGTGAGGGGAAGAATAATGAGGTGGACTAGTGTGCCCCGCTGGCTTCGCCCAGCCAAAAAAAGCACTTTGGAGCGGTAGAGGGACTGCCCGCTGCCCGCTGCGTAGTACGTGGTCCTTCGCTGCGCTCCGGAGAGGGGAACAGTACGGTGCTCGCTTCGCTCGCGGCCCGCTGAACAGAACCGTGCTCGCTTCGCTCGCGGCCGCTGAACAGTACGGTGCTCGCTGCGCTCGCTGTGCGCTTTCAGCGCAGCTCGCTTCGCTCGCCGGGCGCTTCGCGCGGGTTGGTGGTCAGGCGGTCGTCTTCTTTCGTATTGGCGTTCAGTATTTCCTAGGCTTTTTGGATTGGCGGGGAAGTCGCGATGCCCTGGATAGTGCCGGATGCCTACTCATTGCTAAATAAATATATAGGATACGGAGATTTTGGGGGGTAAAGAGAAAGAACGAGATCGAGAGCAAGGTGGGGGGAAGAATAATGAGGTGTACATGGAGATTTGGTGGGGTAAAGAGAAAGCACGAGATCGAGAGCAAGGTGGGGGGAAGAGTAATGAGGTGGATACGGAGATTTGGTGGGGTAAAGAGAAAGCACGAGATCGAGAGCAAGGTGGGGGAAGAATAATGAGGTGGATACGGAGATTTGGTGGGGTAAAGAGAAAGAACGAGATCGAGAGCAAGGTGGGGGGAAGAATAATGAGGTGGATACGGAGATTTGGTGGGGTCAAGAGAAAGCACGAGATCGAGAGCAAGGTGGGGGGAAGAATAATGAGGTGGATACGGAGATTTGGTGGGGTAAAGAGAAAGAACGAGATCAAGAGCAAGGTGAGGGAAAAGGGGGGGACAACCGAATAGAGAGCATCACGGGAATGGGGAGGAGAGCTGAACTTGGTGTGTTTGGAGGGGCGGGGGGAGGAATCGATCACCCGTATGGCAGGGGATAGGAGCGACGGGGAAGCAGGTGAGGCATTAGTAGGGAAAAGGGAACGCCTGCTTTTGTTAGAATGGAATTCGCTTGTGAATGGTCAGGTGCCGATTCAGCAACTACAATAGCCACCAAACAGTATGACATTGTAAAATTTATCTGGGCGGGTAAAATGGTGTTCTTGGCTAATTCAATAGTTTTGTTTAAATGTGCTACGAAGCACCAGGGGATTGTCCTCACCCACATCTCAATTTCCCCATTCGTCCCGTGTTGATGCAGTGAGCACCAAGCTGGCTCTGGTGGCTGCTTCCCTTTGCTCTGGTGGCTGCTATCCTTTGCTCTGGTGGCTGCTTCCCTTTGCTCTGGTGGCTGCTACCCTTTGCTCTGGTGGCTGCTTCCCTTTGCTCTGGTGGCTGCTACCCTTTGCTCTGGTGGCTGCTTCCCTTTGCTCTGGTGGCTGCTTCCCTTTGCTCTGGTGGCTGCTATCCTTTGCTCTGGTGGCTGCTACCCTTTGCTTTGGTGGCTGCTACCCTTTGCTCTGGTGGCTGCAACACTTTGCTCTGGTTGCTGCTATCCTTTGCTCTGGTGGCTGCTTCCCTTTGCTCTGGTGGCTGCTATCCTTTGCTCTGGTGGCTGCTACCCTTTGCTCTGGTGGCTGCTATCCTTTGCTCTGGTGGCTGCTATCCTTTGCTTTGGTGGCTGCTACCCTTTGCTCTGGTGGCTGCTACCCTTTGCTCTGGTGGCTGCTACCCTTTGCTCTGGTGGCTGCTACCCTTTGCTCTGGTGGCTGCTATCCTTTGCTCTGGTGGCTGCTATCCTTTGCTCTGGTTGCTGCTATCCTTTGCTCTGGTGGCTGCTACCCTTTGCTCTGGTGGCTGCTACCCTTTGCTCTGGTGGCTGCTACCCTTTGCTCTGGTTGCTGCTACCCTTTGATCTGGTGGCTGCTACCCTTTGCTGCGTGGGTTTCAAGCCCTTGCTCCCTGCCACTGTCGTCATCTCCTCGGTTGTCATGACTACGTAAGTCATTGTAACCACCATGGCTGTCCTGGTCAGCAGCGCCCTCCTCCACCACCACCAGCGCCAGCAGCACCGCCGTTACCAACCTCGTCACCATCCCACCTTCCCTGCCTCCACTACGTTTCCTCGGGCGCCCCGCCCGCAGCAAGCGCAAGCGCAGCAGCAGGAGATCTACGAGCGGATGATGCGGGAGCAGAAGGCCGCGTTTGAGAAGATGATGCGCGAGCAGGTGAGGTCAAGGGGAAGATGCCTGTGCAGGTGACGACTAGCAGAGGATGGGTACGCGGGTGAGGGCAAGGGGAGGATGCGCTTGGGCCACCACCCAAACCCTGATGGTTGAAAGACGGACCTAGCGGAAGCCGCATGGGAGAGCACAGCCCCAGGTGGATGCTGGATTAGCAGGCAAAGAGACTGCCTTAACGCAGCTCGTGTGTGGGATGGTCTTACCTAGCAGTAAACTGGCAAGGGCAAAGTCATGGTGCCACCACCGTTGCCTCCAAAGAGCTTGCTGGCATGGTGACCCAGACTCAAGTAGCAGTAGAAATCCCCTAGGCAGCACACCAATGGAAACTATTTGCCTATTGAGGGGAGTGTACTGCTTTCTGGGTTGACCTTCCTGACGGGAGTTGGCTGGAAGTGCTGCCACTGCCACTGGCTCAACAGCGAATGGTGGGGTTCAAAGTATGCCTCTCCAACGTGCCCGCTCACCAGGATGAGCGAGCTCATGTTTCTGCACCGCACCATGAACCGTGTGATCGACCTTTGAAACATCAGCAAACGTAGAATGGCTCTCATCATTGCCACGCATACATTGCCTTTTGTCGTCACTAAGTCCTTACGGTGCCCTTTGGAATGTTGCTGCACCATCCTGACATGCTGCAAGCAACGCTGCACCTGCACCTGCCTGCTTGTGCCCACAGCTGGAGGCGCAGCGGGCGGAATTAGAGCGGCAGCAGGCGGTGGCGCAGGAGACCAAGCGTCGCGAGATGGAGGAACAGGTGAGATGCGTCAACATGTGAAGGGCGAGGGGGAAGACCAGTGGGGTGGAGAAGAAGGTGAGAAGAAGGTGAGAAGCCACAAGGGGGGAGGAGGATGTGCTTAGAGGTGGGGAGAGGAGGCAGCCGGGTGGAGGAGAAGGTGAAATACTATAGAGAAAGAGATCGGTGAGAAGTGGAGATAGGAAGCCGCCTCCAGCCTGTACCCTTCCTGGGAACCCCTTGTTGTTCCTTTCAGCATGTCCCCCTTCCCCCTGCCTCCCTGCCTTGCCGTCAAGGCCCTACGTTTACCACTTCCTTCACGGTCGCATGCGTCCCCATTTCCTGCGCACACAATCCGTTCCACATGAGTTACTTGTACAGGAACCATCATCCCATAAGCTTTTCCTCCACTAGCAACCCCCCTTTTCCTGCTCACACGAAGAAGCCTCCCCTTTCTGCCTGGGCCCTGTTTGCATGCCCCCTGCCTGTGCGATATCCTAGAGTGTTCTTTTTCTTTTCATGCCCTCTTACTTGTGCCCCCCTTAAGCGCCTCCTGTTGTCACCCCCTCATCTGTTCACGCCCCATGGCTCATGCCCACAGCATGCGTGGCCTTCTGTAGTCACCCCCTTCTGCATCCCCTCGGCGTGTGCCCCCTCTGTGCTCTCAGTCCCTTGCTCATACGCGGCCTGTGCATCGCCCTCTACGCCTGCCCCCTTTTCCCATGTATTCTCTCCTGGCGCATCCCCTTCATCGGCCACCAGCAAGCACTTGAAGAGGCGAGCATGCGTGAGGACGCGATGCGGCAGGCCATGCTGGATGAGGCCATCGGCCACATGGTGCAGCTGATCAACGAGGCCAACGACATGAGCGCCGAGATGGGGCGCGGGGTCACCTTTGAGGTGCGCATCGTTACGCACACGGGCGGCGCGGGGGCGGACGGTGGCAGTCGCCGCATCAACTCTCCCATCAACGAGCTGCTCAGCGCCGAGGTGAGGCAGCGCTCATTGTTGTGGGGCGGGCGGGGAGGAAGGGGGGGAGGAAGGGGGGGAGGAAGGGGGGGAGGAAGGGGGGGAGGAAGGGGGGGAGGAAGGGGGGGAGGAAGGGGGGGAGGAAGGGGGGGAGGAAGGGGGGAGGAAGGGGGGGGAGGGGAGAGGGGGGAAGCATCGGAACCTTTTGTACCGGTGCTGTTGCCTGCTCCCTGCCTGCTGGGCTCATGCATGTGTTACCCAGCTCACACCGGGCAGGTATACGCAAACAAGTCGTGGCCCCTTGGCTGCACAAGTACGACGGGGGGACCATGCGCACTTAAGGTTGTGCTGGAACAGGGGACCTAAGGCAGGCTAGGCCAATGGCACATATGACAGGCCACACGAATCCACCGCTGCTCCCTGCTGCAGTGCTCACCTGGTGCGCCCTCCAAAGCCCCATCAATGTCCGCCGGGGGCAAGCTTGTTCCTTGGAAGTGGCATGCACATGTGCTCTGAGTTTCCAGCCCTAAAAAAGAAAAGGTGTGTGGCCTGCATCCGCCAGCACTAGCAGACTGCCCCAACCCTGCCCTGACTCCGCGCTTCTCCCGCAACTCTGACTAAAATTGCACCTCCCCACCCCAACACGTGATGCTCCCCCCTGGGCCCCCCCCTCTCCCTCCTATTGCCCCCTCTTCCTTCCTCTCCCCCGCCCCATCCTTCCACCCACCCACCCACCCACCCACCCACCCACCCACCCACCCACCCACCCACCCACCCACCCACCCACCCACCCACCCACCCACCCACCCACCCACCCACCCAGTCGGAGGTGGCGGTGGCGGTCACGTTCAAGGACGGCAGCAGCGCCACGTGGGACGCGGACAAGTTCTCCAACCGCGTCTTCATCATGCGCGAGCAGTTCCAGGCATTCCTCGAGGACCCCACCTTTGAGGTCGCCTTCGAGGACGACCCCTTCTACGACCCATCCGAGGTTCAGCTGCTCGGCTCATGCCTCGTCTTCCTGGAGGCGCTGTGCCACCTGTTGGAGACGGACCACGAGCCTACGATTGTGGACTACCGAGGCGCGCCACTGGGGCAGCTGGCGGTGGAGATGTACGTGGGAGGGGGGGAGCAGTATGCATGGCGTGGTGGGGGGGTGGAGTTGGAATAGTAGGGCTATATAATGGCGGAATGGACCAGGGCACTGCGGGCCGGGGGGGGTATTAGTGGGTTGTGCGGCGGGGGCTGGTAGGACGATGCGTGGCGGGAGGTAGTAGGAGTGGTGCATGGGTGGCGTTGTGCTGGTGCTGCTGGGCAGCTTGTAATGTTAGTGCTGCATGGCAGCAGGTGATCGTCCTGTGCGGTGGCAGGTGGCACAGGTGCTGTGTGGCGGTGGAAGGAAGAACAATGCTGCATGTGGCGGCGAGCACTGGCAGCTGGGTAGCGGAGAGTGTGGGTTAGCATGGGTGCGGGCGCGAGCAGCATGGGTGGGAGGTATTGCGGCTGAATGCCTCGACGGCTCATGTGGCTGGAGCTCGCTCTTGTTTGACATTTTCCCAGTGCTCACGGGGTGGCGTAGGGGAATCTGAGGCAACATCCGCGTTCAAGGGAATGCACGCTGTCAAGGACCGCAGACCTGGTCATGCTCTGGCATCTCTGCCGCCTGCGCGGATACCTGTTTTCCGCACCTGGCATGTATGCCTGACGTGCGCCACGCCTTGCATGAATGCCTGTAGTTACCGTCCCTTGTCCATGTGCCTGTGTGTGCCACGCCAGCAAGCCGTGCGGGCCGGACGGCAGCGACAACTTTGAGGACGTGGACTCCCCCCGGCAGCTGATCGGCCGCCGGCTGGACGTGCTGGTGGACATTGCGCGCGTGAGCGACCTGACCACGCACTGCATCATGGACGTGCACGTCAAGTACAAGTTCTTCAACGAGCCGCCCACGGTGACCGAGGTCAGTGATGGCAAGCGATGTTTCACAGGTGAATGTGTGATAGTATCCATGGAGATCTGCAGCAGCAGGGAGTGATGGAGTACAGAAAGTGGCAGTGGTCAGTAGCTGGAAATGGCAGATTTAAGAACATTTTCGTGGCGATAGCTGGTGGTGGCAGAGGTGAGTGGCTGATAGGGGCATGGGGCAGTAGTGAAATGTGACAGAAGGCAGTATGGAAGTGGCAGAGCTGCTAAAGTATCAGATGTCAGTAGCTGAACTGACTGGCTGGAACTATACGGCTCATCTCGTTGATCGGATAACCCAGTTGCCGCTGGTTGCTTGGTTGCCTCCCCAGAACTCGAATTCGGTTACACTGTTGTCCCTCTCTGTTGCGCCCATTTGCGGCCATGAGCAAGAGAATTGTCGTATGAATGAGCAAGAGCGCTATCTGATGAGCAATGGTGTGACGAACGTCTGGCTCTCCCTTTCCGTCCACCCTTCCTCCCCTTGACTTGATGGTGCTCTCACAAGATAGGCAGGAAGTGCGGAAATTAGTTTCAGCGTAGGGCTGTTCACTCCAAGCCCCTGCAACCTGATAAATTGCCTCTGCTTGCCTGCCCCCATGGCTTGTCCCCGTGGCTGGGTGCTATCATCCATCTTTGCCCCACGCCCACAGACGTGCAAGCAGGTCACGCGCAACCCCACGTTCAACTTCCGGCGGCAGCACACGTTTGAGCACGTCTCCGAGGAACTCTTCCAGTACCTGATGAGCGATGCCATCCTGTTCGAGGTGTACGGCAAGAGCCCAGGTGCGTGGCCATGTAGGCATGGTGGGCAAAAAGAGCCCAGGTGTGTGGCCATGTTTGCATGGGGGTCAACAAGGGCCCAGGTGCGTGGGGGCAGTGAAATGGGCAGTGAAATTAAGCTTTCCCCATTATAGGTGTTTTTCATTCATTCATTTGGCCTGGGATGCGCGCACTGTGCTGCATGCGCGCGTGCTTCCAACCTGTACACCAGGAGTAAAATGGCCACGTAACATCCACGTGCAGCCAACATATGATGTGGACACTCTCCCCCACCCTCCCTGTTCACATGTACCCAGATAAATTGTATCCAGCTGGCACACCATGGCAGCGCAAGCCGGTAATAGCGTGTCTGTATTGATTCTGCTCGCCTTGTGTGCATGCGTGGCACCAACCCATCTCCTACATGCACACCCACCAGTTGTCTGCTTCCCGGACTCTCCTGTCGGACTTGCACTAATCTGGTCTCCCATCCCATCTGCTACCCCCTCCCATTTCGGGCTGCCTCCCTGAATCCCAAACCATGCACCATTTTACAAAATAAATAAATAAACACCATACACCATAAACTATAAACCATGAACCACAAACCCCAACCCCTCAACTGCTTGCAGACGTCAAGGACGAGGACCGTGTGGGGTCCCTGCGCAAGCGACCGCTCCCCGGCGCGCGCACCGAGCTGCCCAGCATCCGCGCAACGCGCTTCCACTCCCCTGGGACCTTGTCCCCCGCCGACATGTCGCCCATGGCCGGCACGCTGTCGCCCATGCGCGGGCCCGACGGCCGGACCTACAAGTTCCCCTCCCTCTCCCCGCTCGCGCCGCGGGACGGCAGTGAGCACAACCAGTCGTTCAAGCTGCCGCCGCCAAACTTCCGGTCACACTCGGGCGGTGCGGCGTCCCCTTTGCCGCCGCACACACACTCCAAGCTGGGCATGTCACCCTTTGGCGCCGCCGATGGGGCCTCTCCGTTTGCAGGAGGCGCCGGGTTGCCACCCAAGTCCCCTCGCATGGACGATGGGGGGGGGTCACATGCAGGGGGGGTTGCAGGGGGGTCTTACGCAAGGCTGGTGCGTGCCAGCTCGCCAAGTGGCAGCGCGGGTGCCTACGCAGATGCCAGCTTCCGTGGGGAGGAGGACGGGGCCGTGGCTGGTCGAGAGGGCGCGACGACGCCGCGCCTACGGACGAGTACCAGCCGTTCCGATTCGTCCTCGCGACCCATCACGCCGGAGCAATCGCAGCACCACCCCCCGCAGCGGCATGCCAAGGCCATGCCATCCCCCCCATCCCCCACTCCCCTGCCCGCCCCTGCTCCCCATCCCTCACCTTCTCCCTTGCCTCCCCCTGCCTCTGCGTATGAGCCACCCCCGGCCGTCTACGGGTCTGGGTCGGGCGTGGAGCCGACGCTCACCCCAGCTGTGGCGGGCGACCTTAGCCACCGCAGCACGGGTGGCGCGCACGAGGACGGCAGCATTATCGCGGAGCGGCAGCGTGCGGAGCGCGAGGCCGAAGAGAAGCGCAAGGCCGCAGAGGAGAACGCGCGGCTCCACAAGGAGGTGGGTGCTAACGGCTGCGGTGTGTGGCTGTGCAACGAGGCGGGTGTGCGGTTGCACAAGGCGGTGGGGGCGCGGTTGCGCAAAGTAGTGAGCGCCTAGCTGCGCACTGGAACGAAACGCGTTATTGCACAGAGAAGTGAATGCTTCGCTGCACAAAATGGATATAAATGCGTGGTTGCACAAAGAGGCGGGTGCGCAGTTTCAAAGAAATATGGAAACGGGGACGTTTTTGTTTCATGTGCCATGTTTTTTCTCTGCCACTGTCATAGGTTCTGTTTTTTCTCTTATCGATATAGCGCACCGTCAAATCAAGCGCAACTCTCGTTCGTCATTAGCAATCACAGTTTCATGGGTATCACCATAGATAGAATGTGGTATGCGATTGCGCACGAAACTTGGTTCTTGTGAGGATTTTGTTGGTAAGCGTGCACTTGCATGTGTGTGTGCTTTTAATGCCCTGACAGCTGGCGGAGCTGAAGGCGCAGATGGCAGAGGCAAACCTGCGACGAGAAAACGCTGCTAAAGCCGCGGAGAGTGCCAGCAGTTCGGAGGCGGAACGCGAGAGGCAGGCACAAGAGCAAATGAAGGCCGAGCTAGAAGCCATGAAAAAGCAAATGATGGAAATGACTACGGCTATCCGGGACCAGGGTCCGAGGCCTGTTGTCCAAGTGGTCAATACCAGCCCACACCAGGCATCGTCTCCTGCCCGGTCAACACCTGTAGCATCACCAGAGTCGGAGGCGCATGATGGCCCCAAATCGAAAGCATGTATCATACTGTAGTATCTGCGCTGGCGCTTGGATTTGCCGGTGAGGCGTACGCATATCTTTATCTAACCATGATCCACATAATCGCCTGGTGCATTATTAGAAGAAGTACAAACTCTCACATTTCAATGGTATTTATTCAATTCCAAGTGATCGATAGTTTATCCACAAACACAAGAACAGTCCTGTCCCGTGGCATGAAAAACAGATATGAATCGCCTAGTTTGAAATTGCTACCAAAATTGGTACTCCCCCCAATCGCGACTTGCAGCCAATTAATTAATTAATTAATTAGACTCGTGCTCCCGTTGGGGAGTCACGGAGCATTAACCCCGATGCATGGATGGATGGATGGGTGCAAACAGTCCTACCGGTCTAATCTATCTACATCGGCTACATACTAAATCTATCTAACAGCATTCTAACTACAACATCTATCTAGACAGCCGCACGCTGCCCTAGGGGAGCTGTCTGGCGTGCCTCCCACGGGATTGCACACGCGGGCGCTTCCCCACCGGGGGGGGCTCCTTGTCCTCTATGACCTGGGCCCACTTGGCCTTGTCCATCATCTTCTTCCAAATCACGGAGAGGCCTAGGCCCCCCATGTCCTCTACTAGCTGTTCTTTGAAGGTGCGGGCCTTGCGGCGTCTAACATCACGGGGCCCGGCCCACGTCAGGAGGTGCCGGCCAGGCTGGGCTGGTCGCAGTCCTGCGGGGGGGCCACGTAAGGTGCAGCCAATTGGCTGTTGCCATGCAAGTTGACATATGACAATGGTCCGGATTCTCCCGATTTCTGGCCTGCGCTGGTTGTCTCCTTGATATGACAATGGTCGCCATCACACTCCTCGAGAATTAAGCCGGAGGCTGCCCAACTTGGCTGGACTGCCTGGCGCTCGAGGCCGGCTCAGGCAGATGGTCTAGAAATTTGCCCCAAAACGGAGGCCCTGGCTCTTGGCATGGCCGGGCCCCCGCCCACACTCCGCCTCTTAGCTGACACCGAGGTCAACTACCCTACTTCAGGCCGCTTCAAGCTGCTCGGCAGTTGGCTTCCCGACTGCGAGGACGACCTGACGACACGGATCAGCATGGCCGGCGTGGGCGCAACTCGATGACCACCGCGGCTGGTGGAGCAACCCCGCCCTACCCGGATCGTCTGGACAGCGCGACCTCTTCAAGGTCGTCATTCTGACGATCCTGACCTACGGCCGCCAATACCTGGACACTGACGCAGGAGCTGGAGCAACGACTCGACGGCAACGTCACCAAGATGCTGCGCAAGGCCCTTAACATCCCCTTTGGTTCGCACATTAGTAATGAGGATTTGTACGCTGTTTTGCCCTGTGTTTCCCACATTCTTAGGCACAGGCGCATGGGCCTAGCCGGGCACCTCAGTGGCCCGCACAGATCAGGTAGACACATCAGATAGACTAGCTGGCACCAAGCCCGCCCAGCCTGGGCGTTATGTCCTCACCTGACCTGTGCCCCAGGCCGTGCGCGGCAGGGCCGCCACCCGTGGCCGGACTTTTCGTGATGGACTCAGCATGGACATGTGCTACCCTAGACGTGACGGGCTCACACCCGGGCCGGCAGCCTCCTGGTTTGTCTGTAATATGGAGGCAGCCACGAGCCACAGCCACAGCCACGAGATAGCCATGGCTGACGGCGGAGCTCATAACTTTTACGTTTGAGCACCAAATTTAGCCGTGAGTATCACAATCGATGTGTCTTTCTACGACGCACATGCTGATATAATTTTCCGAAGCTATTACGCAATATACGATGAGCAAACGCCTCTCGACGCAACGCAGCCTGGCGGCTGCGCTCGGCAATGAAAATACGCCTGCAGCTTCGGCTGCAGCTTCGCCCACCGGCCCAGACGGCAACGGTGACACTAGTCGTGCACTGGTGCTCGCCCAGCCCCCCGGGCTTGCCTCGCCATCTGCATCGCCTGAACCTAAGCGCAGTCGCTCTGCTGAGCCGCACTGGGACCAGCTCACCTTCGACATCAACGCACGTACCAGGCTACTGGACTCGCCGCCCATCCGCCTTCATGGAAGACTTGTTTTACGGGTCACACGCCTCGCTTCTAGCCCTGTGCGTGTACCTCACGTCCCACAACCGCGGCCGCTGGCCTGGTGATGGCCAGCTTGCCGACCCCGACCACGCTCTCCCAATCATTCACCGGATGAGTCGCCCCCGGCTCCAACGCTACGCCCTCTGCTCCCTTGTTGGACGCTCCGAAACCGCGATCTGGGCTTCCCCACCGCCCCCCTCCACCTCCCCCACCGAAGACACCATCCGCGCCCTCCTCAAGGAAGCTTTCGAGCAGCACGTGACCCCCCTTGCCGCAGATGTGGCGGCAATTGGAGGCACGCTGGCTGCTGAGCTCCCCACCACTGATCCCCACCGCCACCGCCACCCTCCTCGCCTCCACCCACCCCCCCCCTCCGCCTCAATCCACCGACTCCATCACCGCCCAGCTCCGCGACATCGACCAGCGCCTCAAGGATAATGCAATCGCTATCGAGGTCTTGCAGAACACAGCAGGCCTCACCGCCCAGGCAGTGAAGGACATTGCCGCCAAGCCAGCCCCGGCTGGCCTGGCCGGCGATGCTCCTCCCATCACGACCTGGGCGGACATAACCACCTGGGCAACATACCACCTCCACCACCTCCGCCGTCGCAGCCCAGCTCCAGCGGCAGACGCTTGACCTCCGCGAGGAGGCCGAGCTCGCCAAGCGCAGCCTCAACGCCATACTCAAGAACTTCGACATGGAAGAAGGTGAGAATTCCGAGAAGCTTGCACGCGCGTTTGAGAGCAAAATCCTTGCACGCATGGGCCTCCTTGGTGAGATTAAGCTGACCGCCCACCGCCTCCCCCGCGCGCGGGGTAAGGCAGGGGCGCCTCCGCTTCTTCTCATCTTTGACAGCCCAGCGGACAAGATTTCGTTTCTCAGACGCCGCAAGCGGCTCTCGGAGACTCACTTCACCGTGGACGACGACTTGACCCTGGCACAGCAACAACGGCGACGGGAGCTATGGCCGACCTACCTCCAGCTCCGGCAGACCAAGGCGGGCCAGCCGGTGTACTGGAAGGGGGCGGCCATCTACGTCGGCCACAAGCCCTGGCAAGCGACCCCCTCGACCACCGCGGCCCCAGCAGCTCCAGCCCCAGCCTTGGGGAATACAGCAGCAGTAGTGTAGAATAGTTAGACCGTGGCCTTGTACATGCCCGCCTACCACAGGCACTATACCAGCTTAGGCCTAGCCTTTTTAGTCATGTACATGTGTGCCTATGATGAGCCGGCACCCTCCAGAGGATGCCGAGCTTTATTTAATTATGCAGTGCCCACGCAGGGAGTCCCTCCCTGCTGAGAAGCCATGCCCTAGCTCTTGTATAGCCATGATGATCTTCCCCCCACATGACATACTCCCCCTTAGCTGGGCATAGTGTGAAGATCATGAGGGGGCAGGTGCCCCTGGTGCACCTAGATCAAGGGTAGCTTACATTCCCACCCTTGCATGAAGTAGCTTAGAATGTATTAAAAGCCATATGCCCCTTCTCAGGGATATGTGCTACATTTACTCCCAACGGAGTGATGTTGATTAATAATAATAATAATAATAATAATAATAATAATAATAATAATAATAATAATAATAATAATAATAATAATAATAATAATAATAATGGAGGCAGATGGTACGCAAGGATTCGATGGCAAGTAGTGATTAAGGAGAGCACCCCCAAGTCCGTGGGGGCTCCGCGTGTGACCGCGTATGGCATTCATAGCGATTCGGGCTGTGGTGCCCACAACCCTATAACTGGGACCTAGATAGCTTACATCATCCATTCCATCCCATGTTCCCCTCCCACTGAGGACTTATCAAGAAGACAACCAGCACAGGCCAGAAATCGGGAGAATCCGGACCGTGGTAGCTCGAGCCTGCCGTTATCTTGTCCGCGTGTTCGAGTCGTTCAGGATGATGAAGATGAATGGCTTATGCTCACGGGACACAGTCACGTGTTTTTTAATTAATTAATGGTCGCCGTAACACCATTGCTGATTTATAAGGCTAGTACGTCTCGCGTGGTGGCCATATACTTGTCTTGCTTAATATGGTTGTCTCACGCGTACTAAGCTAGGTGGCGGGCATCATCGCCAGTGCCACACGCCGTAGCAAATGCGATGGGGGGGAGGCAGGCGTGCAGCCCGTTGAATTGCGCTCATGATGGCCCTTGTGTCCGGGAGACCATGCACAGTCATGCATCACACTTACTTACTCATGCATCACAATGGAGGGAGGCTCCTTGGTATCTGGTACGGCACGCTCTGCACGGCCACCCGGTCCAATATGTACAGCTGGCCGCTCTGTCCCGCGTGCACCCGCATCTCATCGTCGATATAATGGACATCAATGTATGTCGGCGGGGCTTTGATGGCGGCTCCAAACGCAAGCACGTCCCCGTCCTGTACCAGCATCTCTTTACACTTGTCCGCGCCAAACAGCGATTGGTACACCTTGGTCAGCTCTGCCACCTCGCATTTGGGTGCTTTGCTGCTGCGCACTAGCATCACCTGCTGGAAATGTACATTCACGCGCCCCTGGTTGGAATGGGCTGTGTCCATGGGATGCTCCATGTTGGACAGTGGGCCTGTCAAAACGAGCGCAACCTCTCCCAGCTTCTGAGCCTCCGGGAAGGTGAGGCATTGCAACAGATGGTATGCGTCGCCGTCCACCACGTTATAGGCTGCGCCCGTCGGGATGGCAGCGGCATCCGGAAGACCTCCGAAGGAAAGCATTCGAAGCAGCGACGGCGGGGCCTTCGGTGTAGCCGGGCTCGGCGCCTCATTTGAAGGTTCGGGGGGCGCCTCACTCGGAGGTTTGGGGGGCGCCTTTCTCGGCTTTCCAAGGGTAGAGTACGTCACGTTCCATGCCCCAGACAGCTCGGACGCCATGTCAGCGACCTTGCCCTGGTAGACGGTAGACAATTCCGTGCACAGCTTTCTTATCTCTTCTACGTCGGCACCGGAGCTGATGGCTTTCTTTATTTGGAATTTCAGACCCTGCTGAGACTGACCACCAGTCGCGCACACTGCCGGAGTAGCTACCATCCTTTTCTTGTGGCTGTGCGCGCTCAACGTGCAAATACCCCTGCGAATGCTGCATTTTCCGTGCAGCAGCGTCGGAGCGAAGGCCCAAGTGCTTGCAATTGCCTGCATTTGCAAGTTGGAAAGGGGAGTCCTACTCTCTAAAGCAAAATGAAGCTTCAACAAACATTAACTAGAAAACCTGCGTCGCTTGCATTTCTAGCGCTCTTGGGTAGGAATGTACCCCCGTGACTCGGCATCGTGCAACATGCCTGTGCTGAGGCCTACGTTTTGGTGATATGTTCTACGCGTGTTCAGGGTCAATGGCTAAATTGTAATTTCCGAGCAAATTTGGTGCTTCCTGCTCGCTTCCTGTGATCATTATCTCTATCCGTACTTGCGCGCTTACATCTGCATGTTGTTGTTGTTGTTGTTGTGTCCCACACCTGCATGTAATGAGTAATAACACGCTGTACACCTGCATGTGTTGCGTAATAACTTGCGTTTGTTTCGCGCTGAACAGCGTCCTACTTTTATTTTTTTTTCTATATCAACGTCACTGTACTTACTGGAAGACGGAAGTCCTGTCCTGCAGCCTATCTAGAATTGCATGCGCTGCGGCGTGAGATCTGACTGCGCCTGATGTATGCACATTGCACAGACGCACTACGTCACACATAGGAAGGGTAAGACATCTTACATGGGCTTGATGAGAAGGGTACGTAGGACTAGGAATGGTACATAGGACGAATAGACATAGGAACTTGGGAAGGACCCCGAAATATACACAGGTCAGGAACGATATAACGTGCACAACATGAAGATTGAAGACTCCAAATGGCTGCTAGAGCTGCAGAACAGACGTTGGCGTCGTGAACAGCATGCAGGCGCAGAATACAAGCGACTAAGCGAAGGGCTGCGCGCTAAGATACTAAGTAATGACGCATTCGTCGCTTGTCCGTGCATTCTTGATCAGTATTTGGTAATGGCTTACCAGCGCTAGGCGCTAGCAAGTAGCGACACAGCGCTGTGGCTTGTGAACGCGTTGCGCAACGGTTTTTCAGGCGCTGCCTGCCCTCCAGCACTGCCAAGCCTGCGGCAACGAGGCAGCAGGACACGCGACGCGCCCCACATTCCGCACAAGGCCGCTGATGGTCTTCAGGGTGCGCAGCAAGTGCGGAAAGAGCTGCAAATTTTCTTACGTTGCCTGTACAAAGTTCTTCAGGACCGGTCTTTTCACATCATACCCTTTCTTTTCCCGCCAGTCATAGTCGATCGTTTTCCCGCAAGTATAAGTCGATAGACATTACTATGTTTTTTCGAATACCCGGTTCCGAGTTGCGATGGGTGACCTCGTCCGTTTCCCGATGGATTTAAGCTCCCGGCTTCCAGAGGCGCAGCTTGAGCGAGGTGAGTGAGGTAGGGAGCGCAGGCAGAAGCGCTGCTAGCGAGTGCCAATGCCTTAATGGGCAACCGGCTGGATGAATCAGCTTTTGATGGGCATTTTGTGCTTTGGTTGTTGCTCTCTTGTTTAGAATCCACCCCCGTTTTCTGGCTTGGAAGACTGCCTTGTAGAATACATTTTTTACATGCTCTCCAGGTTGATGCCCATCTTGTTCCGTCAGTAAGGTGCCTTTTCTGCTGTTCACAGCGAAATGGAAAACTGCCAAAATCAGAATAACCAGGCAATGGAAGTGATGCAAGGTGAGGTATGAGAGTGCAGTGCAGCGTGCTAGGTGGGTGGGTGGGTGGGTGGGTGGGTGGGTGGGTGGGCGGGCGGCGGGCGGGCGGGCGGGCGGCGGGCGGGCGGGCGGCGGGCGGGCGGCGCGGCGGCGGGCGGGCGGGCGGGCGGGCGGGCGGGCGGGCGGCGGCGGCGGGCGGGCGGGCGGGCGGGCGGGCGGGCGGGCGGGCGGGGCGGGCGGCGGGCGGGCGGGCGGGCGGGCAGGCGGGCGGGCGGGCGGGGTGGGGGGGGGTAGTTGAGGGGGGGGGGGGGCAGAAGTCCGAGGGCGAGCAGGCAGGGGAATGCCTGGCTGAATGGCTGGTTGGGTGGCTGGCTCTGCCGGCTGGTGTATTGGAAAACCGCCGTACGTGTCATGCCCTAACAGGGCAAGGGCTCAACCGTAGATCCAGGCAACTACAGGGGTGCACGCCTCCAACGCTGTGTGCTGTAAGTCTTCATGCGACTCCGACACCTTGGCAGGTACTGGACATGCCGCTACCTGAGTACATGGCGCCAACGCGCGCCTTGTTTAAGGCCCCTGTGCTCATCATCCTTCTGCACGGCTTCAAGGCGTGGACCTCGGACAAAACGGTGGGTGTGCATCTTGACGGCACTGGAACCAGAATGATCCGCCACATCTTGGGCGTCCGGTGCAAGAGCGCCGTACACGTACCCTGGCTGAACTCTGCTGTGAGCTCCATTTGGTTACCCATACCATGATTACCATCCGCCACCTCCGCCACCTTGTTGCTGGCCACCTTGCACAGACCAAGAGGATACCTACGGGTGCGGGCCCTGCTGGGGGCCTCGAGGCCGGCCCATGGGGTAGGCACCTGCACCTATGGCAGGCCTGATTCTCCAGTTGGGGCCCACTTCCCACCTTGCGGGCACACCACACTGGTCAGCGCGGCATGTTTAGGACATATCAAGGAGACAACCAGCCCAGGCAGAATATATTTGCCACAATTGTTCGAGGACCATTTGCTTAAGGGATTGTTACTGCTGCTGCACCCATGCATGATCGACAAGGAGAAGTGGGCTGCTTTCGCTACAAGCACCTCCCGAAGCTGGGCTTGGCAACGATGCTTCCTCACGCCCCCGGTGGCCCATTGATCGCCAGGGTAGCCCCCAGGTAGAAGTTGTTGCCCCTGCGGACAGCCGCTGCACTCTTGCGTCATCTGCCCTTACTTCAGAGGCCAGCTCGAACAAGGATAAAGACCCCAGGTCTGGGGCATGATACAGATGTGGTATATTTGTGTTTGTAATGCCACAGCAGCAATTGGACACGATAGACGATCCGGCAAGTGCTGTGGGTGCAATAAGACCCATGTGAGCGTATCAAGCCCATATAAGCTGCCCATTGCTGCAACATCTGCAGCGAGGGGAGTCACGTGCTGAGCATCGAGGGCCTCCTTTATGGAGGGAGGTGGATGTGGAAATGGAAGGAGCCCAGATCTCGCCATCAGAGCACATGAGGAGGGAGCATAGAATGATTTGCTGGAGTTGGGGCCGGGCGCAACCCAACAGAAAGTTGGTGCTCATCCAGGTGCCGTCCGGATGGATGAGGCGGTTGATGCTGCGGAGATGGTGGATGCACAGCTCATAAAGCGAGGCGTAGTCCCCGTAGAAGAGGCAGTGCATGGCACTGCTCCGGGACATGTTGGTCCACTCAGCAAATCTACGTGTAAACAGCTTCGAAATACTGCCCAAGCAACAGAGACAAAAGCAGGCTGTAAACTTGGCAGCTGATATCATACATGCTGTCTGCCAAGCATTCACATGATATCCAGCCTGCCTTGCTGCACACATAGCAGGAAAGTCTCTCATCTCAATGGTTATAGCTCAAGGAAAGCAATGGAAACACCTATCTAATGCAATGCCACTTATGCAGTATGGCCAGCAAAAGAACCACTCTCCGACCTTCCTTTCCAACATGGTAATTTGCTAAGAAGCTGATGCCAGCTTGTTAGCCGGCCTAGCTCTGTGCACAGGCCGGATCTGCATGTCTAAAGGATTATGAATATACGCCAACACATTACCAACAATTTAACCTCAACGCCTTCGTCATACCAGCCATATGTTACGTCCCAGCCCAGACACTCCTAGCCCGAGCTACGTAGCGAAAGATCTACCTTGCCGGAATTAGGAAGATTCAAGGTGGCCTAATGCAGATTGCGCTTCACGACTGGGGTCGTGAGATATCTGGCACCGCGACTTGATGCCAAGCTAATTAATACACACTTATAATGGCTAGCAATACCAATTACAAATGGATAGTTGCCCCAGGTTTAATGTGTAGGCGTATTCGCACTTATCATTCATCAAACCAAGAGGACGAGACTCTCGTCCTCGGACCAATTTCACCTAGGTCTGCCACTACGTTGGCAAGGGGCGCCGACATGGCGCCGACCTTCCAAAGCATGCAGTCCACACAAGATCCTCGGGTCGACATCGACCCTCGCCTACAGAATCCACGCATGAGTACAATATCTCAACTAGCTATAAAGTACGCAGCGCGGCGCGACTGCACCGGCCCCTAGAAGATACACGCATACAACAACCTAGGCCCAAAATAACTGGTCCGAATCACCCAAACTGTCATAGTTCCATACAAAAGTCCTGACCCAGGGACAATTCCCAAATTAAGTCCCGAAATGAGTCCCAAAGTCCTACGGACCATGACAACAAGTCAAACTACATAATTTATTCCATTGTTACGTCCGTCCAAAAGGGCCGGGACGTAACACTCCTCCCCCCCACGGGGGTCGGTAGTCCCTACCGTACAAGAGATAGAAAGGAAACAAGTAAGCTACTATAAGAGTACTATGTCCCAACCCCGGTTCACCCGCGGGTTAGTAATACCAATTCCTCTAGAGGTCGATACACAGGACCAACCCTGACGTAGTAGCATGAAACAGGATGACAGGATCAATGATTCCGCCATCCGTCATAAAACTCTCACAACCATCTCGGCGACCGCCGTTGTTGACGCGCCGATCCACTGGAGCCACCTTAGGGGGCGCCACCGCGTGCCCTATCCCATCCACATAATAATGCACATTCCATGTAATCCCGCGCAACCAGTCCTGAGGTCCTGAGCAGCCTCGAACTTGATGAAATGTTGACCATAGGGGTACTATGTCCCAGCCCTTGTGCACCAACGGGCCAGTGAAACCAGGTCCCCCCAGACTTGCCACGCAAGGGCAACTCTTTATATAGCCAATCGGGACTGTCAGCAGGAGGGAATATTTTTCATGCATACAACTTGATGATCCGGCCGACGAGGTGGCCAGTCATGTATCCCGTCCAGCCGAAACCCAGCCTTACAGCGCGACTGATGCGCATAATCACATGACGATTAAGAAGTACTACTAGCGTCGACGACGGTGAGGCACAGCATGCAGTGTAGGCCCCATGCTCAGAAGCGAGGGCGTGCACCAGAAGAATCTGATCCATCGCCTCACTACCGACAGCTGTACGCGTCCTCTCAAATACAGGCGCGCCGTGAGCCAATTACCGACCATGCAACGTGGCCGTCCCTGGCCGCCGCTGGAGTGGCTGTATAGCGGGGGAAGCCCTAGCGTGGCCGCTAGAGTGCGCCTCCCCTGCCGCCTGCGAACGCATGCAGGTGCCCGCAAGGCCCTAGTGTGTCCACTAGAGTGCGCCCTGCCGTCTCTATCCAGCGCAGGAAACAGGCAAAGTCGATCAACACCGGAAACTTGGATAATATGGCCAAAATTAACTAGCAGGGCCCCAGCGTGTCCACTGGAGTGCGCCCTGCCAACTCCTCCACGGAGCTGCAGTAGTTTAGGCACAACACCACTCCGGCCGACGTGCATAGACCGGAGCAGTCGCCGGTCCCCGCATTCCTTGCTGCCAATGTGCCTGAACTCCACCGCAAGCGGGGGAAAACTCCTCAGCTCGCAGTCACACCCTCCGTGACACTTGCACAGCAAGAGCACGGTTGATGTTTGCGCGGGCCCATAAGCATGTGATACTCGAGGCCGCCGGCGTGGACTGCATAGCGCCCGCAATGCCCGCACTTATATAATGCAATGGGCAGGTCGGGGAGTGACACGCCTTGCAGGAACTGCCGTATCAGTAACGTTGCCCCTGCGAGACACCGTGCTGCTCATGGAGTAGGGCCGAAGCAACCCCGCAGTCCCAAACATGAAGAGCTCCTCGGGCTCGATCGCGCCCAGCCCACAGGTGCTCAAGCACATACAGCGATCGTGGACCGGGGTCAATGCCGCGCACGACCGGCGATCACCGCCTGTCCACCCCGCTTGACTGTCTTGCCCAGGATTCCCATCCCCGCAACAGAAACACGCCCCTATGTATGCAGTCCCCACCGCGCGTCGCAACATCCCCCACTCGAAGCTTGAAGGCCTCTCACCACCCCTGTACCAGTGCATGGCCATGGGGTATAGTACATTTTGAAGCCCACACAGCCCGCCCGCCATGCACATGGAACGCCCTGCTCTGAGTCCCTCATCCATGCAACCTCGTAGGCGCGCGGACACGAGCCACTTGCAAATCACGCTCGATCGGCCTCCACCAGTGGTGCAAGGATCGAACAACTCCCTACCGGGCTCAGCCCACAGGAGGGACGCGAACACTGCGCGATGGTAGCCATGCACAGGGTCGCGGGCAGTGACTAGGTGCTCAGACTCCAGCAGCTCGATCCTGCCTGCCTTTCAGTCTCGGGTCGCCGTTACTACAGTCCCCGTGACTCGCCCTCGACGGCCCGATCCCGCACGTCCCATGTACCTCAGTGCTCTGCCATGGCTCAGCGCGCGTCAGCGCCGGGTCCGCTCAGAGCGGACGTACCGGCCCAATGCAGTGATACCGGGTGTTACTCGGACACCGGCAGTCTGCGGGGCGACAGCGCCACATCATGTGGCATCGGCACCATGCACGCGCACTGTTGAGGCGGTGAGACAATGACCGGACACCGCCACCTGCTTCTGATGCAACCACGACCGGCACCAGCGCAACCAGTGCAACCACGACCGGCTGGGTCATCCACCACTACTGCCGGCAGTACGTGCTGTCGCCATGCAACTGCACCGTGCCCGCATATGCTTATATATATTAAAAATATAATTACTTACAGCAGAGTGAAATCACTCAAACCAAAGCAAACGCCCAGCTATATAAACCTATATACAGAGCCATGTCAAAGCTCTATACTACGATAAGACCAATGGAAACGCCTAACGGGAGGAACCTAATAGCCCTGCTGCACCGCAAAATCAGCCCGCGTACGGCGGAGCATGATGTCAGCCATGGCCCGAGTCAGCGCCACCGACAAGCGCTGACGCCAATATGACGTCCAGGTCCGCGCCGACCATGGGGCCCGCTGGCCCTCCAGGTCCAGCCGGTCCTCCCGGAGCCGGCAACACTCCTTGAAGAAGGCGGAGGTCAGGGGCCCCATGGCCCCAAACTCCTCCAGGACAAAGGGCACCACACGATGGTGCCCGACGTCGCCGTAGGCCAGGAGCTTGGCCCGCTCCGCCCGGTCCGCCGTGTAACCTGCCGTGAGGGAGGCCCCAGCCACGTGGCTAAGAGCCAAGGGCCGCGCCACCGAAACGTCAATAAGCAGATGCCGGCCACCCCCCTCAAAGTCCAGCACCACGATGTCAGGCCGGTGGTTGGGGGAATAGAAGGCAGCGCCATCCGCATCCTCGGACCGGATGTTCGCGTGGGGGAAAACCGACCGGATCATGGCGAGCACCACCGTCAGGAGGACAGTGTGCAAATACAAATACCAATTCTGATTCTGTTGGCCCCCCATGCAGGCAAGGTAGTGAGTCCCCGTGGGATCCAGCGGCTGCCCACAGCTACCACAAGGCCGCCCGGCCGGAACAAGAGGCTGCGGGGCAAATAGCTGGTGCCGGAGCGCCACCGAGTAGTGGCTGGGAGCCAAGGCGAATGGGGGGGCCATGGGAAGAGCACGAAGCCGCATATGCTTGCAGCCCCGGGGGCCCTTACTCCCGACGGTCGCGGCGGACGCGGGCGCGCCCCGCATGCACGGTTACTCGAGCCCAGGAGTGCCCTGACCCAGCTAGGCGTCGACTCAATGCCGGGGTAGCCAATTGGTTGGCTACCGACAATTCAACAAGGTGCTGTACATCTGTTTGCCGGCCGACCACGATTCAGTACAGGCTCCGCCCTGCCTGATCGCCCAGTCGCATCGGGGTTGCAACAGCCTCCACGCACCGTGCCGTCTCCATGCACCGTGTCGCAATGGTGAAATTAATCACGTACGGGTGCACGAGAAGCGAGGCGCGTCCCTCATGCGCCAGGAAGTCAGGGAGCCGTGACTCATAGCCGCCAGCCGGAAGACTCCCTATAATAATACTTGGCCGCGTGCCATGGGACTAGCTCCGCGTCCGTTGGTCACGCGGGACGCGACGTGCAGTCAGGCCGTAGTCTGGGGTCACTGGCACTCGCTGCCGAATCCGGCATCCCACGCGGAGATGCCTCGGTACGGACGCCTTAGTAGTAGAATCATCAAGCATCCGGTGAGCCCATGTCCAAAAAGGCCAGGACCATGTGCACATGCGGTGCTGAGTGCCTGACGTGGTCCTCTTCGGGACGACCCGTTCAAGCCCACCGCCAACTGCAGATTATCCCATAGAGAATATATCATGGAGAAAATATATTATATAGAAAATAGAGAATATCGAAAATATCCGCACGCTGGCGCATCGATCCCTGGCATGGCAGTAGAAGGGTCGTCGGATCCACGCGCGGCTGCGCATCGATCCCTGGCATGGCAGTAGAAGGGTCGTCGGATCCACGCGCGGCTGCGCGGTGGATTCCTACATAGATGGCCGGCTCGATCCAACGCCGAACCGTGCCGATCATACAGGAGCTAGATATAGTTAAGAAGAGTATGGTATCATAAGGAAGTGTAGTGGACCAGTACAAGTACTTAGTATATAAAAGGTAGGTATAGTAAAGAAGTATATGGTATTATTAGTAGCCATCTGGTTTCATACGCTCTGCGACCCCTCCCCTTCCCCCGGGGACGACGCGTCCACGCGATCGTCCAATTACTGCCAAGGAGTCAAGGATGCTGGACCGCCGGGCGCTCGTGTGTAATGCGATATGCCCTATACTCGCCGTCAGGGCACCAAAAGGAACCATCGGGAAAACAAACTACTCGCCGGCGCACGCGAATGTCCACATCCAGCGCGTCCAAAGTCGAGCCCAATGATGATGTCCGCTGCGCCCAGCGGTGCGATGGTCGCAGCCAGGTCGAACGGGGTGCCTTGCAGCACACCTGTGATATCTGCCAGACCGGCGATTGGTGTTGGCGACCATCCGAGTGGGTCAGATGCACGGCCGTCCGGTGTGGGGGCTGGGCGTCAGGCCCAGCCGGCGCACCAGTGCCGCGTTGATGAAGGACGTGGAAGCGCCTGTGACGACCAAAAACTTGACATCCATGACGGTTGGTTGGCCGTGTCTGAATATATTATTACAATCTCATATATAAAATATCCCATTACCGCCAACGGTACCCTATATAAAACCACTAGTGCTAGACGCCTAATAGTAATTTCCCATTACCGCCAACGGCGTCTATGCATGGGGTCAGTGTATGATTCCAAACACCCCCCTTACTGCTGATAGCATGATAACAGGGTGACCTGCTACTGGGCAGGACCAATGCACCCTTCGTACTACTGACATCATGATAACAGGGTGACCTGCTACTGTGCAGGACCAATGCACCCTTGGTATTTGGTACAGATGTGGGGCAAAACAGACACCCCCCCCTTTGCCCTACACAGGTGGGCATTCTCAGAATGGCTAAGGTGGCCAGCCACTAGGACTGGAAAAGCGCACCGGAGTGAACATATTATAAAAATATAATTATTACTTAAATATACTTATATAATATATATTATAGTATACTTCCCAGCGGCAAACTCGTAACCGGCCACTGCTGGTGACTCAAAGGTCGCACGCTGTCCGGAGGCTAGTCGATGAGCCTCGATCTCATTGACCGCGCGCAGCACGCCCTTGGTAGAACTCATCGCTGGCGGCCGCGGCTGCTGGTGCTGAGTCGTGAACTGCCGGGCCTGCTGGCGCCCGCTCGTCCGCGTTGCGGGGCTTGTCCCTTGGGCCGGAGGAGTCCGGGCGACTGCCGAACGCCGGGCCTGAAAACCTGGGCTCGGTCTCCCCCGTGCCACGTCCAGCATGCCTGCTACGGAGTTTGGGGCAGTCGCGCCTGAGGTGACCCACCTCAAAGCACATGAAGCAACGGGCTTTACTCGCGTCGATGGCGTTGAGGCCATGGTCAGCGTTCCCGTCCTCCAGGTCATCGGGGAGTCCTCGTTCCCCTCGCCGTCGTGCGGGGGACCTGATCGGAAGAAACGACGCACCAATGGTGCGCGCCCGCGAGCCACGACGTCGGCCACCTGCAGAAGATACCTCTGGATATTCAAGATGTCCCACTCCTCCCAAGGGACCTCAGCATAGTGCTTCAGTACCTCATCCTGCAGCTCGGGACTGAGTGCCTCAATGAACCGGATCTTGTACTCATACCAGGTCATGTCTGTCAGGTAGGCGGCGCTGGACTCAAACTTGGAGAGAAACTCGCGGTACGGGGTGGTTCCCTGGCGCAGCTTGCCGAATGCGAGTCGCTCGTGGATAACAGCATCTGGGGGCACCAGCTTGCGGCGCACCCGATCCATCAGCTCCTCTACGGTTTGCGGGTACGACTGGGATGCGATGCTCTCACAATTCAGGATGCTCACCACCGAGGGGTCCATGCAGGTGTTAACCACGTGCGGGATCAGATCACAAGTGGCCAGCTGCCAGCTGTGGTGATTGCGCCAGATGGTATACTGCTGTTGCCACATGCGTCCCCATTCGTCTACCTCGCGCGGTTTCATGTCTGCGTGCAGCTTGGGTACATTCTTGAAATTGGGCATCGGTGGGGCCTTTACCGCGTTGGTGATGGGCCCACCGACGTCTACGTAGGAGATGGAGCCGAAGGCGGGGGGCTGCGACCGGGGGAGAGATCCGGACCTGGACGGCGTACCATGAGTCCGCCGCACCTGTACTGATGAGGGATGTTCGTACCCCGGGTCATCCAAGGCCACCCTGCTGAAATTAAGGTTGCCGACAGGCGCAGGCGATGGGACCACGCTGCTGTCAAACACCCGTGGACGCTGCGGTTGAGGTACCGGACGCTGGACGGGCGAATGAGTCTCCTCGCCTCGGGCAGTGACACTGCTTCTGTCATCCCCTGGCCTGGCCCGTGGTCTATGAGTACCAACAGGTGGGCCCTGCGTAACTGGTTCCTCGTCAACCTCGCCAGTCCCCTCCAGATCGTCGAACTCGCCATCTGCCCCTGGAATCTCCCCATCCTCATCCGAATTCCATAGCGCCGTGGGTAACAGGGAGGTGCTGCCGAAGGACACTCTGCGTCTGCCCCGGTGGGTGGGGCCCGGCGGAGGTCCCTGGGGACGCCCCCGCCCCGCCCAAGGATGCGATGGCCGCCCTGTAGCTGGCTGCTGATAACGGTAGGGCAGGGTATCTTCATTCTCGTCTCCCTGCTGCTCAGGCTCATGGGGTAGCCACTGTAGTCTCGTCTGAGGTTGTTGTTGCCGCGGTCGGGGCTGCTGTTGTTGCCGTTGCTGCTGCGGTGACGGTTGCTGCTGCTGCTGCTGCTGCTGCTGCTGTTGCTGCTGTCGCTGCTGTTGCTGCTGCTGTTGCTGCTGCTGTTGCTGCTGTCGCTGCTGTTGCTGCTGCTGCTGCTGTTGCTGCTGCTGCTGCTACTGGAAACCCTGCTGGAGCATCTCCTGGCTGCGCCCGTCCCCCCCTTGTTCCAACCTGGAGTCTGGACTGTCATCATCTGATGAATCTCTGCGGCCCTGGTCTCTGGATCGTGGGGAGCCTTCCGCAGGTCTCTCCATGACCTCACCTGTACCTGTCCCTACTTGGACGTGCGGTGGTACCTCTACCACCTCTATACCTTGCTCGTGGTTGTCTGCCTGTTCTATCTCTCTGTTGACAGGTTCTCTCCGTTTCCGTGGCATGGTGCTCGTACCGATACCTTACACTGCAGGCAACACCTCCCCAGAAAGAAAGAGAGAGAGGGAGAGAGGGCAACCACGTGCTATAGATCTTATATATGTAGGACCTAGTACTATTCCCTAGTAATAATCTCCTCTACTGTCTGCTAGGGCCAATGGTCAACTGAGAGAAGGTAACTGTAACTGCTGTCCCCTCCCCCTGACTGCTGATCGTGGGTGGCTTGGAGCATTCACGAGTGGTGTGCATCCCCTCAGGCAAGGGCATGTGTTCCCTAACAAACCTATCTGCATCTGTAATGTTATCAAACCCCTTCCACCTGGCAATAGAGCCCTTATCCTTAATGTATTCCTCCCATGCCCTGTAGGGACGTAATGCATATAGGCTAGCAGAAGCTTGCAAGAAGGAAAAGGGGAATCCCAGGAATACCTCTAAGTGCAGTGCAGTTACCACATAACGCAACGAGGAAGAAGACGGAATCTAACACAGCACACGCCCCAGCCTTCCGCGGCAAAGGGCTATACAATAAGCACACGGAGGTAGACACCGTCAACACAGTCGGCAACAGCCAGACGGTATCCACCCCCACGACAGGTCAAACAACGAATGGTCGTCATCCGCGACTTCCATTGGCACCAACGACATTCACAACGAACCTATAGAAGCACAACGTATAACAAGAACCCCCTACGCGTGCGGTCCCGGAGAGAAAGCAAGCGTCTAGAAGGATAAATCTAAACTAGGGGACGTACCATCTTCGATGACGTTCATCCCTCCTGAGCTGGCCGCCACCCGGTGTCGTTGAAGGCAAGCCCTGGCCGCCACTTGGTGTCGTTGAAAACAGGAGAGCTGAACGCTTTCGTTGACAGCACCTCACCACAGGACTATTGCTAGCCCCGCCGAGTATCCCGGACTGGCCGCTTGCTGCCTAGGTCGTCGTTGAATCCCTTTACGGGCTGGCCGCCGACCTGTCAGCAATCGTTGAATTCCGGAACCTCTATCTACGCCAAGCACCGCCCTGGTTTCCTAATTGGCTTCCCTAACCCTCTCCGCGAGAGTTAGCTGACCTCTCCAGCACATTTCCTCCGATAACCAGTGTTACGTCCCAGCCCAGACACTCCTAGCCTGAGCTACGTAGCGAAAGATCTACCATGCCGGAATTAGGAAGATTCAAGGTGGCCTAATGCAGATTGCGCTTCACGACTGGGGTCGTGAGATATCTGGCACCGCGACTTGATGCCAAGCTAATTAATACACACTTATAATGGCTAGCAATACCAATTACAAATGGATAGTTGCCCCAGGTTTAATGTGTAGGCGTATTCGCACTTATCATTCATCAAACCAAGAGGACGAGACTCTCGTCCTCGGACCAATTTCACCTAGGTCTGCCACTACGCTGGCAAGGGGCGCCGACATGGCGCCGACCTTCCAAAGCATGCAGTCCACACAAGATCCTCGGGTCGACATCGACCCTCGCCTACAGAATCCACGCATGAGTACAATATCTCAACTAGCTATAAAGTACGCAGCGCGGCGCGACTGCACCGGCCCCTAGAAGATACACGCATACAACAACCTAGGCCCAAAATAACTGGTCCGAATCACCCAAACTGTCATAGTTCCATACAAAAGTCCTGACCCAGGGACAATTCCCAAATTAAGTCCCGAAATGAGTCCCAAAGTCCTACGGACCATGACAACAAGTCAAACTACATAATTTATTCCATTGTTACGTCCGTCCAAAAGGGCCGGGACGTAACACCATAACCTACATGAAATCGTATGAAATTGCTATCGATCTGACGAAGCAAACGAAAGAACTAACTAGCTAGCGAGCTTACTGCATGTAAACTGCGCTAAAAAAGGGCCAAAGGCCCACGTTAGCGCACTTGCCGGAGTCCAACTATTTGATGCATAAAGTGGCATGCAAGCCGGCCAAATGCAATAAAATCCATAATCCATAGCCCAGGCGCCCAAGGAAGGCGCGCCTTCCATGAGTACGTCGAGGCGACATGCGCAGGCCTGTGAATAGGTTCTTACCGTGAATGCCGGAAATGTAACAAGAACCGAGAAGCTTCGATCGGCACAAATTCGATAACACCATGAAGCTAGCTTCATAATCGCTCTTTAGAGCCTATGTAAGTAAGTAAGTAAGTACTTGCGTGTCATTCGCAAAGGCATGCCACGGAGCCTACTATGCTAATGTCATTAGAAAAAATGATTACACAAAAGTTTAAACAAATATCGTCTGCATCATTCCCCAACTATTTTAAGCACTAGATCAGTGGGGATGTAATCCTCATCCGAGCTGTCCTCTACTGTAATGGCAGACGAGGCGGTAGTGTAGCGGCTATCCTCAGGGCCAATAACCTCCACCTGCGGACTTTAGAGCCTACATGGCCTCACAACCGCTGCATGCCGTAAACCTGCATTCATTATCCGCAAGAGTAACGCCATCCTGGCTCACCCACCCACCGCCAGCCCTCCTTCTTGACGGCTCTCGCGCGCCTGTATCGGGACCGCGTCAAACCATGTTGGGCAGCCTGCTTCCCAGCTGCGAGGCTGATGTGGACCACCGCATCTCCCTCGCCTGGCACGCTTTACGCCAATACCAGGCCCTGTGGCGCATGCAAGCCCCTGGGCAAGATCGAGAAACAGGACCTGTTTAAGGTCCTCGTCCTTCCTGGTCTTACGTATGGGGCCGAGACGTGGACCCTCACCGCTGACCTGGCCCGCAAGCTGGACGGCGCGGTCACCAACATGCTGCGATCCATTTTCAGAGTATAATACGCTGCTCATGTCCAAAATGAGGACCTGTACCTTGGCATGCCATATATCACCAGCACCATTAAGCAGTGGCGCCTGCAGTTAGTAGGGCACCTAGCTCGCACCAACCAGGTACCTAGACACCTCACTGACGTGGCCCCCCCGCGGGACTGCGCCCAGCTCAGCCTGGCTGGCACCTCCTGACGTGGGCCGGGCCCCGTGATGCTAGACGCCGCAAGGCCCGCACCTTCAAAGAACAGCTAGTAGAGGAATAGGGGGGCCTAGGCCTCTGGAGCCGTGATTTGGAAGAAGATGATGGACAAGGCCAAGTGGGCCCATGTCATAGAGGACAACGAGCCCCCCCCCGTGGGGAAGCGCCCGCGTGTGCAAACATACGGGAAGCACGCCAGACAAGTCCCCTAGGGTAGAGTAGATGTTGATTGATGTTTGTAGATAGCTGTTGTAGATAGAGTGTAGATAGATTAGACCGGTAGGACTGTTTGCACCCATCCATCCATCCATCGGGGTTAATGCTCCGAGACTCCCCAACGGGAGCACGAGTCTAATTAATTAATTAACGCCATCCTGGACCTCCGTGCCCGTAGCCGTTCGAGAAATTAGCGATATTGCAAACCAGGTTGCAAACCGTAAACTTCCCGCCGTGAAATGAATTCATCTACTAATCTTCTGTAAAATTCATGCATATTTTCTATAGCTTTAATTTCCCATGCCATTTCGATTAATATATTGCCGAAACGCACGCCGCCATGGCGACCTCCGCTAGGGTTGCGCGCTCCGGGCACACATTATACACGGTACGGATGGTACCACGATTTTTTTGGCGCGGAAATTATTTGCGCCGCGCCACGTCCCCTTAATCCAGTATAGCTAAATCAACATTCCATCCAGGGCCAGTTGTTTCAAATGTTTAGCACGTCAAACATCTTCTAAGAATTTATAACCCATGACAACCAGTAGGTGCCGCATCCTTCAGCGTACATGTTTGTACATGATGGTTTTGAGGAAATACGAATAAAATACATAATAGGACGGGATATGGATGCATTTTCACTGGGATATTTACACTAGCTGAGCAATGGACATGACAGCAGCTGGGGGGGGTGGGGGGGCAGGACTTAATCATTGAACCTGCGGCCTGCCTTGGCACAAAGGTAACGAGAGAGGGGGGCGGGGTGTCCTGTGCGCCCTTCTTGATGTGCATCGAACAGGGATGACAGGAACCTACTCAAAAAGTCGGTACCTCGTGACTCTCCCAACAGAGGCACGCGAATAAATGAATGAATGGACATGACACATGAATATACTGCATCCACAGCCAAGGTTTCCCACCTATAATAATTAATCTAAATAAGAACCTTCTCCAAAAGCCTGGATGGATAGCATGCATTCAAGGCTGCCGAGCTGGCAAGTGGCAACCCGTTCTCTGCACACACCAGCACCTCTCTCCGCAGCGCTCGGTTGTAGCACAGTTGACAGGAGGCCCTCAAATCCAGCGCAGACTCCTCTATTCGCCGGTGGATCCTAAATGTCACCACCAGGTCGCTGGCCAGAATGTTGACAAGGTTGCCCGCCAGGTCGCGGATCATCCCCGTCTCCAGCTGCACGATGGCCTGGAACGGGTCGGTGGTCCCCACTGCCAGGTTGGGTGCCACCACAAAGTGGTACCGCCACACTGCCTGCGTGCCATTGCTTTCCATCGCATGCCGCGCCAGCCCCACCAGCGACACCCCTTGCACGCTGATGCTGTCCCGCAAGCTGAACCCCGTCACCTCCTCGTCAAACTCGGCCGTCACCGACAGCATGCGCACGCGTGCGTCCACGTCCACCGGTGAAGTGGAGGTGAGCCGCGCTACCGGCTTGGTCACATCGTATGTGAACCAGAGCACCTCGCTCGCGGCGTTGCCGTTGCCCGCCGCGTCCCACGCGACCCCCGAAGGCACGCGTACAGATGCCAGACCCTTGGCGTGAGGCACGAGGACCAGCGCGAGCAGCTGTGGGCCGTACTGCTGCAGGTTGCGGCCTGCCCCGTTGGAGTAGTCGAGGGTGGTAAGGAACGCGGGCGCAAGCGTGACACTCTCGCTGAACGCCACCGTGACCAGCAGCGGGTAGTTCTGATGCTGGCCGCTTACTGGGCCCAGCACCACAGTGGGTGGTGTGGCGTCGTAGGCGACGGAGAGGGTGGCAGGGAACACCAAGGGGTTTCCCCCCAGGTCCGTGACCGACCCCGCCGGCACCTCCAGGGTGACCAGGCCATCCCCCTGGGGCACCAGGTCGACCGTGTAGACCGCTGCGCTGGGCATGCTGGCGACTGTCATGCTGGCGTAGCTACTGGCATACGCCCCCGTTACGAGGAGACCTGCCAGGCTGATCCCCACCACGTCCTCGCTAAATGTGAGCGTGACCACGATGGGGGAGACGTTGGTTGGGCTGGCCAAGGTCGCCAGCATAACGGTGGGCGGGGTGGCATCATACTGAAAGACCAGGTGGTTGGAGACGGCGTTCCCATTGCCAGCATCATCTGTGGCCCCACCTGCGAGCACGTCCACGGAGATAAGGCCCTCAGCTGCGGGCAGCACTTGCACCGTGTACTGGGAGCTGCTTATGCTGGTCACCGCGCCCACAGTGCCCCCACCAACCACCACGTCCTCTGGCCCGAACCCAGTCACATCAGCGTTGAAGGTGACCGTTACCGTCACGGGGTTAGCGTTGGTTATAAGCGACAAGGTGGTCAGTGCGGTGGTCGGGCTGATGGTGTCGTAGACGAAGGTCAGCGGAGCCGCCGCGGAGTTGGCGTTCCCCGCCGCATCCCATGCGACACCTGCAGGGACGTTCACGGTGATCAAGCCTTCACCAGATGGCATCACGGCGAATGTGTACACTGCGGCGCTTGTGACGCTAAAGCTGTCCACAGTCCCCCCACTCAAGAGCACGTCCTCAGGCCCAAAGCCAGTAATAGGATCACTAAAAGTGACTGTAACTAAGATAGGAGCCAAATTGGTTGAGGGCAGAGCAGTAGTCAGTATGATACAGGGGGGGGATACATCGTAGATGATGACCAGCTGAGTGGCGGGCGTGTTGCCATTTCCCGCTGCATCCGTCACCGCGCCACCCGCAACGTCCACGGTCAGGGTTCCCTCACCAGATGGCACAACCTCAACCACATACAGCGATCCGCTAACCACGGTGATACTGCCAGCCGAGCCGCCACCCACCACCACATCCCCCGCCGTGAAACCAAAGACGACGTCCGTGAATGTCACCGTCACCAGCACAGGGGAAGCATTTGCAATGGAGCCCGCCGTGGTCAGGGACACGGCAGGGGCGGTTGTGTCATAGACGATGGCAAGGGGGGTGGCTGCGGTGTTGCCATTGCCCGCCGCATCTGTCACGACATTAGCAGCCACATCCACAGTGACAAGTCCCTCCCCAGACGGCACCACCTCGACCGTGTACTGCGACCCATCGACCACTGTAATGCTGCCGACAGTGCCGCCCACCACCGTGATATCCCCAGCTGTAAAGCCAGTGACAGACTCACTGAAGGTTATCGTCACCAGCACAGGCGATGCGTTGGTGGATGGGGATGATGTGGAGATGGACACGGTTGGAGATGTTGTGTCATAGGCGATGGCCAGCTGGGGTGCAGCGGTGTTGGCATTGCCGGCCGCATCCAGCGCAATGCCTGCGGGGACATCCACAGTCACAGTGCCCTCCGCAGATGGAGTCACTTCAAACGTGTATTGTGACCCACTGACAGTGGTAAAACTGCCAGCCGTGCCTCCAGCCACCACCACATCTGCGAGTGCCAAGCCAGAGACAGCCTCACTGAAAGTCACCGTCACCAGAATGGGCGACACATTGGTTGATGCTGAGGCCGTGGTCAGGGCCACGCTGGGGGCGGTTGTGTCGTAGACAATGATCAGCTGTGCTGCCGGAGTGTTGCCGTTGCCTGCCGCATCAGTGGCCACATTAGCAGCAACATCCACGGTCAGGGTTCCCTCACCCGATGGCGTCAACTCCACCACATATTGCGAGCCGCTCACCACCGTAAAGCTGGTCATCGTGCCACCAGCAACCACCACGTCGCCGGCAATCAACCCCAACACGTCCGAGCTGAAGGTTACCGTCACCAGCACGGGCAATACACTTGTAGAGGGAGAAGCCGTGGTCAACACCACGGCAGGCGCGGTTATGTCGTAAACAACAAACAGAGGAGGGGCTGCGATGTTGCTATTGCCCGCTGCATCCGTGGCAACACCAGCCGCCACGTCCACGGTAAGAGTTCCCTCCCCGAGGGCACCACCTCCACCACGTACTGCGACCCACTGACCACCGCAATGCTGTCGACAGTGCCACCAGCGACCGTGACGTCTCCAGCAGTGAATCCAAAAACTGACTCACTGAACGTTAGTGTCACATAGATGGGGGAGGTGTTGGTGGCGAATGCTGAAGCCGTGAGAGCCACCGTAGGGGCAGTCGTGTCGTAAGTGATGGTCAGCAGGGTGGAAGCCACGTTGCTGTTGCCGGCTGCATCCGTTGCCACAGCTGCTGGGACGCTGACCACCACGGCCCCTTCACCCAATGGGGTCACTGTAAGCAAGTAATGGGATGCATCATTGGCAGCCAGGGAGGTGGCCGTTCCTCCACTCACCACCATGTCAGCAATGGCAAAGCCAAAGACGGCCTCACTGAATGTGATAGTGACCAGGAGGGGCGAGAGGTTGGTAGCCGGTGCCGCTGTGGTCAGGGCCACGCTGGGGCCGGTCGTGTCGTAGACAATACTCAGCTGTGTTGCCTGAGTGTTGCCATTGCCTGCCACGTCAGTGGCCACATTAGCAGCAACATCCACGGTCAGGGTTCCCTCACCCGATGGGGTCAACTCCACCACGTACTGGGACCCGCTAACAGCAACAAAGCTGGTCACCGTGCCGCCAGCAAACACCACGTCGCCGGCAGTAAAGCCACTCACCAACTCGCTAAACGTCACGGTCACTGTAATGGGCGCTGTGTTGGTGGCGGGTGAAGCAGTTGATATCAGCACGGTGGGAGCCGTGGTGTCATAAACGATGCTGATGGGGGTGGCTGCCGTGTTGACATTGCCTGCCGCATCCGTGGCCACCCCCGCTGGCAAGGCCACTGTGAGACTTCCCTCCCCAGACGGCACCACCTCCACCACGGACTGCAAGCCGCTCACGACTGTAATGCTACCAACTGTTCCACCACCCACCACCACATCCCCAGTCGTGAAACCACTCACTGGCTCGCTGAAGGTCACCGTCACAAGCACAGGGGATGCGTTGGTGGAGGAGGAAGATGTGGTCAGGGCCACGCTGGGGGCGGTCATGTCATACACAATACTCAGCTGCGTTGCTGCGGTGTTGCCATTGCCCGCCGCATCAGTGGCCACATTACCCGCGATGTCAACAGTCATCGTCCCCTCCCCTGATGGCACCAACTCCACCACATATTGCAAGCTGCTCACCACGGTGATGCTGCTGACAGTGCCGCCACCCACCACCACATCCCCCGCCGTGAAGCCAAAGACGGCTTCCGTGAATGTCACCGTGACCAGCACTGGGTAGACGTTGGTGACAGATGCCGCGGTGGTCAGGGACACGGCTGGGGCAGTTGTGTCATAGACGATGGCAAGGGGGGTGGCTGCGGTGTTGCCATTGCCCGCCGCATCTGTCACGACATTAGCCGCCACATCCACAGCGACAAGTCCCTCCCCAGACGGCACCACCTCGACCATGTACTGCGACCCATCGACCACTGTAATGCTGCCGACAGTGCCGCCCACCACCGTGATATCCCCAGCTGTAAAGCCAGTGACAGACTCACTGAAGGTTATCGTCACCAGCACAGGCGATGCGTTGGTGGATGGGGATGATGTGGAGATGGACACGGTTGGAGATGTTGTGTCATAGGCGATGGCCAGCTGGGGTGCAGCGGTGTTGGCATTGCCGGCCGCATCCAGCGCAATGCCTGCGGGGACATCCACAGTCACAGTGCCCTCCGCAGATGGAGTCACTTCAAACGTGTATTGTGACCCACTGACAGTGGTAAAACTGCCAGCCGTGCCTCCAGCCACCACCACATCTGCGAGTGCCAAGCCAGAGACAGCCTCACTGAAAGTCACCGTCACCAGAATGGGCGACACATTGGTTGATGCTGAGGCCGTGGTCAGGGCCACGCTGGGGGCGGTTGTGTCGTAGACAATGATCAGCTGTGCTGCCGGAGTGTTGCCGTTGCCTGCCGCATCAGTGGCCACATTAGCAGCAACATCCACGGTCAGGGTTCCCTCACCCGATGGCGTCAACTCCACCACATATTGCGAGCCGCTCACCACCGTAAAGCTGGTCATCGTGCCACCAGCAACCACCACGTCGCCGGCAATCAACCCCAACACGTCCGAGCTGAAGGTTACCGTCACCAGCACGGGCAATACACTTGTAGAGGGAGAAGCCGTGGTCAACACCACGGCAGGCGCGGTTATGTCGTAAACAACAAACAGAGGAGGGGCTGCGATGTTGCTATTGCCCGCTGCATCCGTGGCAACACCAGCCGCCACGTCCACGGTAAGAGTTCCCTCCCCCGAGGGCACCACCTCCACCACGTACTGCGACCCACTGACCACCGCAATGCTGTCGACAGTGCCACCAGCGACCGTGACGTCTCCAGCAGTGAATCCAAAAACTGACTCACTGAACGTTAGTGTCACATAGATGGGGGAGGTGTTGGTGGCGAATGCTGAAGCCGTGAGAGCCACCGTAGGGGCAGTCGTGTCGTAAGTGATGGTCAGCAGGGTGGAAGCCACGTTGCTGTTGCCGGCTGCATCCGTTGCCACAGCTGCTGGGACGCTGACCACCACGGCCCCTTCACCCAATGGGGTCACTGTAAGCAAGTAATGGGATGCATCATTGGCAGCCAGGGAGGTGGCCGTTCCTCCACTCACCACCATGTCAGCAATGGCAAAGCCAAAGACGGCCTCACTGAATGTGATAGTGACCAGGAGGGGCGAGAGGTTGGTAGCCGGTGCCGCTGTGGTCAGGGCCACGCTGGGGCCGGTCGTGTCGTAGACAATACTCAGCTGTGTTGCCTGAGTGTTGCCATTGCCTGCCGCGTCAGTGGCCACATTAGCAGCAACATCCACGGTCAGGGTTCCCTCACCCGATGGGGTCAACTCCACCACGTACTGGGACCCGCTAACAGCAACAAAGCTGGTCACCGTGCCGCCAGCAAACACCACGTCGCCGGCAGTAAAGCCACTCACCAACTCGCTAAACGTCACGGTCACTGTAATGGGCGCTGTGTTGGTGGCGGGTGAAGCAGTTGATATCAGCACGGTGGGAGCCGTGGTGTCATAAACGATGCTGATGGGGGTGGCTGCCGTGTTGACATTGCCTGCCGCATCCGTGGCCACCCCCGCTGGCAAGGCCACTGTGAGACTTCCCTCCCCAGACGGCACCACCTCCACCACGGACTGCAAGCCGCTCACGACTGTAATGCTACCAACTGTTCCACCACCCACCACCACATCCCCAGTTGTGAAACCACTCACTGGCTCGCTGAAGGTCACCGTCACAAGCACAGGGGATGCGTTGGTGGAGGAGGAAGATGTGGTCAGGGCCACGCTGGGGGCGGTCATGTCGTACACAATACTCAGCTGCGTTGCTGCGGTGTTGCCATTGCCCGCCGCATCAGTGGCCACATTACCTGCGATGTCAACAGTCATCGTCCCCTCCCCTGATGGCACCAACTCCACCACATATTGCAAGCTGCTCACCACGGTGATGCTGCTGACAGTGCCGCCACCCACCACCACATCCCCCGCTGTGAAGCCAAAGACGGCTTCCGTGAATGTCACCGTGACCAGCACTGGGTAGACGTTGGTGACAGATGCCGCGGTGGTCAGGGACACGGCTGGGGCAGTTGTGTCATAGACGATGGCAAGGGGGGTGGCTGCGGTGTTGCCATTGCCCGCCGCATCTGTCACGACATTAGCCGCCACATCCACAGTGACAAGTCCCTCCCCAGACGGCACCACCTCGACCATGTACTGCGACCCATCGACCACTGTAATGCTGCCGACAGTGCCGCCCACCACCGTGATATCCCCAGCTGTAAAGCCAGTGACAGACTCACCGAAGGTTATCGTCACCAGCACAGGCGATGCGTTGGTGGATGGGGATGATGTGGAGATGGACACGGTTGGAGATGTTGTGTCATAGGCGATGGCCAGCTGGGGTGCAGCGGTGTTGGCATTGCCGGCCGCATCCAGCGCAATGCCTGCGGGGACATCCACAGTCACAGTGCCCTCTGCAGATGGAGTCACTTCAAACGTGTATTGTGACCCACTGACAGTGGTAAAACTGCCAGCCGTGCCTCCAGCCACCACCACATCTGCGAGTGCCAAGCCAGAGACAGCCTCACTGAAAGTCACCGTCACCAGAATGGGCGACACATTGGTTGATGCTGAGGCCGTGGTCAGGGCCACGCTGGGGGCGGTTGTGTCGTAGACAATGATCAGCTGTGCTGCCGGAGTGTTGCCGTTGCCTGCCGCATCAGTGGCCACATTAGCAGCAACATCCACGGTCAGGGTTCCCTCACCCGATGGCGTCAACTCCACCACATATTGCGAGCCGCTCACCACCGTAAAGCTGGTCACCGTGCCACCAGCAACCACCACGTCGCCAGCAGTAAAGCCACTTACCAACTCGCTGAACGTCACGGTCACTGTAACGGGTGCTGTGTTGGTGGCGGGTGAAAAAGTTGATATCAGCACGGTGGGAGCCGTGGTGTCATAAATGATGCTGATGGGGGTGGCTGCCGTGTTGACATTGCCTGCCGCATCTGTCGCCACACCACCGCCAACGCTCACTGCGAGACTTCCCTCCCCAGACGGCACCACCTCCACCACGTACTGCGATCCGCTCACCACCGTAATGCTGCCAACTGTTCCACCACCCACCACCACATCCCCAGTCGTGAACCCGCTCACCGCCTCACTGAAGGTGACTGTCACGAACACAGGCGATGCGCTGGTGGAGGAGAAAGATGTGGTCAGGGCCACGCTGGGGGCAGTTGTGTCGTATGTGATAGTCAACTCGGGCGCCGCTGTGTTGGCATTACCGGCCGTATCCAAGGCGACACCGGCGCCAACATTCACTGTCACTGTGCCTTGCCCAGATGGTGTCACTTGAACCGTATACTGCAACGTGCTCACGGTGCTGAAACTGCCTGCCGTACCTCCCGTCACCACCACATCTGCAAGCACAAAGCCTGTCACTGCTTCGCTGAAGGTTATTGTGACCGGGATTGGAGACACATTTGTTGTAGATGCTGGCGTCGTCAACGCCACGGTGGGGGAAATCGTGTCATAGACAATGCTCAGCTGGGTGGCTGCCGTGTTGCCATTGCCCGCCGCATCTGTTGCCGCACCTGCTGCCACATTCACCGTCACTGTGCCTTGCCCAGACGGTGTCACCTCCAGCATGTATTGGGAAGCAGAAAGTGCATTAAATGCGCTGGAGACCCCGCCAACTACCACCACATCGACAAGCATGAAGCCGCTGACTGCTTCACTGAAGGTCATTGTGACCACAATTGGAGACAGGTTGGTCGCGGGCGCTGCTGTCGTCAAAGCAACAGTGGGAGCTGTGGTGTCATATGTGAAGGTCAGCTGGCTGGCAGCTGTATTGCTATTGCCCGCCGCATCTGTCACGACATTAGCCGCCACATCCACAGTGACAAGTCCCTCCCCAGACGGCACCACCTCGACCGTGTACTGCGACCCATCGACCACTGTAATGCTGCCGACAGTGCCGCCCACCACTGTGATATCCCCAGCTGTAAAGCCTGTGACAGACTCACTGAAGGTTATCGTCACCAGCACAGGCGATGCGTTGGTGGATGGGGATGCTGTGGAGATGGACACGGTTGGAGATGTTGTGTCATAGACGATGGCCAGCTGGGGTGCAGCGGTGTTGGCATTGCCGGCCGCATCCAGCGCAATGCCTGCTGCCACATTCACAGTGATAGCGCCTTGCTCAGATGGAACCACCTCCACTGTGTACTGGGATCCGCTTAAAACGGTGAGGGTGCCAGCAATGCCTCCCCCTACAGCTACATCAGCTAGCGTAAAGCCCGTCACAGGTTCACTGAACGTGACAGTGACCAGAACGGGTGCCATGTTCGTTGTTGTCGCAGCTGTGGTCAAGGCCACAGTGGGGCTGATGGAGTCGTAGAGAACGCTCAGCTGCACAGCAGCCATGTTACCGTTGCCAGCCGCATCCGTGGCGACACCAGCTGGCACATCGACCGTGAAAGTGCCTTGGGCAGATGGCGTGACTGGCACAATGTACTGTGACCCACTTACCACCGTCATGCTGCCAACTGTGCCGCCACCCACCACCACGCCCCCGGCCGTAAAACCACTCACTGGCTCGTAGAACGTCACCGTCACCAGCACAGGGGATGTGCTTGTTGTGAGTGACGAGGTTGACAACGCCACTGTAGGCACTGTCATGTCATATATAATAGCCAACTGGGACGCTGCTGTGTTGCCATTGCCTGCCGAATCGGTGGCCACATTAGCAGCAACATCCACGGTCAGGGTTCCCTCACCCGATGGCGTCAACTCCACCACATATTGTGATCCGCTCACCACCGTAAAGCTGGTCACCGTGCCGCCACCCACCACTATGTCACCCAAACCAAACCCCACCACATCCTCACTGAAGGTTACTGTCACCAGCACGGGCAAGGAATTGGTGGACAAAGAAAGAGTCGAGAGCGTGACCGTGGGAGCTGATGTGTCATACGTGACGGTAAGCTGGGTTGCCGCACTGTTGACGTTGCCAGCAGCATCGATAGCGACAGCAGCTGGAACATCCACAGTTATGAGACCCTGCCCAGAAGGCGTCAATTCCACCACATATTGCGAGCCGCTCACCGCCGTGAAGCTGGTCAGTGTGCTGCCACCAATCACTACATCAGCCGCAACAAATCCACTTACTTGTTCACTGAACGTCACGGTGGCTGAAATAGGGGAAATGTTTGTGATGGATACTGCTGTGCTGATGACCACTGCAGGGGCAGAGGTGTCGTAAACAAATCCCAGCTGAGCGGCTGCAGTGTTGCCATTGCCTGCAGCATCTGTGGCCACACCACCCGCGATGTCAACAGTCATGCTGCCCTCCCGTGATGGCATCACCTCCACCACATACTGCGATCCGCTCACGACTGTAATGCTACCAACTGTTCCACCACCCACCACCACATCCCCAGTCGTGAAACCACTCACTGGCTCGCTGAAGGTCACCGTCACCAGCACAGGGGATGCGTTGGTGGAGGAGGAAGATGTGGTCAGGGCCACGCTGGGGGCGGTTGTATCATACACAATACTCAGCTGCGTTGCTGCGGTGTTGCCATTGCCCGCCGTATCAGTGGCCACATTACCCGCGATGTCAACAGTCATCGTCCCCTCCCCTGATGGCACCAACTCCACCACATATTGCGATCCGCTCACAGCCGTAGAGCTTGTCACAGTGCCGCCACCCACCACCACGTCGCCGGCTATGAATCCACTCACCGACTCACTGAACGTAATTGTTACCAAAACAGTTGGCGAGTTTGTAGCGGTTGCTGCCGTGCTCAACGTTACCGTGGGTCTGACTGAGTCATAGACGAAGCTCAGCTGCGACGCCGCAATGTTGCCATTACCAGCCGCATCCACCGCTGCGCCTGCTGTGACATCCACGGTAACCGTGCCCTGCCCAGAAGGTACCACTTCGACCAAGTAATGAGAGGCATTAACGGCCACGAAGCTGCCAACGGTTCCCGCTGCGACCAGCACATCCCCCGCCACAAAGCCAGAGACGGACTTACTGAAGGTTGCTGTTATCTCCACTGGAGATGCATTAGCCACCAAGGCAGCCGTGGTTAGCGCCACAGTGGGTGCAGTGGCGTCGTAGACGATGGTCAACTGGGACGCTGCTGTGTTGGGATTACCAGCTGCATCAGTGGCCACACCAGCACCAAGACCCACAGTCAGGGTTCCCTCGCCCAATGGTGTCACCTCGACCACATACTGCGAGTTGCTCACCGCCGTAAAGCTGGTCATCGTACCGCCACCCACCACCACGTCACCCGCAATCAACCCCACCACGTCCGAGCTGAAGGTTATCGTCACCGGCACTGGCGATATGTTCGTGGCGGGAGAAGACGTGGTCAACGAGACAGTTGGGTTGACACTGTCAAACGTGAAGGCCAGCTTGGGGGCAGCTGTGTTACCATTTCCCGCCGCATCTGTCACAACGCCTGCTGCCACATCGACCGTAACAACGCCTTGCCCCAATGGTGTGATCTGGACTGTAAATTGCGAGGAGGTCACATCAAGCAGGGCACCAGCAGTGCCTCCCTCAACAGTGATGTCAGCCAGCTCGAAGCCAGTTACTGGTTCATTAAATGTAACCGTAACCGTGACCGGGGAGGTGTTAGTAAGTACTGCTAAAGTGGACAATGCCACCGTAGGGCCAGTTATGTCATATACAAAACTCAGTTGGGATGCTGCAGTATTGCCATTCCCGGCTGCATCGGTGGCCACCCCAGCCGCCACATCCACGGTGATAGTACCCTCCCCTGATGGAACCACCTCTATCACGTACTGCGATCCACTCATCACCGTTATGCTGCCAACTGAGCCGCCACCCACCGTGACATCCCCAGCGGCAAAGCCAGTGACTGATTCACTGAACGTCACCGTCACCAGCACAGGTGATGTGTTTGAGGACAGAGGAAATGTGCTCAGGGACACACTGGGGGCGGTTGTGTCGAAAATGATGGCCAACTGGGTGGAAGCCACATTGCTATTCCCAGCCGCATCAGTGGCAACACCAGACGGAATGTTCACAGTGACCGTCCCCTGTCCCACTGGTGTGACCTTCACCAGGTACTGTGATGTGCTGAGGGCTACGAACCCAGTGGCAGTGCCTCCTCCTGTAACGACATCCCCAAGCACAAAGCCAGTCACTGCCTCACTGAAGGTTATAGTGACGGGAATCGGTGATGTGTTTGTATTCGTTGCTGCCGTGGTCAACGTGGTTGTTGGGCTCACAGTGTCAAAGACGATGATCAGCTGGGTTGCTGCCAGGTTCCCATTTCCTGCAGCATCTGTAGCCACACCGGCTGCCACATTAACCGTCACAGCTCCCTGGGCTGATGGCGTGATGGCCAGGGTATACTGGAAGGCGTTGTCAGCAGTAAAGGTGGTCACAATACCACCACCCACAACCACATCCCCAGTCGTGAAACCATTCACCGGCTCGCTGAACGTCACCGTCACCACGATTGGCTGAGTATTTGTCGGAGATGGTGCAGAGGTAGTCACAGTCACATCCGGGGCCGTAGTGTCATACGTGAAAGCCAATTCAGTTGCGACCACGTTGCCATTCCCCGCCGCATCTGAAGCCACACTACCTGCTACATTCACCGTAACGGTTCCCTGGGCGGACGGCGTGATGGCCAGGGTGTACTGGGAGCCACTGTTAGCAGTCAAGGAGGTTACAACACCGCCATCCACCACCACATCACCAATCACAAATCCCGTCACCAGTTCGCTGAAGGAAACAGTAACCAACACAGGGGACACATTTGTGGTTAAGGCTGCTGTTGTCAGCACCACTGTGGGGCCGGTTGTGTCGTAGACAATGCTCAGCTGGGTGGCTGCTGTGTTGCCATTGCCTGTCTCATCTGTTGCCGCACCCGCTGCCACATTCACCATCACTGTGCCTTGCCCAGATGGTGTCACTTGAACCATATACTGCGACGTGCTCACGGTGCTAAAACTGCCCGCCGTACCTCCCGTCACCACCACATCTGCAAGCACAAAGCCCGTCACAGCCTCGCTAAACGTTATTGTGACCGGGATTGGTGATGTTCTTGTGGAGGCTAAAGGAGTCGATAGTGTCACTGCGGGGCCGGTTGTGTCGTAGACAATGCTCAGCTGGGTGGCTGCCGTGTTGCCATTGCCCGCCGCATCTGTTGCCGCACCTGCTGCCACAGTCACCGTCACTGTGCCTTGCCCAGACGGTGTCACTTGAACCGTATACTGCGACGTGCTCACAGTGCTGAAACTGCCCGCCGTACCTCCCGCCACCACCACATCTGCAAGCACAAAGCCCGCCACGGCCTCACTGAAGGTTATTGTGACTGGGATTGGCGACACATTTGTTGTAGATGCTGGCGTCGTCAACGCCACGGTGGGGCCGGTTGTGTCATAGACAATGCTCAGCTGGGTGGCTGCCGTGTTGCCATTGCCCGCCGCATCTGTTGCCGCACCTGCTGCCACATTCACCGTCACTGTGCCTTGCCCAGACGGTGTCACTTGAACCGTATACTGCGACATGCTCACGGTGCTGAAACTGCCTGCCGTACCTCCCGTCACCACCACATCTGCAAGCACAAAGCCCGCCACTGCTTCGCTGAAGGTTATTGTGACCGGGATTGGCGACACATTTGTTGTAGATGCTGGCGTCGTCAATGCCACGGTGGGGCCGGTTGTGTCGTAGACAATGGTCAGCTGGGTGGCTGCCGTGTTGCCATTGCCCACCGCATCTGTTGCCGCACCTGCTGCCACATTCACTGTCACTGCGCCTTGCCCAGATGGTGTCACTTGAACCGTATACTGCGACATGCTCACGATGCTGAAACTGCCCGCCGTACCTCCCGTCACCACCACATCTGCAAGCACAAAGCCCGTCACGGCCTCACTGAAGGTTATTGTGACTGGGATTGGCGACACATTTGTTGTAGATGCTGGCGTCGTCAACGCCACGGTGGGGCCGGTTGTGTCGTAGACAATGCTCAGCTGGGTGGCTGCCGTGTTGCCATTGCCCGCCGCATCTGTTGCCGCACCTGCTGCCACATTCACCGTCACTGTGCCTTGCCCAGACGGTGTCACTTGAACCGTATACTGCGACGTGCTCACGGTGCTGAAACTGCCCGCCGTACCTCCCGTCACCACCACATCTGAAACCACAAAGCCCGTCACTGCTTCGCTGAAGGTTATTGTGACTGGGATTGGCCACACATTTGTTGCAGATGCTGGCGTCGTCAACGCCACAGTGGGGCCGGTTGTGTCGTAGACAATGCTCAACTGGGTGGCTGCAATGTTGCCATTGCCCGGCGCATCCGTTGCCGCACCTGCTGCCACATTCACCGTCACTGTGCCTTGCCCAGACGGTGTCACTTGAACCGTATACTGCGACGTGCTCACGGTGCTGAAACTGCCCGCCGTACCTCCCGTCACCACCACATCTGCAAGCACGAAGCCCATCACGGCCTCACTGAAGGTTATTGTGACTGGGATTGGCGACACATTTGTTGTAGATGCTGGCGTCGTCAACGCCACGGTGGGGCCGGTTGTGTCGTAGACAATGCTCAGCTGGGTGGCTGCCGTGTTGCCATTGCCCGCCGCATCTGTTGCCGCACCTGCTGCCACATTCACCGTCACTGTGCCTTGCCCAGACGGTGTCACTTGAACCGTATACTGCGACGTGCTCACGGTGCTGAAACTGCCCGCCGTACCTCCCGTCACCACCACATCTGAAACCACAAAGCCCGTCACTGCTTCGCTGAAGGTTATTGTGACTGGGATTGGCGACACATTTGTTGTAGATGCTGGCGTCGTCAACGCCACAGTGGGGCCGGTTGTGTCGTAGACAACGGTCAGCTGGGTGGCTGCAATGTTGCCATTGCCCGCCGCATCTGTTGCCGCACCTGCTGCCACATTCACCGTCACTGTGCCTTGCCCAGACGGTGTCACTTGAACCGTATACTGCGACGTGCTCACGGTGCTGAAACTGCCCGCCGTACCTCCCGTCACCACCACATCTGCAAGCACAAAGCCTGTCACGGCCTCACTGAAGGTTATTGTGACTGGGATTGGCGACACATTTGTTGTAGATGCTGGCGTCGTCAACGCCACGGTGGGGCCGGTTGTGTCGTAGACAATGCTCAGCTGGGTGGCTGCCGTATTGCCATTGCCCACCGCATCTGTTGCCGCACCTGCTGCCACATTCACCATCACTGTGCCTTGCCCAGACGGTGTCACTTGAACCGTATACTGCGACGTGCTCACGGTGCTGAAACTGCCTGCCGTACCTCCCGTCACCACCACATCTGCAAGCACAAAGCCCGTCACTGCTTCACTGAAGGTTATTGTGACCGGGATTGGCGACACATTTGTTGTAGATGCTGGCGTCGTCAACGCCACAGTGGGGCCGGTTGTGTCGTAGACAATGCTCAGCTGGGTGGCTGCAATGTTGCCATTGCCCGCCGCATCCGTTGCCGCACCTGCTGCCACATTCACCGTCACTGTGCCTTGCCCAGACGGTGTCACTTGAACCGTATACTGCGACGTGCTCACGGTGCTGAAACTGCCCGCCGTACCTCCCGTCACCACCACATCTGCAAGCACAAAGCCCGTCACGGCCTCACTGAAGGTTATTGTGACTGGGATTGGCCACACATTTGTTGTAGATGCTGGCGTCGTCAACGCCACGGTGGGGCCGGTTGTGTCGTAGACAATGCTCAGCTGGGTGGCTGCCGTGTTGCCATTGCCCGCCGCATCTGTTGCCGCACCTGCTGCCACATTCACCGTCACTGTGCCTTGCCCTGACGGTGTGACTTGAACCGTATACTGGGACGTGCTCACGGTGCTGAAACTGCCCGCCGTACCTCCCGTCACCACCACATCTGCAAGCACAAAGCCCGTCACGGCCTCACTGAAGGTTATTGTGACTGGGATTGGCGACACATTTGTTGTAGATGCTGGCGTCGTCAACGCCACGGTGGGGCCGGTTGTGTCGTAGACAATGCTCAGCTGGGTGGCTGCCGTGTTGCCATTGCCCGCCGCATCTGTTGCCGCACCTGCTGCCACATTCACTGTCACTGTGCCTTGCCCTGACGGTGTCACTTGAACCATATACTGCGACGTGCTCACGGTGCTGAAACTGCCCGCCGTACCTCCTGTCACCACCACATCTGCAAGCACAAAGCCCGTCACGGCCTCACTGAAGGTTATTGTGACTGGGATTGGCGACACATTTGTTGTAGATGCTGGCGTCGTCAACGCCACGGTGGGGCCGGTTGTGTCGTAGACAATGCTCAGCTGGGTGGCTGCCGTGTTGCCATTGCCCGCCGCATCTGTTGCCGCACCTGCTGCCACATTCACCGTCACTGTGCCTTGCCCAGACGGTGTCACTTGAACCGTATACTGCGACGTGCTCACGGTGCTGAAACTGCCCGCCGTACCTCCCGTCACCACCACATCTGCAAGCACAAAGCCCGTCACAGCCTCACTGAAGGTTATTGTGACTGGGATTGGTGAAGTTCTTGTGGAGACTGAAGGAGTGGATAGTGTCACAGTGGGGCCGGTTGTGTCGTAGACAATGCTCAGCTGGGTGGCTGCCGTGTTGCCATTGCCCGCCGCATCTGTTGCCGCACCTGCTGCCACATTCACCGTCACTGTGCCTTGCCCAGACGGCGTCACTTGAACCGTATACTGTGACGTGCTCACGGTGCTGAAACTGCCCGCCGTACCTCCCGTCACCACCACATCTGCAAGCACAAAGCCCGTCACGGCCTCACCGAAGGTTATTGTGACCGGGATTGGCGACACATTTGTTGTAGATGCTGGCGTCGTCAACGCCACAGTGGGGCCGGCTGTGTCATAGACAATGCTCAGCTGGGTGGCTGCCGTGTTGCCATTGCCCGCCGCATCTGTTGCCGCACCTACTGGCACATTCACCGTCAATGTGCCTTGCCCAGACGGTGTCACTTGAACCGTATACTGCGACGTGCTCACGGTGCTGAAACTGCCCGCCGTACCTCCCGTCACCACCACATCTGCAAGCACAAAGCCCGTCACGGCCTCACTGAAGGTTATTGTGACCGGGATTGGCGACACATTTGTTGTAGATGCTGGCGTCGTCAACGCCACGGTGGGGCCGGTTGTGTCATAGACAATGGTCAGCTGGGTGGCTGCCGTGTTGCCATTGCCCGCCGCATCTGTTGCCGCACCTGCTGCCACATTCACCGTCACTGTGCCTTGCCCAGATGGTGTCACTTGAACTGTATACTGCGACATGCTCACAGTGCTGAAACTGCCCGCCGTACCTCCCGTCACCACCACATCTGCAAGCACAAAGCCCGTCACGGCCTCACTGAAGGTTATAGTACCCGGGATTGGCAACACATTTGTTGTAGATGCTGGCGTCGTCAACGCCACGGTGGGGCCGGTTGTGTCATAGACAATGCTCAGCTGGGTGGCTGCCGTGTTGCCATTGCCCGCCGCATCTGTTGCCACACCTGCTGCCACATTCACTGTCACTGTGCCTTGCCCAGACGGTGTCACTTGAACCGTATACTGCGACGTGCTCACGGTGCTGAAACTGCCCGCCGTACCTCCCGTCACCACCACATCTGCAAGCACAAAGCCTGTCACGGCCTCACTGAAGGTTATTGTGACTGGGATTGGTGAAGTTTTGGTGGAAGCTGAAGGAGTGGTTAGTGTCACAGTGGGGCCGGTTGTGTCGTAGACAATGCTCAGCTGGGTGGCTGCAGTGTTGCCATTGCCTGCCGCATCTGTTGCCGCACCTGCTGCCACATTCACCGTCACTGTGCCTTGCCCAGACGGTGTCACTTGAACCGTATACTGCGACGTGCTCACGGTGCTGAAACTGCCCGCCGTACCTCCCGTCACCACCACATCTGCAAGCACAAAGCCCGCCACGGCCTCACTGAAGGTTATTGTGACCGGGATTGGCGACACATTTGTTGTAGATGCTGGCGTCGTCAACGCCACGGTGGGGCCGGTTGTGTCATAGACAATGGTCAGCTGGGTGGCTGCCGTGTTGCCATTGCCCGCCGCATCTGTTGCCGCACCTACTGGCACATTCACCGTCAATGTGCCTTGCCCAGACGGTGTCACTTGAACCGTATACTGCGACGTGCTCACGGTGCTGAAACTGCCCGCCGTACCTCCCGTCACCACCACATCTGCAAGCACAAAGCCCGTCACGGCCTCACTGAAGGTTATTGTGACCGGGATTGGCGACACATTTGTTGTAGATGCTGGCGTCGTCAACGCCACGGTGGGGCCGGTTGTGTCATAGACAATGGTCAGCTGGGTGGCTGCCGTGTTGCCATTGCCCGCCGCATCTGTTGCCGCACCTGCTGCCACATTCACCGTCACTGTGCCTTGCCCAGATGGTGTCACTTGAACTGTATACTGTGACGTGCTCACGGTGCTGAAACTGCCCGCCGTACCTCCCGTCACCACCACATCTGCAAGCACAAAGCCCGTCACGGCCTCACCGAAGGTTATTGTGACCGGGATTGGCGACACATTTGTTGTAGATGCTGGCGTCGTCAACGCCACAGTGGGGCCGGCTGTGTCATAGACAATGCTCAGCTGGGTGGCTGCCGTGTTGCCATTGCCCGCCGCATCTGTTGCCGCACCTACTGGCACATTCACCGTCAATGTGCCTTGCCCAGACGGTGTCACTTGAACCGTATACTGCGACGTGCTCACGGTGCTGAAACTGCCCGCCGTACCTCCCGTCACCACCACATCTGCAAGCACAAAGCCCGTCACGGCCTCACTGAAGGTTATTGTGACCGGGATTGGCGACACATTTGTTGTAGATGCTGGCGTCGTCAACGCCACGGTGGGGCCGGTTGTGTCATAGACAATGGTCAGCTGGGTGGCTGCCGTGTTGCCATTGCCCGCCGCATCTGTTGCCGCACCTGCTGCCACATTCACCGTCACTGTGCCTTGCCCAGATGGTGTCACTTGAACTGTATACTGCGACATGCTCACAGTGCTGAAACTGCCCGCCGTACCTCCCGTCACCACCACATCTGCAAGCACAAAGCCCGTCACGGCCTCACTGAAGGTTATAGTAACCGGGATTGGCAACACATTTGTTGTAGATGCTGGCGTCGTCAACGCCACGGTGGGGCCGGTTGTGTCATAGACAATGCTCAGCTGGGTGGCTGCCGTGTTGCCATTGCCCGCCGCATCTGTTGCCACACCTGCTGCCACATTCACTGTCACTGTGCCTTGCCCAGACGGTGTCACTTGAACCGTATACTGCGACGTGCTCACGGTGCTGAAACTGCCCGCCGTACCTCCCGTCACCACCACATCTGCAAGCACAAAGCCTGTCACGGCCTCACTGAAGGTTATTGTGACTGGGATTGGTGAAGTTTTGGTGGAAGCTGAAGGAGTGGTTAGTGTCACAGTGGGGCCGGTTGTGTCGTAGACAATGCTCAGCTGGGTGGCTGCAGTGTTGCCATTGCCTGCCGCATCTGTTGCCGCACCTGCTGCCACATTCACCGTCACTGTGCCTTGCCCAGACGGTGTCACTTGAACCGTATACTGCGACGTGCTCACGGTGCTGAAACTGCCCGCCGTACCTCCCGTCACCACCACATCTGCAAGCACAAAGCCCGCCACGGCCTCACTGAAGGTTATTGTGACCGGGATTGGCGACACATTTGTTGTAGATGCTGGCGTCGTCAACGCCACGGTGGGGCCGGTTGTGTCATAGACAATGCTCAGCTGGGTGGCTGCCGTGTTGCCATTGCCCGCCGCATCTGTTGCCGCACCTGCTGCCACATTCACTGTCACTGTGCCTTGCCCAGACGGTGTCACTTGAACCGTATACTGCGACGTGCTCACGGTGCTGAAACTGCCCGCCGTACCTCCCGTCACCACCACATCTGCAAGCACAAAGCCCGTCACAGCCTCACTGAATGTTATGGTGACTGGGATTGGTGATGTTTTTGTGGAGACTGAAGGAGTGGATAGTGTCACAGTGGGGCCGGCTGTGTCGTAGACAATGCTCAACTGGGTGGCTGCCGTGTTGCCATTGCCCGCCGCATCTGTTGCCGCACCTGCTGCCACATTCACCGTCACTGTGCCTTGCCCAGACGGTGTCACTTGAACCGTATACTGCGACGTGCTCACGGTGCTGAAACTGCCCGCCGTACCTCCTGTCACCACCACATCTGCAAGCACAAAGCCCGTCACGGCCTCACTGAAGCTTATTGTGACTGGGATTGGCGACACATTTGTTGCAGATGCTGGCGTCGTCAACGCCACAGTGGGGCCGGTTGTGTCGTAGACAATGCTCAGCTGGGTGGCTGCCGTGTTGCCATTGCCTGCCGCATCTGTTGCCGCACCTGCTGCCACATTCACTGTCACTGCGCCTTGCCCAGATGGTGTCACTTGAACCGTATACTGCGACGTGCTCACGGTGCTGAAACTGCCCGCCGTACCTCCCGTCACCACCACATCTGCAAGCACAAAGCCTGTCACGGCCTCACTGAAGGTTATTGTGACTGGGATTGGTGAAGTTTTTGTGGAAGCTGAAGGAGTGGTTAGTGTCACTGTGGGGCCGGTTGTGTCGTAGACAATGCTCAGCTGGGTGGCTGCGGTGTTGCCATTGCCTGCCGCATCTGTTGCCGCACCTGCTGCCACATTCACTGTCACTGTGCCTTGCCCAGACGGTGTCACTTGAACCGTATACTGCGACGTGCTCACGGTGCTGAAACTGCCCGCCGTACCTCCCGTCACCACCACATCTGCAAGCACAAAGCCCGTCACGGCCTCACTGAAGCTTATTGTGACCGGGATTGGCGACACATTTGTTGTAGATGCTGGCGTCGTCAACGCCACGGTGGGGCCGGTTGTGTCGTAGACAATGCTCAGCTGGGTGGCTGCCGTGTTGCCATTGCCCGCCGCATCTGTTGCCGCACCTGCTGCCACATTCACCATCACTGTGCCTTGCCCAGACGGTGTCACTTGAACCGTATACTGCGACGTGCTCATGGTGCTGAAACTGCCCGCCGTACCTCCCGTCACCACCACATCTGCAAGCACGAAGCCCATCACGGCCTCACTGAAGGTTATCGTGACTGGGATTGGCGACACATTTGTTGTAGATGCTGGCGTCGTCAACACCACAGTGGGGCCGGTTGTGTCGTAGACAATGCTCAGCTGGGTGGCTGCCGTGTTGCCATTGCCTGCAGCATCTGTTGCTGCACCTGCTGCCACATTCACGGTCACTGTGCCTTGCCCTGACGGTGTCACTTGAACCGTATACTGCGACGTGCTCACGGTGCTGAAACTGCCCGCCGTACCTCCCGTCACCACCACATCTGCAAGCACAAAGCCCGTCACGGCCTCACTGAAGCTTATTGTGACCGGGATTGGCGACACATTTGTTGTAGATGCTGGCGTCGTCAACGCCACGGTGGGGCCGGTTGTGTCATAGACAATGCTCAGCTGGGTGGCTGCCGTGTTGCCATTGCCCGCCGCATCTGTTGCCGCACCTGCTGCCACATTCACCGTCACTGTGCCTTGCCCAGACGGTGTCACTTGAACCGTATACTGCGACGTGCTCACGGTGCTGAAACTGCCCGCCGTACCTCCCGTCACCACCACATCTGCAAGCACAAAGCCCGTCACGGCCTCACTGAAGCTTATTGTGACTGGGATTGGTGAGGTTTTTGTGGAGGCTGAAGGAGTGGTTAGTGTCACAGTGGGGCCGGTTGTGTCGTAGACAATGCTCAGCTGGGTGGCTGCCGTGTTGCCATTGCCCGCCGCATCCGTTGCCGCACCTGCTGCCACAGTCACCGTCACTGTGCCTTGCCCTGACGGTGTCACTTGAACCGTATACTGCGACGTGCTCACGGTGCTGAAACTGCCCGCCGTACCTCCCGTCACCACCACATCTGCAAGCACAAAGCCCGTCACCGCCTCACTGAAGGTTATAGTGACCGGGATTGGCGACACATTTGTTGTAGATGCTGGCGTTGTTAGCGCAACTGTGGGGGGAGTTGTGTCAGTAGCATAGACAATGCTCAGCTGGTTTGCTGCCGTGTTTCCGTTTCCTGCCGCATCAATGGCTACTCCGGCTGCCACATTCACGGTCACGGTTCCCTGGGCAGATGGTGTGATGGCCAGGGTGTACTGGGAGCCACTGTTAGCAGTAAAAGTGGTCACACTACCGCCACCAACCACAACATCACCGGTCACAAACCCAGTCACCGATTCACTAAACAGTACAGTGACCAAGATGGGGGAGACATTGGTTGGAGAGGCTGCCGTTGTCAACGACACAGTTGGGGAGGTTGTGTCGTAGACAATGCTCAGCTGGGTGGCTGCCGTGTTGCCATTGCCCGCCGCATCTGTTGCCGCACCTGCTGCCACATCCACCGTCACTGTGCCTTGCCCAGATGGTGTCACTTGAACCGTATACTGCGACGTGCTCACGGTGCTGAAACTTCCCGCCGTACCTCCCGTCACCACCACATCTGCAAGCACAAAGCCCGTAACGGCCTCACTGAAGGTTATTGTGACTGGTATTGGGGATGCTTTTGTGGAGGATGAAGGAGTGGTTAGTGTGACTGTGGGGCAGGTTGTGTCATAGACAATATTCAGCTGGGTGGCTGCCGTGTTGCCATTGCCTGCCGCATCTGTCGCCGCACCTGCTGCCACATTCACCGTCACTGTTCCTTGCCCAGACGGTGTCACTTGAACCGTATACTGCGACGTGCTCACGGTGCTAAAACTGCCCGCCGTACCTCCCGCCACCACCACATCTGCAAGCACAAAGCCCGTCACGGCCTCACTGAAGGTTATCGTGACCGCGATTGGCGACACATTTGTTGTAGATGCTGGCGTCGTCAACACCACGGTGGGGCCCGTTGTGTCGTAGACAATGCTCAGCTGGGTGGCTGCCGTGTTGCCATTGCCCGCCGCATCCGTTGCAGCTCCCGCTGCCACATTCACCGTCACTGTGCCCTGCGCAGAGGGTACAATCCCAACAGTGTACTGCTGGGCCGTCACAGTGGTAAAACTGCCAATAGTCCCCCCTGCCACTACAACATCTGCAGCGACAAATCCAGTAACGCCCTCGCTAAATGTAACCGTTACAACTACCGGGGACACTTGGGTACTTGATGCGGAAGTGCTCAGGGTCACTGTGGGGGCAGTAGTATCATACGCGAGTGTTAGCTGGGCAGCGGTGTTGAGGTTGCCAGCCGTATCGATAGCACTGCCAGCAGGGACAGTTATGGTCACCAATCCATTGGCCGAGGGCACCACATTGAAAGTGTACACAGTGGTGCTTACAGCCAAAAAACTGCTTGCCGTCCCGCCTGCCACCGAAACGTCACTTAACACGAATCCAGCCACAGCCTCGTTAAAAGTAACCGTCACTGGGATCGGAGATGTCCGCGTGGGGCTGGTCAATGAGCTCGTCAGAACAGCTATGGGCGGGTCGGGATCGTAGACGACAACCACCGAATTTGACGCCAAATTGGTATTCCCGGCCTCGTCCTGACCTGCTCCGGCGGGCAAGCTGGCTGTCAACGTGTAGCTAGCACCTGAGGCCATCGGAAGGCAGGAGAGCAGCGCCAGGGCGAGGGCTGCAAAGCCATAATAGAAGCCGCTCTTGAAGGAATACAAGTGGCGCCCGATGGCTTGCCGATCCTTAGTTTCATGCTCAGACGGCCTGAATGCAGGTAGCGAATGATGAGGCAGGCCGCCTCTAAAATGAAGCGTCGTATGAGGGAAATGACACATGCCGTCAACGTAAAAGGACTTTCGAGGCAAAATGAAGTTGGCGTCGAGTCCGCGAGACCGTCCCGAGACCTCAAAACTTCTTTGAAGGCGAGCTGTGAAAGAGACCCGTAGGTACTTTGGCCGGAACAGATAAACAACATTGTCCTTTCATTAAATTATCCGGCATTTGGCAAGACGATTGCGTTTGCCCAGTAGCTCACGACACCATCCATATGCATTTTGTGGCTACATCCTCGATAACCTTATATTTATCTGTTGATATTAACCTGTTTTTCACGAGCGCAGAAATGCGCCACTATTCACATTAAAATTCTCCCCGACAACGATCCTTACGCAATATTGAAAGCCAACCTCCATTTTCGATGTATATGTCGGCGCACGAATGTCGGCTGGAGGGCCCGTGACCATTTACGCCGAGATAGGATGCGGTGCGAGTGCGCTGCCAAGCTGCCTTCCATGCGCTGGTTATAGAGAGTTCAAGAAACTTGACACGTGGCTCCTGCTCTCAATTGGGCTTGTTGACAGTGGCGACCCGCGACCGCCAACAAACGGACGACCAATGAAATGCCTGGGACGAAAAATATAACTTACCAAACAAACAAAGAATTATCAAATTGCGCGGCGCAGCCAGTTCAACGGTTGTTCGGTAACAAAACAAACAAACTACCTAATAATTAATTCTTTAGGCGGGCACAGTTTTACTTGCAACCAATAAAACGCTGTTGTCTAATTCCGAAGGGCCGGAATTCGGCTGAACCGAATGAAAATTAACAATGCGGACCGACGGTGTAATACCTCACCGGTATTTTTCACGACGTGGTGTTGACAACAATGGGTGATGAAAAACCTGCGAATATTTAATTAGCGGAGAAGCTCGAATGCGTACTGTAATGGCCTGTTAGCACGCATTTGGCAAATGGGAATCGAACGTTGGTAAATGATGGTAATGACGTAAGTGCTCGAGGTGAAGTGCTTGTGTGCTGACAGATTCCGTCGAATTGAGCTCGGCTAATCCGTAATTCGCGTTGTCTGCATCCTGGCTCCTGATTTTCATCCATGCCGCTGTCCTGTCGGTTTACGATGCCATGTACTCTCGTTGGAGGTACCATGGGTACATTCTCAACTTTATGACATCCGCAGAAATTTTTTTCGGAACTTTGGTCGAGGAGATAAGGAAACGGAGCGCAGGCACCATCGGTCCAGGTATTATCTTTGTCGGAGCAGGCTTTTAAATAGTCCCCAAGAAATTGACTGACGAGTTTATGGAATCCCCGGAGATGACGAGGACGCCCGCGCCGAATATATGAAGGTAATCATAGAAGTGGGCGATTACATGCTGCTTTGCCTTTATAGCGACTAGTTGTTGCCTGTGCAAAACCCAGTGTATATATTACCGTAGGTCACGGTTTCTGAGGTCCGGAAAGTCCATGCGTTTGTCTTTAAAAACCGGCATATGCTATGCCGTCGTTACGGGCAAAGGTCACCAGCAATTTAATTCACAGTGCTGGTCTTTCTGCTTGCTTTTGTTCCATCGGCTAAAAACGCTAAACCGCTATAGCGTTAACCGCTGTAGCGACTGCCATCGGTTCAAATGCTGCCATCTCTCGTGCCACTTGCTGCGTGGTCTGGCTTAACGCAGGCAAGACGCAGCTGTCCTCACGCATCCGTTCACATGGCCCATGCCTGGCCTGGTGGCGCAAACTTAGTAAATCATCAATCAGCGTTCCATTGCCCGCATGGATGACGAGGACTACATTCCTCTGGGTGACATCAGCCAGGACGACGACGATGAGGAGGAGGCGCAGCAAGTGTATGAGGAGGTTACGGCACACGGCGTGAACATTGAAGACTTGTTTGGGAGCAGTGACTCGGAGCCTTCCACACCATTCACGCACCAACCTGCTGATGTTGCTGCTGCTGATAATGATGGTGTGGGGAAACCGGAATCCAACCCCTTGTTAATAGCGGCCGCCTTGCGCAGCGGTGGTGACAACGACAATGCTCCCCCTGTTGTTGGGGACCATGCCACACCCCCACACATACCCTCACAACATGGGCGCATAGACCTGCCCAGCGTGCACACCGTGGGGGGAAACCATGCGGTCACAGTGGCCAGTTGCGCCCATCCGCCGTCACCGTCCTCCCCCTGCGACGCATCCGGCAGCACACAGCCCGAGGGCATTGTCCCAGGCAGCGCTGCGCCACCTACTGGCCGTGAGTGCACCCTGTTGCGGTCACGCCCGGTGGAGCAAGGGGAAACCCTCTGTTGCGAGGGGGACGGGGACCCAGGGGCCCAGGGTGTGCCACCCACCCCACGGTTGCAGACTCCAGTGGCAGCCACATCAATGGTGCTGGTGCCCGCGGATGGAGGATGCCTGGCCGCGGTAGAGAGCAACCTCGCTGTGAAAACTGGCACGCAGACCTCCCGCGTGTGTTCATCCGAGGGTGCATCCTGCAGCATGCGGCCAGCACTCGCTCCCTGCCCTCCGCTGGGTACCGAGGGGGAGTGCCGGTCGGGGGCGCCGGCCTCCTCGGACGACGGCTCCCCCGCTATGTCGTCGTCGGCCTCACCGCACGAGTGCCAGCTGTGCCACCGGCCCGCCTCGGGTACTCCCTCATCGGGGCGGGGGGAGGCCGGGGAGGCGGACATGGGCGCGGTGCTGGCAGGGTGTTGCCGCAAGCCGGCCGCCTGCTGTTGCTGCGACGTGCCAACGAGGTAGGTCACAGCCTGCCAATGGTTTCCTGGTGAAGTTACCGATATGCACTTGGAGTGATTATTTACGGGTATAAGATCGGCAACATAATGCTTTACTACTTTAGTATATCACAATGGTCAATGAGCTCGGTCACATTAAGTTGGCCCATGTTTTGCTTCATGATGGAACTGTTCGATGCAATGGCCTGCGTTGTCTATGGATCCCTGTCGCTGCTGGGACATCTCTTTTGATGGACTGTTTCTGTTTGTGCTCTTGCATGGTCAAGGCTGGGGTGGATGCACTGGATCTGTTGCTTGTACGCCGTCTCTGAGGCATCGTGCCAGCTAGCATGCCTGTCGCCCACCCACCTGGTCCCCCAGCCACATGTCGAGACGTCCCTGCCCCAACGCTCTGCCATCACATAATGGGGTAGGACACCCGCATGGCGGCTCTTCGAACACCATGAACAAGGCATTTAAGTACAGTTTCACAACAATGGTGGGCATGGCTACCCTAAATATGCGGGCTTGCTGTGGTCGGAGGGGCGGGGGCATCCTTGGCTTTGGTTGTGGGGAAGAAATTTTCTATGGCATCGTGGCAATATACATGTGTCTGAACTGAGGTCATGTCCTCTATACATGTGTACAAATAGACCTTGAAGGGTTACCTTGAAGGGTAATGTACTCTCCTTGCGATTACATGAAGGCTCTGCTGGTTGTCTCGTGGAGACCACGGGTGGCGGTGGCCAGCATTTTCGGGCTCAGATGCTTTCTAACGGTCAGCAACTGCACCATGACCTTACCAGAGCGCCATAGCCCCTCACATGATCGGTACTGTGTTCTATCGGTCCGGAAACCCTCAGGCTGGGGCCAGCAGCCTTGTCCACTTGGCCTCGTTGTGCCTGCTAGTTCACCTGGTCACTAACGGTGGAGGGCAGCATGCACTCCAGAGGTTCACTACGTATTTCTGCTGCGAAGGATACACCACGGGTCAACATGGTTTTCGTGTCACCGCCTTTTGCCCTGGCCCCCTGCAAGAGTTTCCCATCACGCCATGCGGTCTACCTACATCACCGTGGCCACGTGAGCTGAAAAGCAGCCACCGTTGTCCGCCTCATGGGTGACCTGCGCGGGTCGGTTGCGACACTTTGCCACTACTGGAACCAGTAGGCCGTGAGGCATTGCTTATGTTTGCATTCCTGTGCTGGCACGTCTGCTTCCGGCCCCCTGGCAGGTGTGGGACGGTGCATGAGGTGTGTGCTGTGTGGGCCACACGGGTCGCAAAGCGGCAGGGGAAGGACGCATCCCAGGGGTTGAAGGTAAGAGATACCTCTGGCATATCTGCAATAATCATAAACAATATATAGGGGCTGCTGTATCTCAAAGTCTCCCTGATGCATGGGTATCTATCCATCTGGTCTGCAGTAGCCCTATACTACTATAACGTATCATGCGCCAGATGTAACGATGGAACAGCCCATGCCCTAGCCGTGCCGTGCCATGACAGATGTCCTAGGTAGGCCACCGCCTCGCTTCCAGGGCATGGGGCACCCTGCAAGCCAAACCACACGCCCTGTCTTGGGTACGCCTGGTAGGCATGCATGGCTGTGTGGCACGCTGGCTAGCTCGCCTGCCTGCCCACTCTTCCGCCCAACCGCCAGCCCGCCTGTGCGTCCGGCCGCATGGTCAGCCACCCATCCTGCTGCCCCCGCGATCTGCCAGTGTTTCTGACGCCATTTCGCCCGTGGTTGCAACCTAGGAGGAATGGTTCGCAAAATTATCAGTCAATAATTGATTGTAGTTAATCTTCTGAGGAAAAATCAGATCTACCTACAAGCGCACGGGTGAGGCAACGCTCATTACGGCCCGCCTGTGCGGCACGGCTGCCACCCCATCTCTTGCCCCTCACACCTCCAGTCCCTGATCGTCGCGGCGTCCTCCAACGGCTGTGACGATTGCCACCAGCCGGGGGCCACCCTCCTGTGTGGCGCGCGCGAGTGTGCCCGCTGGTACCACTACCCGTGTGCGTGGAGAGAGGCGTACCTGCGGCCGGAGGGGGTGCCTGCTGTGCTGTGTTGGGAGCACGCAGCAATCGGGCCTCACCTGCCGAGCCGACCGCCCAAGAGGCTCACCGAGGTGAGTGCAGGCAGAACCTTTGGCATTGTGGGGCGAAGACCGAGCGTGTGCAAGCTTTGGGCTGACTCTCACAATGTGTGCTTGCAAGCTTGGGCAGTTGCACGCCACGTGCGCAGGTAGCAGGCTTCTGGCCGTTGAGGCGGCTGGACAGTTTGACCGTTCCTGTGTCCAAGAGCTGGCTCTCATGCCGAGGTGCTTAGCTGGCAACTTGTAAACTATAGATCGGGCTCATGAGGCACCAACAGGCTTGAACTGAATGTGTACAAGGCTCAGGGAAGACAAGTTGGATCCGGGGATGGCAGCGGTTGGCACCAAAGGGAGCATGTAGGCGTTAGAGAAGAGCGCACTTGGCAGCAGCGGACAACGATAGCTTGAATTCTGCATTTACTACTGTAGGGGATATGTATTGGCACATGTGTATGGACATGTATAGAAAGCGATGCTGTGCCATGTACAGGCATTATGTGTAGGCGATAGTGGCAAGATGGCCATGTCTTGTTGTGCACACCACAGTCATGTCTATATGCTGACTGACGTCCAGCCAGGGTTGTACTTTACCAGCCTTGTTACCTACTTACATATCTTTTCACCCAAAATCAACCCTGCGATTGTAAGCCAAAATTTCCGAAATCTGGGCTCAAAATCTTCAACCCGGGATTCTTCAACATGAAGGAGGTGGTGTCATGCGCCTCTCTTGTGTGCGTGTTCATGCGTGCGTGTATTTTGTCCCACAGCTGGATGGTGGCAGCAGGCCCCCCCTGATAGGAGACAGGCACAAGCTGTGCGATGACATCAGCGCATCGGGCAGCTATGCACATCGCGAGCGGGTGCCCATCCCCTGCACCAACAGCGTCAATGAGGACGTCCCCCGCTTCCTGCTGGCACCCAACCACCGGCTGCACATGGAGTACATACGGGAGTGCGACATGTCCCACGTGCCCACGGCAGCAAGGACGCCCGCGCACGCGTGCCTCTGCGGGGGAACCGATTCGGGCCACAAGTTCACGTGGCCCGCGCCGGCCATGTCCACCAAGCGCAAGAAGGGCAAGCGCGCGCCCACCACTACGCACCTGACTGGTTGCGGCATGTCATCCCTTGCGGGGTGTGGAAGGTACCTGTGTGAGCATGTGCGTGAGGCCATGGAGAACCACGCGGGTGCCGACCAGGGGGGCGGCCAGGGGGGGGGCGCGCATCCCCACCGCAAGGAGGGCCAGGCCGAGGGGGGGGCATTACTTGGGAGCCCGCCGGGGAGGAGGGGGGGGCAGGCAAGGTCCCTGGGCCCGAAACAGACCATGTCAGCCCCTGCTAGTGCCAGACCACTGAAGCGGGGCGCTCGCAAGGGCGTCGCCCGGTCGATTCTGACATCTGTCAACGACGGCAGCGGGGGTGAGGGCGGGCGGAGCCACAGCGGTTGTGTGGACGCGCGAAGCAACAGGAGTGCTGCATCGCAGGAGGGGTCGGCAGATGAAGGCAGTGATGGAGGTGCCGTTGGGCGTGACAGCAGGAGCGAGCATGGAGCCAGCCGTGGACGTGAGGGTGCTCGGGCTTGGTCCCATGAGGGTGCTTCTGCCAGCCGCCACCATGCTGGTTCTGCTGGCCGCAGCGAGGCTAATGCTGGCGGTCACGGTGACAGGGTGGCCTTGCGCGGCTCGTGCGAGGTGATCGATAAGGAAGAAAAGTCCCCACTTGCGAGAAGTCCTGGTGACAGAGAGGTGATCGAGGTCTCCGACAGCAGTGGCAGCGACTCGGATATCCAGATATGCGACCGCTTTGAGGGCGAGGCCAGGGCAGAGACGCGGCTGTTCTTCGGTGTCCAAGGCCGGCCACTGGTGGACGCCAAGGACGACCGCTTCTGTTTCCGCAACGATCAAAAGGCCACAATGGAGGGGCGTGCGTTCTACGACTATGGCCGCCGGCTGATGGTGGGCCACAAATATTTCACGATCGAGTGCAATGAACGCTGTGTGTGTGGCGACCGCTGCACCAACCGGGTGGTGCAGCGAGGGCTCACCAAGCACCTGGAGATGCGGATGACAGCGAACAAGGGGTGGGGCGTGTTCACGCGGGAGCGCATCCAACAGTACGTATGCGTCTGCGTGGGTTGCATCCACATCCTTGATGTGCCATGGTAGGTGTAGACCATGAGCCCTGTGTTTGAGATGCCGGAGGTTTGTGAGCTGTGTAGTAAGCGGGCACCCAACAGCAGTGGGACTCCAAGGCTTTACCGGTAGTGCATGTCGGGCACCCAGTGGCTGAGTCCATGATTGCTTCGCGGACTTGGTTTGGGTAACCGGCAGAAGGGGTCGTCAACGTGCTATAGGGGTTGCAAGCATGCGATGATGACAACCGCCCAGAAATCATGAGGAGTCATGGGAACTCAGTAGTGTGGGATGAGGCGGGCGGACGGTGGGGCGACGCGCAGGGGCCTTGTCGAACTTACAAAGAACGGGAGGAGGGAGGGAGAAAGAAAGGGCAAATAAACCACGAGTAAAAAGGTGTTGGGGCACTTGTACCTACGTGCAGGGTGTGGGGAAGACTGCCCGTGCCCTCTGGGCCGCATGGGTGTTCCTGCGCTGCCCTTGCCGTCGCATAGCAAACGCTCAGCCGGCTGGCTCGCAACACGTGCGGTGTCGTGCCGTGTCATTGCTGGCTCACAAGAGCATGCTGGACATGATTACTCTTGATTGTACGTTCTTGATCATGTGTGAGGATACCGATGAGATTACCAGCGGAGGCTAGTAATGGGGATAGTCAATATGCTCAAGCAGCATCGTTGGATTGCTCTACTCCATTTTGCATAGTAATAAGTGAACAGCACCCCTGCTTGGTGTTGCAGATGGACTGGCCCCAATGTTTTGTCCTGGTTTTACTCAAAACCAGACAGAGCGCCTCTCACTGGTTGCTCAGGGCCCTCCATCGGCCTCATGCCCGTGTGCGGGGTGCGTTTGGCCGTGCGTTGCTTGCTCCAACCCACGCTCGGGATGACGCGTGCAGGGGTGAGTTTGTGGTGGAGCTCGTTGGGGAGGTCATCCCGGTGGCAGAGTTGGAGAGGAGGAAGGCAAAGGCTGCGGAGGCAATGGAGGGCGAAGAGCCCTATGATTCGTACGTTGGGCGGATGGCTTTCACTGGCACGTTGGGGATGCGGAAGTGGACTCGTGTGTTGAAAGTCTATGTTACCTGCATCGGGCAATGGGTAGCGTCAGATTTGAGTTTTGTAGGAAAGAATGAAGCAGGACAGATTTGGGCAGGCTTATTTTAGCCGGAAAGTGGCTGGCCCATGGTTGCCTGCATGTTGCTTTCGTGTCAATAAAGGCTGAAACGTAGCCTGCATGCGGGCTCCACGCATACTTCAGTATGACATTGCCTGGTGAGTGCGCCTTGCTGGTGAGATAGCCTGCGTTTCATTTCCAAGTGCTTGCGCCGTAGCATGGCAGACATGCCACCGACAGACAGCCGCAGGGAACGGGGTTTATTTTGTGTGGCAGTGTGTCAGGAGATCGTCATGCTGTTTCAGGCTTGCCGGTAGGTATGGCACTGCATGACATTGTTGCACACCATGATGTGGATGTGAGGAGACTGCCTTTCTCCCTGTATCCGCTCTTTATCCAGATGTATGTGATTGGTTCGCATTCGTCCCACCTCAGTGGCACAAGACGACCTCGCCTGTGCACACATGTTTGTATTCATGCACGCACGCGTGTAGTGGTCGTGTACCCCGTGCGTAGGTGTGTCTGCACATATGCACCGCGAGCAAGCATGTGCATTACGTGCACAGAAGATGTATGGGTGCACCATAATGCATGCATGCACATCTGTAGCCGCATATTCGTCGGTGGCTTAGGCTCTCCTGGCTCGCAGAGTTGTCCCTCTGGTTTGGTTGGCCCTTGCTTACTTACAGCTGGCCCCCATGGCTCCTGTTCCTGTCACCCGCTCGTCGAGCACTTGTCCACCTCTTGTGACGCGCTTCATGGTTGAAAACGTGTCGGACACTTGTCCAACAGGCGCGTGATGAGCATCGATGGCCACCTGGACGCGGGCCATGAGGCACAGTACGTGATTGACACCACGGAGAAGGCCAACATCGCCGCCTTCATCAACCATGGCTGCACGCGGTGGAAGACCAACAACCTGGAGACGCATCCGGTGCTCGTTCAGTATGCAAACATGGAGGTGCACAGGGTGGCCTTCTTCGCCTCCAGGGACATCAATGCAAAGGAGGAGCTATTGTACGACTACTATGACGAGGGCAGCGTTGGGCAGGATGGTTCCCAGGAGGTGGATGAGGACCGCCCAAAGGGAATCAAATGTGTATGTCATGAGAAATGCACAAGGGTCTTGTGGAAGTGAGGACTTGTGCACGGGTGCTGGCCTGTAATGGGGATAGCGGCGCCAACTGTATCGGTGATTGCAGGGCTGACCTGGTCTACCCAGCCTGGCCCGCACCTCCTCACGTGGGCTGGTCCTGCCGACACTATCGATACAGCCGCGGCCATGTACATACATTCAGCCACCAGGTCGATTTGCTGAAGTGGGACATACACGACATGTCCGTAGTGTGCAAGACGATGCAAGAAAACTATATGTGGCAAGATGTGATACGAGGGCAATATGTGCTACGAGGGGTCTAAACCCACAAGTCCCCCACTCCCCCAGTGGGGTAGCCGAGATCCATACACTTTGGGTAAATTACTAATACACTTTGGGTGCACCGTGCACACAAACCAGCCAGGCTGTTTAGAGGTGTTATGTTTAAATCAATCAACTATTTTATCAATGAGACAACCAGCATTATATGTATACGTAGTTGTTGGAATTCATGAATACATACCTTCGATTTGATCCGGCACATGATAATCTACGTTCAAGCGCCTGAACATTGGGAAGTCACGGCTTACAGGGCACATAACCCTACCCCATAGATCTATATGGACTATTGATCTACGTACCAGCTAAATCTAGACTGCGTCATGTGAGCATAAGTCCTCAGTACGTGGGATGGAAATGGGAGTGGCGAAGCTCAATAATACCTGAATGCAGGGCTTGACGAATTCAGTCTGTACACGAGATACTGCTCAAGCCTCAATAGTCGATTAATGTTTTAAGTTTAATTATGAACGTATCTCCGAGAAGAGTATATGTAACGCATATCCCTGAGTGGTATTCCTCCCATGCAGTCCCGGCTGCTCGGCGCCCCCCGCCGCCTCCGCCACTTGGCCCTCTGGCGATCGCCCGCCTTGCGCCTGCGGTTAATGCCTGCGCCACCTACGCCGCGCCGGCCCGCCGCTAGCTGAGCAGGACTACACGTACCTGCCCCTAACGGAACCGGTTCCCCTGGCCGGCCCCAACGAGCTACCGCCGTTCACCGAGATCGAGCTGCACCGCCGCCTAGCAACTCCGCTTCGATCCACGCCGCCGTAGGACCTGACCACCTCCCCGCCCCGCGGGCCGGTGATTAAAACGATGGCGCTCACGGGGTTCCTGCTTGACGTCTGCAACCGGATCCTGCTTGCCAACGCGCCGCCGATTCCTGAGGGGCAGCACAGCTACCGTATTCTGCTGCATGTACAAAAACAAAGGTTCCCCTGACGACCCTGCCAACTACCGAGGAGTCTGCATCCAGAGCGCCGCACTAAAGTTGTTCGTACGCATGATCCTCAACCGCCTTCGTTCTGCTCTCAACCGTCGGCCTTGGGGAGAATCAAATGGGCTTTCGCCCTGGGCGCAACACCGTCGTGGCCATCTTCGTCGCGCGCCGTCTCTTTGAGGAAATTGCGCTCCTGCAACTGAACCTGGTCAGAGTTTCCCGCCATCCTGATCTTCGTCGACTTCATCAAGGCTTTTGATTATGTCCTCTGGGCCGCTCTATGGGCTGTCCCTGCTCGCGCTTGCGTCCCCTCTCCCCTGCCATTACCGTCATCCGCACGCTGTATGAGGGGTCGACCAGACGACCACTTCCAGTAATTCGGTGCGCACTCCTCAAGACAGCTTTCCCCCGCCATGTCCGGCACTGCCGGACCAGCGTCTGGCAGGGTTGCGTCCTGTCAATCGCCGTACCTGTTTATTATTGTAGTGGATTGTGTTATTACATATGCGCGAGGCACGGACCCGCTCAATTTGCTAGCGTTGCTGGCCGTGCCCCTCAGTGGCCTAGTGATCACGAATGAGCTTGGGGAGGGGGTGGGGACCAACAGGCAGAATTTTCTAGCTGACCTCATTAACCCATTAATGCCAACGACATCACGCTCATTGAGAAGCCGGAGACTGTCTGCCCAACTTTGGCTGGACTGGCGCTCGAGGCTCGGGCTGTTGGTCTAGAAACCACTGCCCAAAAACGGAGGCCCTGGCTCTCGGCCTGGCCGGGCCCCCGCCCCCACTCCGCCTCCTCACTCCGCCTCCTCGGGACGACACCGAGGTCAATTACCCAAGTCCAGGCCGCTTCAAGTTGCTTGGCAGTACTTGGCCGCTTCCCAGCAACTGCGAGGACTCGTGAGTCACCTAACGACACGTATATAGGGCATGGCGTGGGCGCAACTCCATGCATGACGTATGCACCGCCGCCGCCAGCTGGTCGGGAGCGAACCCGCCCTACCCCGGCTCGTCAAACGTGACCTCTTCAAGTTCGTCAATTATCTGACGATCCTGACGTACCTACGGTGCCGAGACCTGGACACTGACGCAGGAGCTGGAGAAACGACACGACGGCAACGTCACCAAGATGCTGCGCAGGCGTCCTTAATTAATATCCCCTTTGGTTTGCACATAATAGCAGTGAGGATTTGTATGCTGATTTCTATTTTCCCTATAGATCTATCCCACATTCTTCAGTATATGTAGGCACAGACGCTTGGGCCTAGCCGGGCACCTGGCCCGCACAGATCAGGTAGACACATCAAATCGATACATAGACTAGCTGGCACCAAGCCGGCCCGCCCAGCCCTGACGTTTTGTCCTCACCTGGCGTGCCCCAGCATGCAGGCCGCGCGCTGCAGGGCCGCCACTCGTGGGCATTCCGTGACTGATAGGCTAGGGCGCTAGGCATGGACATGTGCTACCCTATACGAGACGGGCTCTCACCCGGGCAGCCTAGCTCCTGGTATGTCGGTAATATGGAGGCAGCCGGACTTCGCAAGGATAGATGGCAAGGAGTGATGATGAAGGAGACTACCCCCAAGTCTGTGCATGGGGGCTTGGCGTGTGAACAAGTTTGGCATTCATAGTGGGCCGTGGTGCCCACAACCCTGTAACTAGGAACAAGATAGCTAGCATGCGTCATCCACTTGATCCATCCCATGTACCCCTCCCACTGAGGACTCATGCTCACCACGTGACGCAGTCACGTGTACATTAAAATTAATTAATTAATATCCCTACTAGCTGAGAAGGGCATATAGTATTAATAGATTCTGAGCTACAACAACCTGCGGGTGGTTGATGTAAACTGCCAGCTACTCTGGGTGCACAAGGTGCACCTGCACCACCATGCATTCCAACAGCTAATAAGGTGTGGACATGGGGTGGAAGATGATCAGTTACGGCTAAGCAAGGGCTAGGGCATTGGCGTCTCAGCAGCCGGAGATCGAGTGGCTTTCTGCATGCATGGCAAAGCCAGACTGGCTAACTACAACAGTCGATGTAGCATGAAGTTTATAATCGATTACTGAATTAAGTGAGACAACTATCGATTATTCTGAATGTACATGCCATATATTAAGGCTTAATTAATTATTGTATCGCATGTCAGAAGCGTCTCGACTGAATTGCATGGCTGACGGCGGTATGGCTGACGGCGGATCGAGCTCAGAACTTTTGCGTCTGAGCCCCAAATTCAGTCAGATTACTTGCATTCGATGCGCCTTTTTAGGACGCACTCGCTGCAGTATAATCGGTTACATACGGCTGTATAACGCCGTATCGAAAAAGTTACGCACGTGACAAGACTCAGGCTATTATTAATTACATAATCAATTAAACTCGTGCTCCCGTTGCATGGGGAGTCACGGAGCACCGGAGTGTGCATGCTTTTACTCCCTGTTGTACGTGCACATGTCAACAAGAAGAAAGTGCAGAGACCCCCTTTCTCCTTCATGCCAGAGGCATGCCACAGCTGCAATCGGACATGATAGACGATCCGGCAAGTTCTGTGGGTGCAATAATAAGACCCATGTGAGCATATCATATATTCAGGCTATGATCGACGACTCCGAAAGCTAAACACGGTATGAAAAAGGAGCTTTCCGGCTGCCAGCCCAACCCACTCGCCACTGTTCTCGCCCATGCAGCAGCCTGGATTACCCACAAACTCGTTGCCCAGCGCCTCGCCCGAGCCCAAGAAGCTCTTCCTCGAACACAACAAATGGCGATTTTACCTATACCACGAACGCTTTTCTTTCTGGGCACTGGCTGGACCAGTGACCAAGGACGAATGCGCCAAGATAGTCCAGCTCTACGCACAGGAACACAAGCTCCGCGGGCCCTTTGGGCCCATGCACATCGGCTCCCTCCCTCTGCAAGGATGACATCCGAGCAGTGCTGGAGGAGCACATGACCTGCCGCCGCGTTGGCCGAGAAGCTGCATGATCAACCAGCGCTGAACACGACGCACAACACTGACAGTGGTCGGTGAAGGCCCGGGGTCTCCAATGTGGAAACCAAGGTCCTTCACAATTGCTCCGACATCAGTTCACGGCGCTGCAGACCGCAGCGCAGGCATCTGAGGCGCAGGCTGCATATGCACTTGTCTCTCGAAATCAGGTGGAGGGCAAGTGCGGCCGCCGGCCTGCTTGTCAAGAAGCTTGAAGCCATCACCGCCCGAACCGACGCCCTGGCCGCGCAGGTCCGGTCGATCGATTGCAGCACAGACGGCCACCATCGCAGTCCAGCCCCTCCGGCCGGCCGATGATAGCCTCTCGCCGCACGCCTACGCGGACCTGCTGCGGTCAGCGACCGCCTCGACCACTCAACGCCGGCCATCGCTACTACGAAACTCCAGGAGCTTGAAGACCTTCGCCAGACAAAACAACGGGAGGCCGGGGGCGCCCCACCGACCGCGCTCGCCGCGAGTGCCGAGTGGTGCTGCGTCGTTTCCCCCAGAAGCCAGGTGAGACGTCAACCTGACACTTGCCGACGAGCTCAAGGACCAGCTCCTTACCCTCATGGGCCTGGTAGGTGAGGTAGAACTGTGCGCGGGTGCCACCGCCTTCCCCACTCACGGCACAAGGCGGCTCGGACCCACCAGTTCTGCTCACCTTCCCCTCGCGAGCCCCTGAGGACACAAGCAGCGGTTCCTTTCTCGTCCGGCAAGAGGTTGCGCGACCTCACAGGTCTGGACGCTGGACGACGACCTGACCCCCGCTCAGCAGCAGCAGCAGCGACGCGACCTGTGGCCTGAAGATTCGCCACAAGCCGGACCCCCGGAGAAGCCCAAGGTGTACTGGAGGGGCGGGGACCTGATTAATTCATGAATCATTATTAAACTCGTGCTCCTGTTGGGGAGTGCACCGGAGTTCCCTGTATATATGCACATTACAGGAAGAAAGGGCAGAGAGCCCGGCCTTTCTCCTTCATGCCAGAGGCAATGATGCCACAGCAGCAATCGGACGCACTGATGTACTCGATATATACGATCCAGCAAGCCTTGAATCTGTGGGTGCAATAAGACCCGTGTGAGCATATCGTAAGTACAAGGAGCGTGGGCAAGTAAGCTAATCATCTAGCCCGAGGGGCGTAGCATGGCTGGCGGTACAAGGGCTAAGCTAAGGCTGGTTGTGTACCGTGCGTTAGCGGTGCACGTGACTAGGTACTATAGTATATGGCACAGCTAGGCAAACATTATTAAGCATGGCTGACATGGCGGCATTGACTACAAATGGTTACAAGCTAGGGCTATTCTATAGCCCGCAGGGGGCGTCCACATCTTCATGGTTGATCATCAGGTCCCCGCCCGCCCTCCAGTACACCTTGGGCTTCTGAGGGTCCTGCTTGTGGCGGATCTTCAGGCCACAGGTTGCGTCGCTGTTGCTGCTGAGCGGGGGTCAGGCCCATCGTCCAGCGTCCAGGTGAGGTCATGCAACCTCTTGGTACGAGAAACGGGAACCGCAGCTTGTCCTCAGGGGAGGGGAAGGTGAGCAGGACTGGTGGGGGAGCCGCCTTGTCCCGTGAGTGGGGAAGGCGGTGGCACCCGCGAGTTCTACCTCACCTACGATATGGACCTGATGATCAACCACAAGATGTGGATGCCCCCTGGCAGCTGCGGGCTAGCTAGAATAGCAATAGCTTGTAATTAACTTGGTAGTCACTGCCGCCATGGCAGCTGCAGCCATGCCTAGAATGTTTGCCTAGCCTTGCCACCATGCATACCTAGTAGTCACGTGCACCGCTAACGCACGGTACACAATCATGGCCATAGCCTTAGCTTAGCCCTTGTACAACCAGCCATGCTACGTCCTAGGCTATGCTTCGCTTACTTGCCCACGCTCCCTGTTATGATATGCTCACGCGGGTCTCATTGCACCCACAGATCTTGCCGGATCGTCTATCGTGTCCGATTGCTGCTGACAGTGGCATAGACCTCTGGCATGAGGGAGAAAGGCGGGTCTCTGCCCTTTCTTCCTGTTGTGCACATACAGGGATCGATGAAAATGAGCACTTCGGCGCTCCGTGACTCCCCAACGGGAGCACAAGTTTAATAAATAAATAAATAAATAAATTATTGTATAGTGGCTGGTATTACAGTAAGTAAGCAAGTGCGTGAACATGCAAGGCCAGTGGTACAGTACGTGCAGTACAGCCCACTGGTCCGTACCGCTGACGGCGTCTTTCCGGCGTTCCCCCTGCACACAGGGGTGTGGCAAGCCGGGCGGCTGTGTGCTCTCCCCATATCTATTCATCATTATGAAGGGCTATATATTATCAAGATGTGCGCAAGCCCGCTTTGCCCAGGTAGAGGGGCGCCCGCCGCCGGGGATCGAGGTCATGCAGAGTACGCCAGCTACGGCGGGGTTGAACCACCCTACCGACTGAGCCGGCCGATCTGACCTACGCTGATTAATTATTTCATAATTAATTAATAGACACGTGACTACTGTACGTCACGTGAGCATAAGTCCTCAGTGGGAGTGGAACATGCCGGATGGAATGGATCGATGATGTAAGCTATCTAGGTCCTAGTTACAGGGTTTTGGGCACCACGGCCCGAATCGCTAATAATGAATGCCATACGCGGTCACACGCCGGAACCCCCACAGACTTGGGGGTGGTCTCCTTCATCACTACTTGCCATCTATCCTTGCGTATAACCAGCTGCCTCCATATTACAGACAAACCAGGAGGCTGCCCGGGTGTGAGCCCGTCATGTCTAGGGTAGCACATGTCCATTCCTAGTCTATCACGGAAAGTCCACGGGTGGCGGCCCTGCCGTGCGCGGCCTGCATGGGGCACGCCAGGTGCATGAGGACATACAGTAACGCCCAGGCTGGGCGGGCTTGGTGCCAGCTAGTCTATCTGACGTGTCTACCTGATCTGTGCGGGCCAGGTGCCTGGCTACATAGGCCCAGGCGCCTGTGCCTAAGAATTATGTGGGAAACATACTAGGGCAAATCAGCGTACACTATCCTCATTACTAATGTGCAAACCAAAAGGGATGTTTATAATAAGGGCCTTGCTGATGACAGTCATGAATTAAGCTGACGCTCGTGGAGACCCCGGACTTCCTCCAAACTCTGGCTATAGCCCGGCGGAGTTGCTTGTCACTGGAAGCGCGGGCGGTGGGGCTTATGATCAGCATGCAAGAAAACGGAGGTCATGGCCATCGGAGTTGCCATCACCCACCCTCCTCTTGCTGGACGGAAGCCCCGCGTCCCACCGGTGACTCACTTCAAGCTCCTTGGCAGCTGGCTGGCTCCCCTCCATGGCCGACGACATGTTGACACCCGCATTGGCCAGGCCTGGGCGGCCCGGCTCCATAGCAATTTGACAGGTTCTGGACATGTCGCTACATACATACGTACCTGCATGAGTGAGCAGCTCAAGCGTACTGTTCAAGGTCCTTGCCATCCTCCTTAATTTAGCATCCTCCTTAATTTACGGTTGCGAGGCGTGGACCCTGGACCAGGCGCTGAGCAAGCAGCTTTACAGCACCGTCGGCTCGAACGCTCCGACACGCGCACATCCTCGGCGTCCGCTACATACCAATCGAGTGGCGCACCCGGGCCGAGCTCTACTGCGAACTCCCTTTTGTCATCCATACTGATCCGACACCGCCGCCTCCTCTTTGCCGGCCATCTTCAATGCCCGCACAGACCAGGTGAATACCGATATGGGCCAGCCAGGTCGACACCTCCTCCTATGACACTGAGGGTCCCCTTGTCCCATCGCAACCCACTGGCAAACTTGCGCGCGCCCCGCACCGACGTGGAGCAACCCAGACCTATGTGACACGACTCGGCTTCAATGCATGAGGATGCAAGGCTTCTTGGACTATTTGTACTCCGCGCCCGCATGATAATAGACACGGAGAAATGGGCAGCCATCCGCAATATATGCACCTGCCTGAGGGGCATGCTCTTTGTTTTCTCCCCACGGGAGTCCGCCGCCCGATGGCTAGCTAGCCAGGGTAGAAGTTCGCTGTTGCCCCTGAGGATAGCCACTACACTACCATTTCTTCTGCCATTACAGTATTATGTAGAGGACAGCGCTCGGATGAGAATTGTATCCCCCTAGAGCTAGTAACTATATTGAGGAGACAACCAGCGCAGGCCAGAAATCGGGAGAATCAGAGTGACTATACTAATTAATTAATTAATTAGACTCGTGCTCCCGTTGGGGAGTCACGGAGCATTAGCCTCGATGGATGGATGGATGCAAACAATCCTACCGGTCTAATCTATCTACAACATCAAGTCTAAGCTCGAGATCTCTACCCCGCTAGGGGACCTGTCTGGCGTGCTAATCCCGTATGTTTGCACACGCGGGCGCTTCCCCACGGGAGGGGGTTCGTTGTCCTCTATGACCTGGGCCCACTTGGCCTTGTCCATCATCTTGTTCCAAATCACGGAGAGACCTAGCCCCCCCATGTCCTCGACTAGCTGTTCTTTGAAGGTGCGGGCCTTGCGGCGGCGAGCATTGCTGGGCCCGGCCCACGTAAGGAGGTGCCGGCCAGGCTGAGCTGGGCTCAGCCCCGCCGGGGGGGCCACGTGAGGTGTCTACCTGCTTGGTGCGAGCTAAGTGCCCTACTAGCTGCAGGCGCTGCTGGTGATATATAGCATGCCGAGGTACAGGTCCTCATTGCGAACATGAGCAGCATAGCCTACTCTGAAAATGGATCGCAGCATGTTGGTGAGGTCCTGCGCCGTCCAGCTTTCGGGACAGGTCGGCGGTGAGGGTCCACGTCTCGGCCCCGTACGTAAGAACAGGTAGGACGAGGACCTTAAACAGGTCCTGTTTCTCTATCTTGCCCAAGGGCTTGCGCCACAGGGCCCGGTATTGGCGTAAAGCGTGCCAGGCGAGGGAGATGCGGTGGTCCACATCGGCCTCACAGCTGGGGAGCAGGCTGCCCAACAACTTGACGCGGACCCTATACGGGACTCGGGAGCCGTCAAGGAGAAAGAGGTCAGGCGCGGGCTGAGTGAGCCCAATTGCCAGAGCCTCTGTCTTCTTGCTGACCTCAAGCCCCACCGCACGGCCTCGATTGCCAGGCAGTCAAGCCACGTCTGCACATGCTCGGAGCCCTCGAAGAGGGTGGTGTCGTCGGCATAGATGATGTCCGCCAGCCGGATCTCCGTGTCTGCCCCGCCATGCCAGAAACGTTTGCCGGGCTACCTGCGTCCCTGGTTCCCTACCCACAATGCGGGCAAACCGCTTGTGCGCCTGAATCATCACGTATTCGACCACAATAATGAACAGGTAGGTCGACAGCACGCAGCCCTGCCACACCCCCTTCTGTAAAGGGCATGGTGGCGTGGTCCCGTAGGACGTGCGCACCGAAGTGGTGGACCCTTCATACAGGTTGCGGATGACAGCAATAAGGGGGCGGGGGATCCGGAACAGAGCGAGGATGTCCCACAGCGCAGGCCAGAAAACCGAATCGAATTAAGGCTTTGATGAAGTCCACCAGCACAAGGTGCAGAGGGGACTCACCAGGCTGAAGGCGATGCAGTTCTTCCACAAGGCGGCGAGTAGCGAAGAGCGCCTGTACTGTGTTGCGACCTGAACGGAAGCCGTGCTGAGTCTCGCTGAGGTGGCTGTCCAGAGCTGTGCGCAGGCGGTTCAGGATGAGCCGCATGAGAAGCTTGAGGCCCGGGCACTTTGGATGCACACCCCTCTGTAGTTACCGGGGTCGGCTGGCGACCCCTTGTTCTTGTACAGCATCATGCGAAAACTGTGTTGCCAGGCCGCTGGGGGCGGTTGCGACGACAGCAGAATGCGGTTGCAAAAGCTAGCAATGCCAAGAATGGGCCGTTGCCCTATTAGCAGGGGGGTGGGGGTGGAGGTGGGGGTGGAGAAGGGTAGTGCTGGATGTGGGGGTGGGGGTGGAGGGGGGGAGGGGCCCGGAGGAGGGTGGCGATTGGAGTTCATGCTTTTCAATGCATGGAGTCTTTCTTTCAGGGCGGATATGCGTCCTCTCCGTCCTGGCTGGGGTCGCTGGCGTGTCGACTGAGCCTCATCCCGCTCAAGGCGGGCCAGGAGGCGAGTGAGGCTGGTAAATTGGCGGGAGGGTAGTCCGTGGCGTGCCTGGCGACCTAGCATCCTGATCAAGCTCGCACAGTGCGACATGGGGATGGAAAGGGGCTTGTTTATTAATAAAGGCTGTGACCAAAGCCTATTGTACCGCAAGGCCGCGAGTGACTATATGTTTGGGGCATGATGCAGACGCTACTTGTAACTTTCGTGGTTTTTTTTTTCTATTAAATGAATGAATGAATTTATATAAATGAGATTAGCATAGTACTCCGTGGCATGCCCATGCGCATGACATGCAAGTACTTACTTACGGTACAGTACTCGGTGGCATGCATGCATGGCATGGACGGGCCCAGCGATCTGATACGCCGGGCTGCCCGCACGTTCAAGGAGCAGCTAGTATATAGAGGACATGAGGGCCGGCTTTGGTCTCTCGGTGATGTGGAAAAAGATGTGCACAGGACAAGGCCATCTGGGCCCAGATTGTATCTGACAATGATCCCCTCGCAGTGGGGAAGAAGCGCGTCTAGTCCCTCCATATGGGAAGAACGCCCGGTGTGGCCGGTAGGGCTTGGCACTACCTGCTACATGCATGTCCCTTGGTTTGTTAGTTCAGCAATTTGTGGCAGGGAAGTACTTATACTTAGCAGCCAGGTTTATATTTGCTCAAGCTCACGAGTTCCGGCCTAGCTGTTTCAGGCATGACTTCCGGCCAATTAATCATCCGGCCGAACTGGGTATTCTTGCATGCAATAACCTCACCGACAGCACTAACATCAGCAACACACATCGATCTATCACGGAAACACGTCCCGAGCAAGGCAGCTATGTTTTAGACCGACACCAATAGTAGTAGTAGTAGTAGTAGTAGTAGTAGTAGTAGTAGTAGTAGTAGTAGTAGTAGTAGTAGTAGTAGTAGTAGTAGTAGTAGTAGTAGTAGTAGTAGTAGTAGTAGTAGTAGTAGTAGTAGTAGTGTAGTAGTAGTAGTAGTAGTAGTAGTAGTAGTAGTAGTAGTAGTAGTAGTAGTAGTAGTAGTAGTAGTAGTAGTAGTAGTAGTAGTAGTAGTAGTAGTAGTAGTAGTAGTTGTTGTTGTTGTTGTTGTTGTTGTTGTTGTTGTTGTTGTAATAGTAGTAGTAGCAGTAGTATATTTTTTGGCACATCGCCCATCATTGGCACTTTATGGAAAGTAAGAACAGTGAGGAAGAAACCATGATCTACGAGAGAAATGCCCTATAGGAGTGACATTATGCACAGTAAGCACGCCCACTAATTTGAGAAGGCGAAGGTTTGTGCAGGTATCCCAACGCCATGTCTTCAACTGACAGCCACTTCAGTCAACAAATAGTGGATCCCTGTTGACGTCTTTGTATAGGATATATCGCGACATCGTCTTGCCCAGGGCGCCATACCTGGAGAGGCATGTACATAGCAATGTCAAAATGTTGTTAGGGCAACAAGGGTGCGGAGCCTATTTTCCATCCTGCCTGTCTGGCAAGCGGCATCATGCAGGATGTTCAACATATAAATCAGCTGCCCCACCTGTCCGCCTGCTCCCCCCCAAATGTCCTCTTGCTAAGCTGTATATTCATTTGTAACACTAGCGATGTGTATGGTACTGCCCAATGAGAACTTGCTAGGCAGGTGTCTTCATGATTGATATGCTTCAGAGTATCCTGAATTCGCATGAATGTTCATACCGCTATTGGAAAGGTAAGCTCAGTCAGTCAGTTGATAAAGGCCATCAGGCATCAGCGCCACGAGCCATGCCAGCATCTACGCAACAACGCTAACCAGCGCCGCGCTGTTGCCAGACATCTACTTGCACATTCAGCACGGGTGACAGGGCCACAACAAGTTGCAACAAAAGGCCGAGACCCACTTGCCAACCAAAGCCACGCAGAAATCACCATAGTTTCCGGCAGGCCGCTTGGGTAATGCCGGGCGCCACAGCTTGATCCGCCAAGTCACACCTATTCACACAAGCATGCCCTGTGAGATTCCAGCTGTACTGGTCGCATCATGCCTCCAAAGAAAAGTACGCTTCAATCAATGCTGCAGCTTCCTTGCAGCTTTACCCCATTTTCTTTGTATATAGTTAGTGAGGTGTCCTGTGCCTTGTAAGGATTTTCTGTACTGGTGGGCCCTGGAATGGCTGAATGTTCATGTGACAACCGTGTGCACATAAAGGGGCAAGGAAATGAAGGGAAAGAGGGCAAAAAATTTATGGTGCCAAGCCTGCAACGTACCCTGGATTATACACATAACATTGCTAGACCTGGGAATACTACGTGGATGATGGAGTTAAACTTTGCTGGGATGACAGCAGGACGAAACCGGGGCTACAAATAGTGGCTTTTAGGTAGTAGTGGGAAGCACCAATTAGGTCTCGGTGGACAGGCGCCAGCCGGACTTTCGCCCAGCCCACCTGATGCCCGGACAGGTACTCACCACTGTGTCACGAAGGGGGCCATCCAGATGACGTCGCCAGCTGTCACAGGGTACCTGGGCAAGAGGGACAAGAGGGTTGAGCGCAAGCACGATGCCATTGAAAGGGACACGCATTAAAGAAATGTGCACATGAAGGTGGCCGTGGCAACTCGCACATGACTGGTACATCGATCAGCGCCTGTTCCTTCAGGATCACCAGCGCCCATGCATACACACACAAGCCTGTATTAATGGAGCAAGCCGTGAGTCTGTACCAACATCCCAAGTAGTTCGAAATGCGAAACAAAGGAATCCTTCGATGCATGCAAGGAGATAAACAACTCGCGTTACAGCAAGATACTCCAAGCAGAGCACACGCTGCAGCAGCACATGGAAGGGGTATGACCATATCCCTTGTATAGAAGGGATGTTTGCAGCGTGCGCAAGGGAAGGGGAGCATGCGGCCGCAGGATGCTCAACGGGTGTACGCGAGGAGCAGCGTGCGCAAGGGGAGGGGAGCATGCGGCCGCAGGATGCTCAACGGGTGTACGCGAGGAGCAGCGTGCGCAAGGGAAGGGGAGCGTGCAGCCGCAGGATGCTCAACGGGTGTACGCGAGGAGCAGCGTGCGCAAGGGAAGGGGAGCATGCGGCCGCAGGATGCTCAACGGGTGTACGCGAGGAGCAGCGTGCGCAAGGGAAGGGGAGCGTGCGGCTGCAGGATGCTCAACGGGTGTACGCGAGGAGCAGCGTGCGCAAGGGGAGGGGAGCATGCGGCCGCAGGATGCTCAACGGGTGTACGCGAGGAGCAGCGTGCGCAAGGGAAGGCGAGCGTGCGGCCGCAGGATGCTCAACGGGTGTACGCGAGGAGCAGCGTGCGCAAGGGAAGGGGAGCATGCGGCCGCAGGATGCTCAACGGGTGTACGCGAGGAGCAGCGTGCGCAAGGGAAGGGGAGCGTGCAGCCGCAGGATGCTCAACGGGTGTACGCGAGGAGCAGCGTGCGCAAGGGAAGGGGAGCGTGCAGCCACAGGATGCTCAACGGGTGTACGCGAGGAGCAGCGTGCGCAAGGGAAGGGGAGCGTGCGGCCGCAGGATGCTCAACGGGTGTACGCGAGGAGCAGCGTGCGCAAGGGGAGGGGAGCGTGCGGCCGCAGGATGCTCAACGGGTGTACGCGAGGAGCAGCGTGCGCAAGGTAAGGCGAGCGTGCGGCCGCAGGATGCTCAACGGGTGTACGCGAGGAGCAGCGTGTGCAAGGGGAGGGGAGCGTGCGGCCGCAGGATGCTCAACGGGTGTACGTGAGGAGCAGCGTGCGCAAGGGAAGGGGAGCGTGCGGCCGCAGGATGCTCAACGGGTGTTCGCGAGGAGCAGCGTGCGCAAGGGAAGGGGAGCGTGCGGCCGCAGGATGCTCAACGGGTGTACGCGAGGAGCAGCGTGCGCAAGGGGAGGGGAGCATGCGGCCGCAGGATGCTCAACGGGTGTACGCGAGGAGCAGCGTGTGCAAGGGGAGGGGAGCGTGCGGCCGCAGGATGCTCAACGGGTGTACGCGAGGAGCAGCGTGCGCAAGGGAAGGGGAGCGTGCGGCCGCAGGATGCTCAACGGGTGTACGCGAGGAGCAGCGTGCGCAAGGGAAGGCGAGCGTGCGGCCGCAGGATGCTCAACGGGTGTACGCGAGGAGCAGCGTGCGCAAGGGAAGGGGAGCATGCGGCCGCAGGATGCTCAACGGGTGTACGCGAGGAGCAGCGTGCGCAAGGGGAGGGGAGCATGCGGCCGCAGGATGCTCAACGGGTGTACGCGAGGAGCAGCGTGCGCAAGGGAAGGGGAGCGTGCAGCCGCAGGATGCTCAACGGGTGTACGCGAGGAGCAGCGTGCGCAAGGGAAGGGGAGCATGCGGCCGCAGGATGCTCAACGGGTGTACGCGAGGAGCAGCGTGCGCAAGGGGAGGGGAGCATGCGGCTGCAGGATGCTCAACGGGTGTACGCGAGGAGCAGCGTGCGCAAGGGGAGGGGAGCATGCGGCCGCAGGATGCTCAACGGGTGTACGCGAGGAGCAGCGTGCGCAAGGGAAGGCGAGCGTGCGGCCGCAGGATGCTCAACGGGTGTACGCGAGGAGCAGCGTGCGCAAGGGAAGGGGAGCATGCGGCCGCAGGATGCTCAACGGGTGTACGCGAGGAGCAGCGTGCGCAAGGGGAGGGGAGCGTGCAGCCACAGGATGCTCAACGGGTGTACGCGAGGAGCAGCGTGCGCAAGGGAAGGCGAGCGTGCGGCCGCAGGATGCTCAACGGGTGTACGCGAGGAGCAGCGTGCGCAAGGGAAGGGGAGCGTGCGGCCGCAGGATGCTCAACGGGTGTACGCGAGGAGCAGCGTGCGCAAGGGGAGGGGAGCGTGCGGCCGCAGGATGCTCAACGGGTGTACGCGAGGAGCAGCGTGCGCAAGGTAAGGCGAGCGTGCGGCCGCAGGATGCTCAACGGGTGTACGCGAGGAGCAGCGTGCGCAAGGGAAGGGGAGCATGCGGCTGCAGGATGCTCAACGGGTGTACGTGAGGAGCAGCGTGCGCAAGGGGAGGGGAGCGTGCGGCCGCAGGATGCTCAACGGGTGTACGCGAGGAGCAGCGTGTGCAAGGGGAGGGGAGCGTGCGGCCGCAAGATGCTCAACGGGTCTACGCGAGGAGCAGCGTGCGCAAGGGAAGGGGAGCGTGCGGCCGCAGGATGCTCAACGGGTGTACGCGAGGAGCAGCGTGTGCAAGGGGAGGGGAGCGTGCGGCCGCAGGATGCTCAACGGGTGTACGTGAGGAGCAGCGTGCGCAAGGGAAGGCGAGCGTGCGGCCGCAGGATGCTCAACGGGTGTACGCGAGGAGCAGCGTGCGCAAGGGAAGGGGAGCGTGCGGCTGCAGGATGCTCAACGGGTGTACGCGAGGAGCAGCGTGCGCAAGGGAAGGCGAGCGTGCGGCCGCAGGATGCTCAATGGGTGTACGCGAGGAGCAGCCTGCGCAAGGGAAGGGGAGCGTGCGGCCGCAGGATGCTCAATGGGTGTACGCGAGGAGCAGCGTGCGCAAGGGAAGGCGAGCGTGCGGATGCAGGATGCTCAATGGGTGTACGCGAGGAGCAGCGTGCGCAAGGGGAGGGGAGCATGCGGCCGCAGGATGCTCAACGGGTGTACGCGAGGAGCAGCGTGCGCAAGGGAAGGGGAGCGTGCGGCCGCAGGATGCTCAACGGGTGTACGCGAGGAGCAGCGTGCGCAAGGGAAGGGGAGCGTGCGGCCGCAGGATGCTCAACGGGTGTACGTGAGGAGCAGCGTGCGCAAGGGAAGGGGAGCGTGCGGATGCAGGATGCTCAATGGGTGTACGTGAGGAGCAGCGTGCGCAAGGGAAGGCGAGCGTGCGGCCGCAGGATGCTCAACGGGTGTACGCGAGGAGCAGCGTGCGCAAGGGAAGGGGAGCGTGCGGCCGCAGGATGCTCAACGGGTGTTCGCGAGGAGCAGCGTGCGCAAGGGAAGGGGAGCGTGCGGCCGCAGGATGCTCAACGGGTGTACGCGAGGAGCAGCATGCGCAAGGGGAGGGGAGCATGCGGCCGCAGGATGCTCAACGGGTGTACGCGAGGAGCAGCGTGCGCAAGGGAAGGGGAGCGTGCGGCCGCAGGATGCTCAACGGGTGTACGCGAGGAGCAGCGTGCGCAAGGGGAGGGGAGCGTGCGGCCGCAGGATGCTCAACGGGTGTACGCGAGGAGCAGCCTGCGCAAGGGAAGGGGAGCGTGCGGCTGCAGGATGCTCAACGGGTGTACGCGAGGAGCAGCGTGCGCAAGGGGTGCATGCTGCAGCCGCATATCGACCGGCGCCTCACCACTTGTCCGAGAGGCGGTAGATGCCCTCCCCTTGTAGCAAGACCAGGCCGTGCTGGTTGTAGTGAAGCTCCTGCCCGCCATGGATGGGTGGTCAGTCCGGAGGCGCACACAAGAGCGGAGCAAGCGGGCAGGCGGGGAGGGGTTAGCAGACAAGAAAGTGCGTGTCGCTGGGCGTATCCAACCATCCGTCGGATCGCGTCACGGACCTGTTTGATTGGTGCGGATGGTGGTAGGTACCGTAACAGAGACGTGCACAGGACGTGCAAAAACCAACCATTTGGATAAGGCATGCTGACACAGAGTACAACACACATATGTCATGATTGAATGGGGGAAGTGCCCAGAGCAAAACCGTGCGCATAGCATTTCTTGGGAGAGAATTGCCTGTGGAGAGCAACGGTGCCATATGGCAGTAGCACGCGCAACCGTACGTCCGTACGAGGCCACGAAACGTGCAGAACAATGGTGTGGTGAGGTATGTGTGAAACAGAATGGTGCAGAGTGGTAATGCGAATCGGGTATGCATGTTCTCGACAGGCACGGGTAGGGAGCTACGATGCAGAATAGTAATACTGACAATCAGCATAACAACACCAATAACAATCATATTGACGTACGGTTGCTATCGTCGGGACACAGTGATGTGCTGGTGGCCGCCACATGGGGTAAATCGCTTCTGCAAGTGCTATATGGTCGTCGAATGGGGAGGTGTAGAACCCACCTCTGCTGCTGCAAACAATGCTTTTCGGGCCCGGATTCCAACCCTCCCTTCTCCAATACAGATAGCCCGTGCTGTGCCCAGAGAGACCCAAAAGGTGCGTGTCTCAACCACGGTAATAAATTATGACAGGCGAGGAATAGCCAGCATTGACCCTCCCAGCAAGGGCTCGGTTGGTGCATGGGAGTAAGCCCCGGGTGCCACACTGTTTCGGCGCCAGCCACGCACGGCTCCCCTGTAGTATTGTGTGGGAGCATTCCCGCATCCACAAAGCAGCAGGTCTGTGATAGCCCACGGGCTACTTCTACGGCACAACATCCATCAACCGCACGCGCCCCCTGCCCATGTCCCCTGGCACCGCAAAGCTGCAGCTCACCGTACTACCAGAAAGGCAACTCCAATAGCTTCAAGCACCTATTGTTCCGTTTCCTGGCCCAGCAAACATACACCGCTGTTCCCCTTCCCCTCCTGACACCACAACGAACCACTATCATAAGAAATCCTTACAGAAGACAAGTGCGTTAATCCTCTTCGTATAAACACGGACTCGCGGCATATATACGCAAGCCAGCATGACTCACTTCCACGTTCAAGTACTCCCCGGGTTCGAAGTCCATTACCTGTGGAAGGTTCCGGCACGCAAACCGATGCGCAGAAGACATGGGTGGCACTGTCAGATTATGATGGCCATGGCACTAAGAACGCAGCAGGAAGGTGGTCGTTGCATGGTCCAGCATTTCCTCCCCACTGCTCTGCCTACATGTGGGACCTCAATCTCTCCACAGATATGAGACCTCAATAAGAAACCACAAGCTTAGCTGATGATGGGTGAACTGACGTGCGTTGGTCCGGCTTCAGGATGCCTGCATGGCTGTCCATGAGCCATCCATGGACACGAACACGAGGGGCAGAATGGCTGGCCTTGAATGCTCCTTTGTCTTCCAGTCCTCTCCTCTCGAATAGTTGTCATAGCAAACATAAAACTAGCAGGGAGAGGGAATCCTCCCTGTGGATGGTGTCCAGGCTGGCCTACTTCGTGCAGAAACAAAAGGCAGCGCCGGCTGCTGTTCCCCACACAATGATCGAGGTCCTGCCAGTGGCGGCCTCCTTCAGGCGCTATTCCTTACAAGGACACGCACAGCGCAGAAAACACCACGAAAGCGCTCCACCCACTGCCTACATCACGTAAGTCTCTCTCCACATCAATGCGGGACCTGGAGCGTGTGCAGGCTGTTCAGGGCTTCCGTCCTAGTGATAAGCGGAGGCAAGCCTGTCAAAGTACAAGTGCCACCATCACGACAGCCACTCGGATGACGTGCCATGTGAGGTCGGTGTTAAGAACAAGTCGTTGACTTACTACTTCTTCGCAACACAACTCCTAAAGGCGGCTGGATCCCAACATTCTGGCAGCTGTCACCCACAACCGCACAGCTTGCACGCATAAAGGTGGCATCGAGTTGCAGAGTTCCTGGTGATGACATGTGGCGTGTTGTACGTGGCCTGCCACACACGCCTCCTGGTCTTACGCACGTGAATATTGAAGTCGTATTCGGGGGTGGTGGGCAGTAGCTTGCGCAGTTTGAATATCTGCGCACAACAGGGCAGCCGATAAACGCGGTGGCATCCAAGCACAAGAGAACGTTGGACTGTCTGTGCAGTGCTACACACAGTCAGTTGAACCACCAGGCAGAATAGTTTGGCATCGTGAGACTAAATTGTTAACAAACCTTGGTAGTTTACACTGTGCAGGCCATGCCCTCCATGATATGGAAATGGTGTCTTTCTGTTTCTAGTCTGCGCGCGATGCCCACACGGTGTTCGACCGCCTTCCCAATATGCCCCATAGAGTACAAGAACGTGGGTGCAGAAACAGGTTGCTAAGGACGTCACCACCACATATAATGCTACTTCGTGGTAGATGGCTAACAGTACAAATGCACAATAACCGCTCATCGGCTACCTGTGAATCCCTTTCCACTAGTGGATAGAGAGCTATGTGCTCGGCTTTCTATCTTAAATGAGAAATGGCAATGGGAAACAGGCCGCAAATGGCAATTGACGATATTTACTAAGGGAGCTGGCTGTAATTGATGCGGCCAGTCCTGCACGAGTCTTGACACGCGCTGTGCTTATTCCACCCCTACATGCCAATAACAGCCACTCCCTCAACCAAGCCACACTCTTCCCTCCTGTGCACACATTCACAACATGCAGACATGGAATAGGGAGCAACACTCGAGCTTTCGGCTCCATCGTGCCGCGTGCAAGGCCCGAGAACATCCCTCCTCGGCCACGCCCACCTCCCTTCCATCGTGCCGCGTGCAAGGCCCGAGAACATCCCTCCTCGGCCACGCCCACCTCCCTTCCATCGTGTCGCGTGCAAGGCTCGAGAACATCCCTCCTCGGCCACGCCCACCTCCCTTCCATCGTGTCGCGTGCAAGGCCCGAGAACATCCCTCCTCGGCCACGCCCACCTCCCTTAGCCTTCCAGAGCAAAATTACGTCTTAACCGAGCCAACGACTATAACAGCGATGAGCTCCCTAGCTGGGGCACAACCTGCGACACCAGGTGAGTATCCCCCCATCAGACGAGCCCTCACAGCCTCAGGGGGGCTACAGGCCCATGAGACACGGCGCCACCCATCCGGCCCATGGCTCTGGGGCATTGGCCACGTATCCATTAAGCTAAAGACATGGCCCACGATGGATGGCAGTGGCGCCAGATGCCGCAGATCCACTACGATGCGGGAAGTTTTGCTCCTCCTCCCCCTCGGTGGCACGTATCAGTAATAAGTATGCCATAGGTACAACATGCAATAGCAGTAGAGGAGAGCTGTACCTGGACCATGGAATGCAAGCCGCTGCATTTAGCTTGGCAGCGGGAGGGGGCTGGTTTGGGTCCAACTTGCAAAGATTTGGGAGAGCCACTTCGTCTGGCACATGGTTGGGTGCTGTCCATGACTAGAGGCACATGGGTGGGTGCTGTCCATGACAAGTGGAAAAATTTCTTTCTTTAAAAAAGACGTCATAATGCAGCAGTGCAAGGTCGCATTGGTCCCATGTGTGTGTAGAAGAGAGGCTGATCTCACCTGTTTAGGGGGCAGGCAACACACCGTCCTGGGGAACTATGGGCCGCTATGCTCACCTCTCCTGCTGCTGGCAGCAGCGGTTGCTGGCTCGTGTAGCCAACCTGGAACGATGGCCGGTCGACTTCACACAGGGAGGTCGCCGGGGCGTACCTATTTGGCAAAAACCCACGTGCAGTACAGGGATGGATGGCCCTTGGAGGCATGGCTCAGCAGCCGGTGGCCGCGTAATGATGGGCAACTGCTGGCACATGCGGGTGCCTGTTTCAGGGCAGCCAGCAGATGCGTGCCTCTTGATAGGAGTTATAACATAATACTAGCTAAACTTATGGTAGTCCTGCCTAATCCTTTACAGCATGTTCACACTCGCCTCTAATT
>RPFO01000065.1:1123923-1161423 GCA_009746045.1 Mesostigma viride
CTCCTCGCCGGCGAAATCAGTGGAGTACATCTGATTCACCCGTCGCGGGGGAGCAGGTCTGAAGAAACGGCGCACTGAGGGGGCACGCCCGCGGCCACTACGTCGGCCACCTGTAGGAGATACCTCTGGATATTCAAGATGTCCCACTCTTCCCAAGGGACATCAGCATAGTGCTTGAATACCTCGTCCTGCAGCTCAGGGCAGAGTGCCTCGATGAACCTGCTCTTGTACTCGTACCAGGTCATGTCGCCAGGTAGGCGGCGCTGGACTCGAACTTAGACAGAAACTCGCGATATGGGGTGGTCCCCTGGCGCAGCTTGCTGAAGGCCATCCGCTCGTGGAGTGTAGCATCTGGGGGCACCAGCTTGCGACGCACTCGGTCCATCAGTTCCGCCACGGTTTGCGGGTATGACTGGGACGCGATGCTCTCACAGTTCAAGATGCTTATCACCGAGGGGGCCATACAGGTGTTAATCACCAGATCAATCAGATCGCTGGTGGCCAGCTGCCAGTTGTGATGGTTGCGCCAGATGGTATACTGCCGTCGCCACATGCGTCCCCATTCCTCTACCTCGCGCGGTTTCATGTCCGCGTGCAGCTTGGGTACATTCTTAAAATTGGGCATCGGCGGGGCCTTTACCGCGGCGGTGATGGGCCCACCGACGTCTACGTGCCCAGGAAACTCGCCGAAGTCGGGGGGCTGCGGTCGGGGGAGAGAGCTGGATCTGGGCGGCGTACCATGAGTCCGCCGCACCTGGACGGAGGAGGGGTGTTCGTACCCCGGGTCATCCAAGGCCACCCTGCTGAAGCTGAAGTTGCCAGCAGGCGCAGGCGAGTGGACCGCGCTGTGGTCAAGCACCCGTGGGCGCTGCGGTTGATGCGCCGGGCGCTGAACTGGCGTATGAGTCTCCTCGTCCCTGGAAGTGACACTGCTCCTGGTCTCCCCTGGGCTGGTCCGTGGTCGATGAGTACCAACGGGCGGGCCCTGCGTGGCGGTTCCCTCGTCCGCCTCGTTAGTCCCTTCCAGATCATCGAACTCGCCATCTGCCCCTGGGACCTCCCCTTCCTCGTCCGAATACCATAGCGCCGTGGGTAACAGGGACGTGCTGCCGAAGGACACTCTGCGTCTGCCCCGGTGTGGGGGGCCCGGTGGAGGTCCCTGGGGCCGCCCCCGACCTGCCCAAGGATGCGTTGGCCGCCCGGTGACTGGCTGCTGATGGCGGTAGTGCAGGGTATCTTCATTCTCGTCTCTCTGCTGCTCTGGATCAGGTGGTAGCCATTGTGGTCTCGTCTGGGGTTGTTGCTGCTGCGTCCGGGGTTGCTGCTGTTGCCATTGCTGCTGCGTTGACCGTTGCTGCTGCTGATGCTGCTGCTGCTGTTGCTGCTGCTGCGGTTGTTGCTGCTGCTGCTGCTGCTGCTGCTGCTGTTGCTGCTGCTGTTGTTGCTGCTGCTGTTGCTGCTGCTGTTGCTGCTGCTGCGGTTGCTGCTGTTGCTGCTGTTGCTGCTGCTGCGAGTATTCTTGGAGCCTCTCTCGGTCGTTCCTGTCATCTCCCTGCCTTGTTAAGGCGTCTAGATTGTCCCCATCCGCTGGGAACCTAGGGTTCTGATCTCTGGATCGTGAAGAGCCTTCCGCAGGTCTCTCCATGACCTCACCTGTATCTGTCCCTGCTTGGACGTGCAGTGGTACCTCTATCCCCTCTGTACCGTGCTCGTGGTTGTCTACCGGTTCTACCTCTGTATTCTCTAGATCTCGTTCTCTAGTCTCTTCCTCTGTATCTCTGGCGTTCCTGGTTTGGGACCGTGTGGGCATGGTGCTCGTACCGGTACCTTACACTGCAGGCAACACCTCCCCAGGAAGGAAGAGAGAGAAAGGGAGAGAGAGCAACCACGTGCTATAGAGCTATGACTATAGAACCTAATACTACTCCCTAATAATGGTCTCCTCTACTGTTTGCCAGGGCCAATGGTCAGCTGAGAGAAAGTCACTGTAACTGCTGTCCCCTCCCCCTGACTGCTGAGCGTGGGTGGCTTAGAGCATTCACGAGTGGTGTGCATCCCCTCAGGCAATGGCATGTGTTCCCTAACAAACCTATCAGCATCAGTGATGTTATCAAACCCCTTCCATTTAGCACTAGAGTCTTAGACACTATCTTGTCCTTGATGTGTTCTTCACATGCCTTCCAACTGTAAAATATGGCTGGTCTACCCTCGCCCCCATCATGGGCCACGGCATAGTAAGGAAATCCAGATTGACCACCCTTATTTATTCTGTTGCGTCTGGGCATGTTACATCATAGGCTGGCAGAGGCTTGCAAACAGGAGAGAAAGAGGGGATCCCAGGCTACCTCTAGGTGCAGTGACCTTTACCAGCACAAACGAGGGAGAAGCACAGAGTCTAACACAGCACACGCCCGAGCCTTCCGCAGGAACGGGCTATACGCACACACGGAGGTAAACACCGTCAACACAGTCGGCAACAGCCAGACGGTATCCACCCCCACGACCCCTTGCAGGTCAAACAACGAATGGCCGTCTCCGCGACGTCCATGGGCACCAACAACATTTACAACCTATAGAGGGTACAACATATAACATAAACCCCCTACGCGCGCGGACCCGGATAGAAAGCGAGCTCGCCAGCTAGCCTTCAGCAGGCATAGCTTGTAAAGAAAGACTTCTAACTAGGGGACGTACCATCTTCGATGACGTTAATCCCTCCTGAGCTGGCCGCCACCCGGTGTCGTTGAAGGCGAGCCCTGGCCGCCACTAGGTGTCGTTGAAAACAGGAGAGCTGAACGCTATCGTTGACAGCACCTCACCACAGGACTATTGCTAGCCCCGCCGAGTATCCCAGACTGGCCGCTTGCTGCCTAGGTCGTCGTTGAATCCCTTAACGGGCTGGCCGCCGGCCTGACAGCAATCGTTGAATTCCGGAACCTCTACCTACGCCAAGCTTCGTCTTGGTATCCTAATTGGCTCACTAACCCTCTCCGCGAGAGTTAGCTAACCTTCCCAGCACATTTCCTCCGATAACCAGTGTTACGTCCCTGCCCAGACACACCTAGCCTGAGCTACGTAGCGAAAGACCCTCCTTGCCGGAATTAGGAATAATTCAAGATAGCCTAAAGTAGGTTGCGCTTCACGACGTGAGTCGTGAGATATCTGGCATCACGGCTTAATGCCAAGCTAATTAGTTCACACTTATATTGGCTAGCAATACCAATTACAAATGGATAATGCCCCGGGCTCAATGTGTAGGCGTATTCGCACTTATCATTCATTAAACCAAGAGGACGAGACCCTCGTCCTCGGACCAATTTAACCTAGGTTGGTTGCGGCGCAGATACACGCCAATTTCCCTAGAACAATCCGAGTCACTCATTCCACGTAGGATCCGGGCCGACATCGACCCTCAACTATAGGATCCACGCCTAGAACTACTGACGGACTCAGAACTGGCGCGGCGCCACAGCGCCGGCCCCTAGAAGGACAACCTAGGACCAAAATAACTAGTCCAATTCACACAATAGCCAAGGTCCATAAAACCCAAGTCCAATAGACCAAACAGCCTTAGTAATTTATTCCATTGTTACGTCCGACCAAAAGGGCAGGGACGTAACAGCATCATCTGGAGTGTGGCACATCATAGGCACACATGTACATGGCTAAGGCAGACTCGTGAGTCAGCAGTGGTATAGAGCCTGTAGGAGGCTTACATGTACATGGCCACGGTCTATCTATTCTACACTACTACTGCTGTATTACCCTAAGCTGGGCCGGGCGTCTGGAGTCGTTGGGGCCGCGGGGGTCGCCTGCCACGGCTTGTGGCCGACGTAGATGGCCGCCCCCTTCCAGTACACCGGCTGCCCCGCCTTGGTCTGCCGGAGCTGGAGGTAGGTCGGCCATATAGCTCCCGTCGCCGTTGTTGCTGCCCCAGGGTCAAGTCGTCGTCAAGGGTGAAGAGAGTCTTCTCGAGCCGCTTGCGGCGTCGGAGAAAAGAAATCTTGTCCGCCGGGGTCTTAAAGGTGAGAAGGAGCGGGGGCGGCCCTGCCTTACCCCGCGCGCGGGGAAGGCGGTGGGCGACCAGCTCAATCTCACCAGTAAGGCCCATGCGACCAAGGATTTCTCTCTCAAACGCACGCGCAAGCTTCTCAGAATTCTCACCTTCCTCCATGTCGAGGTTCTTGCATGACAATGACGTTAAGGCTGCGCTTGGCGAGCTCGGCCTCCTCGCGGAGGTCAAGCGTCTGCCGTTGGAGTTGGGCTGCGACGGTGGAGGTGGTGGAGGTGGTGTGCATGTCCGCCCAGGTCGTGATGGGAGGAGCATTTAACACGTATGGCTATTTGAAATAGCGCCTTAAGGATTGAGAACGAATGCGAAAGACCTTTGACTTCCTATGCGTCACAGCGCACGATGGTGGCTTAAGAATACTTGTCACACGATACGAATAAGCTCAAACCCGGAAAACCGGTTTCGTATATTACAATGTTACCACACAGATTAAAACACTCAATGCGGGAAGACTTACACCCAGTAGGCGAGGGATTCACACTCGAGCCCACAGGAGATTTACACTCAAGGATTAAGCGATGGTAAATAATCTGTAGAGCAACGTGGTAAATTACGATACAAGGTCCGGATTGCTGGCATAGCTCGTGCCTTCCTATTTTGTCCCTTCGTCCCCGTTGGTGGCTGCGCCTGGCGCTGCCAACCAGGCATGACGTGAGGTCCGCGGGGACGGGCTTCTCGAACCGTCTAGAACACAAATGGTGCCAGTACGGCTAGAGGCCTCTCCTGAAAATATCCAAATGTCCGTAGGTACCATCATAACGCATGTGCAGTGCCACTGTTACGTGCCAACCCAGGTCCCTAGCCTGAGTGACGTAGCGAAAGATCCTCCATGCCGGAATTAGGAATAATCAAGGTGGCCTAATGCAGATTGCGCTTCACGACTGGGGTCGTGAGATATCTGGCACCGCGACTTGATGCCAAGCTAATTAATACACACTTATAATGGCTAGCAATACCAATTACAAATGGATAGTTGCCCCAGGTTTAATATGAAGGCGTCATCGCACTTTACATTCATCAAACCAAGAGGACGAGACTCTCGTCCTCGGACCAATTTCACCTAGGTCTGCCACTAAGCTGGCAAAGGGCGCCGACATGGCGCCGACCTTCCCAAGCAGGCAGTCCACACAAGATCTCGGGTCGATATCGACCCTCGCCTACAGAATCCACGCATGAGTACAATATCTCAACCAGCTATAAAGTACGCAGCGCGGCGCGACTGCACCGGCCCCTAGAAGATACACGCATACAACAACCTAGGCCCAAAATAACTGGTCCGAATCACACAAACTGTCATAGTTCCATACAAAAGTCCTGACCAAGGGACAATTCCCAAATTAAGTCCCGAAATGAGTCCCAAAGTCCTACGGACTATGACAACAAGTCAAACTACATAATTTATTCCATTGTTACGTCCGTCCGAAAGGGCCGGCACGTAACACTCCTCCCCCCCACGGGGGTCGGTAGTCCCTACCGTACAAGAGATAGAAAGGAAACAAGTAAGCTACGCTACTATAAGAGTAAGTTATGTCCCAACCCCGGTTCACCCGCGGGTTAGTAATACCAATTCCTCTAGAGGTTGATACACAGGACCAACCCTGACGTAGTAGCATGAAACAGGAGGACAGGATCATTCCGCTATCCGTCATAAAACTCGCACAACCATCTCAGCGACCGCCATTGTTGGCGCGCCGATCCACTGGAGCCACCTTAGGGGCGCCACCGCGTGCCCTATCCCATCCACATAATAATGCACAGTCCATGTAATCCCGCTCAACCAGTCCCGAGGTCCTGAGCAGCCTCAAACTTGATGAAATGTTGACCATAGGGGTACTATGTCCCAGCCCTTGTGCACCAACGGGCCAGTGAAACCAGGTCCCCCCAGACTTGCCACGCAAGGGCAACTCTTTATACAGCCAATCGGGACTGTCAGCAGGAGGGAATATTTTTCATGCATACAACTTGATGATTCGGCCGACGAGGTGGCCGGTCATGTATCCCGTCCAGCCGAAACCCAGCCTTACAGCGCGACTGATGCGCGTAATCACATGACGATTAAGAAGTACTACTAGCGTCGACGACGGTGAGGCACAGCATGCAGTGAAGGCCCCATGCTCAGAAGCGAGGGCGTGCACCAGAAGAATCTGATCCATCGCCTCACTACCGACAGTTGTACGCGTCCTCTCAAATACAGGCGCGCCGTGAGCCAACCGACCATGCAACGTGGCCGTCCCTGGCCGCCGCTGGAGTGGCTGTATAGAGGGGGAAGCCCTAGCGTGGCCGCTAGAGTGCGCCTCCCCTGCACCTGCGAACGCATGCAGGTGCCCGCAAGGCCCTAGTGTGTCCATTAGAGTGCGCCCCGCCGTCTCTATCCAGCGCAGGAAACAGTCAAAGTCGATCAACACCGGAAACTTGGATAATATGGCACGTTAAGTGCCCAAAACTAGCAGGGCCCCAGCGTGTCCACTGGAGTGCGCCCTGCCAACTCCTCCACGAAGCTGCAGTAGTTTAGGCACAACACCACTCCGGCCGACGTGCATAGACCGGAGCAGTCGCCGGTCCCCGCATTCCTTACTGCCAATGTGCCTGAACTCCACCGCAAGCAGGGGAAAACTCCTCAGCTCGCAGTCACACCCTCCGTGACACTTGCACCGCAAGAGTACGGTTGATGTTGGCGCAGGCCCATATGCATGGTGATGCTCCAGGCCGCCGACGTGAACTGCACAGATAGCGCCCGCAATGCCCGCACTTATAGGCATGTCGGGGAGTGACACGCCTTGCAGGAACTGTCGTATCAGTAACGTTGCCCCTGCAAGACACCGTGCTGCATGCTCTTGGAGTAGGGCCGAAGCAACCCCGCAGTCCCTAACAAGAGCTCCTCCCGGCACACAGGTGCTCAAGCACATACAGCGATCGTGGGCCGGGGTCAATCCCGCGCACGACCGATCACCGCCTGTCCACCCCGCTTGGCTGTCTTGCCCAGGATCCCGATTCCCGCAACAGAAACACGCCCCTATGTATGCAGTCCCCACCGCGCATTGCCACATCCCCCGCTCGAAGCTTGAAGGCCTCTCACCACCCCTGTACCCGGCCGTGCATGGCCATGGGGTATAGTACATTTTGCCGCCCACACAGCCCGCCCGCCATGCACAAGGAACGCCATGCTCTGAGTCCCTCATCCATGCAACCTCATAGGCGCGCGGACACGAGCCACTTGCAACTCACGCTCGATCGGCCTCCATGCCAGTGGTGCAAGGAACAACTCCCCACCGGGCTCAGCCCACAGGAGGGACGCGATCACTGCGCGATGGTAGCCATGCACAGGGTCGCGGGCAGTGACTAGGTGCTCAGACTCCGGCAGCTCGATCCTGCCTGCCTCTCAGTCTCGGGTCGCCGTTACTACAGTCCCCGTGACTCGCCCTCGATGGCCAGATCCCGCACGTCCCATGTACCTCAGTGCTCTGCCATGGCCCAGCGCGCGTCAGCGCCGGGTCCGCTCAGAGCGGATGTACCGGCCCAATGCAGTGATACCGGGTGTTACTCGGACACCGGCAGTCTGCGGGGCGACAGCGCCACATCATGTGGCACCGGCACCATGCACGCGCACTGTTGAGGCGGTGAGACAATGACCGGACACTGTCACCGGCTTCTGATGCAACCACGACCGGCACCAGTGCAACCAGTGCAACCACGACCGGCTGGGTCATCCCCACTACTGCCGGCAGTACGTGCTGTCGCCATGCAACTGCCGCATATGCTTGCAGCCCCGGGGGCCCTTACTCCCGACAGTCTCGGCGGACGCGGGCGCGCCCTGCATGCCCGGGTACTCGAGCCCGGGAGTGCCCTGACCCAGCTGGGCGTCGACTCAATGCCGGGGTAGCCAATTGGTTGGCTACCGACAATTCAACAAGGTGCTGTACATCTGTTTGCCGGCCGACCACGATTCAATACAGGCTCCACCATGCCTGATCGCCCAGTCGCATCGGGGTTGCAACAGTCTCCATGCACCGTGCCGTCTCCATGCACCGTGCCGCACTATTGAAATTAATCACGTGCGGTTGCACGAGAAGCCATGCACGTCCCTCACGCGCCAGGAAGTCAGGGAGCCGTGACTCATAGCCGCCAGCCGGAAGCCTATAATAATACTTGGCCGCATGCCATGGGACTCCGCGTCCGTTGGTCACGCGGGACGCGACGTGCAGTCAGGCCGTAGCCTGGGGTCGCTGGCACTCGCTGCCGAATCCGGCATCCCACGCGGAGATGCCTCGGTATGGACGCCTTAGTAGAAGAATCATCAAGCATCCGGTGAGCCCATGTCCAAAAAGACCAGGAACATGTGCACATGCGGTGCTGAGTGCCTGACGTGGTTCTCTTCGGGACGACCCGTTCAAGCCCACCACCAATTGCAGATTATCCCATAGAGAATATAGCATAGAGAAAATATATTATATAGAAAATAGAGAATATCGAAAATATATAATATCCGCACGCTGGCGCATCGATCCCTGGCATGGCAGTAGAAGGGTCGTCGGATCCACGCGCGGCTGCGGTGGATTCCTACATAGATGGCCGGCTCGATCCAAAGCCGAACCGTGCTATATATAATTAGTGCTTATTATAATTATTATATTAATTAGTGCTAATATAAGCACTGAGCTATTAGTGCACTGAGCTATATATAATTAAGAAGAGTATGGTATCATAAAGAAGTGTAGTGGACCAGTACAAGTACTTAGTATATAAAAGGTAGGTATAGTAAAGAAGTATATGGTATTATTAGTAGTCATCTGGCTTCATACGCCTTGCGACCCCTCCCCTTCCCCGGGGACGACGCGTCCACGCGATCGTCAAATTACTGCCAAGGAGTCAAGGATGCTGGACCGCCGGGCGCTCGTGTGTAATGCTTTGTGCCCTATACTCGCTGTCAGGGCACCAAAAGGAACCATCGGGAAACCAAACCACTCGCCGGCGCACGCGAATGTCCACATCCTGCGCGTCCAAAGTCGAGCCCGATGATGATGTCCGCTGCGCCCAGCGGTGCGATGGTCGCAGCCAGGTCGAACGGGGTGCCTTGCAGCACACCTTTGATATCTGCCAAGCCGGGCGACTGGTGTTGGCGACCATCCGAGTGGGTCAGAGGCACGGCCGTCCGGTGTGGGGGCTGGGCGTTAGGCCCAGCCGGCGCACCAGTGCCGCGTTGATGAAGGACGTGGAAGCGCCTGTGTCGACCAAAAACTTGACATCCATGACGGTTGGTTGGCCGTATCTCAATATATTATTACATTCTAATATAATATCCCATTACCGCCAAAGGTACCCTATATAAAACCACTAGTGCTAGACGCCTAATAGTAATTTCCCATTACCGCCAACGGCGTCTACGCATGGGGTCAGTGCATTATTCCAAACACCCCCCTTACTGCTGATAGCATGAGAACAGGGTGACCTGCTACTGTGCAGGACCAATGCACCCTTGGTATTTGGTACAGATGTGGGGCAAAACAGACACCCCCCCTTGCCTTACACAGGTGGGCATTCTCAGAATGGCTAAGGTGGCCAGCCACTAGGACTGGAAAAGCGCACCGGACTGAACATATTATAAAAATATAATTATTAGTTAAATATACTAATATAATAATATATATATTACAGTATTCTTCCAGCGGCAAACTCGTAACCGGCCACTGCTGGTGACTCAAAGGTCGCACGTTGTCCGGAGGCTAGCCAGTGAGCCTCGATCTCAATGACCGCGCGCAGCACGCCCTTAGTAGAACTCATGAATCGCTGGCGGCCGCGGCTGTTGGTGCTGAGTCGTGAACTGCCGGGCCTGCTGGCGCCCGCTCGTCCGCGTTGCGGGGCTTGTCCCTTGGGCGGGAGGAGTCCGGGCGACTGCCGAACGCCGGGCCTGAAAACCTGGGCTCGGTCTCCCCCGTGCCACGTCCAGCGTGCCTGCTACGGAGTTTGGGGCAGTCGCGCCTGAGGTGACCCACCTCAAAGCACATGAAGCAACGGGCCTTACTCGCGTCGATGGTGTTGAGGCCTTGGTCAGCGTTCCCGTCCTCCAGGTCATCAGGGGAGTCATCGTTCCCCTCGCCGTCGTGCGGGGGACCTGATCGGAAGAAACGACGCACCGATGGTGCGCGCCCGCGAGCCACGACGTCGGCCACCTGCAGAAGGTACCGCTGGATTTTCAGGATATCCCACTCATCCCAAGGGACCTCAGCGTAGTGCTTCAGTACCTCATCCTGCAGCTCGGGACTGAGGGCCTCAATGAACCGGATCTTGTACTCGTACCAGGTCATGTCTGTCAGGTAGGCGGCGCTGGACTCAAACTTGGATAGGAACTCGCGGTACGGAGTGGCTCCCTGGCGCAGCTTGCGGAATGCGAGTCGCTCGTGGATTACAACATCTGGGGGCACCAGCTTGCAGTGCACCCGGTCCATCAGCTCCTCCACGGTTTGCGGGTACGATTGGGATGCGATGCTCTCACAATTTAGGATGCTCACCACCGAGGGGTCCATGCAGGTGTTAACGACATGCGGGATGAGATCGCAGGTGGCCAGTTCCCAACTGTGATGGTTACACCAGACGGTATACTGCTGTTGCCACATGCGCCCCCATTCGTCAATCTCCCGCGGTTTCATGTCCGCGTGCAGCTTGGGAACATTCTTGAACGTGGGCATCGGTGGGGCCTTCACCGTATTAGGCTTGGGCCCACCGACCTCCCGGTAGGCGATGGAGCCGAAGGCTGGAGGCTGCGACCGGGGGAGAGATCCGGATCTGGTCGGCGTACCGTGTGTCCGCCGCACCTGTACCAACGAGGGGTGTTCATACCCCGGGCCATCCAAGGCCACTCTGCTGAAATTCAGGTTGCTGACGACCGCTGGCGAGTGAACCATGCTGCTGCTCTGCCCCCGAGGTTGCTGCAGTTGCTGCTGCGGTTGCTGCTGCTGCTGCTGCGGTAGTTGCTGCTGCTGCTGCGGTTGCTGCTGCTGCATGCCGCTGCTGCTGCTGCTGCTGCTGGAAACCCTGCTGCTGCTGCTGCTGCTGCTGCTGCCGCCGTTGCTGCTGCTGGAAACCTTGCGGCTGCTGTTGCTGCTGCTGCCGTTGCTGCTGCTGGAAACCCTGCTGGAGCATCTCCTGGCTGCGCCCGTCCCCCCTTGTTCCACCCTGGAGTCTGGACTGTCATCATCTGATGAATCTCTGCGGCCCTGGTCTCTAGATCGTGGGGAGCCTTCCGCAGGTCTCTCCATGACCTCACCTGTACCTGTCCCTACTTGGACGTGCGGTGGTACCTCTACCACCTCTATACCTTGCTCGTGGTTGTCTACCTGTTCTATCTCTCTGTTGACAGGTTCTCTCCGTCTTCGTGGCATGATGCTCGTACCGATACCTTACACTGCAGGCAACACCTCCCCAGTGAGAGAGGGAGAGAGAGAAAGAGAGCAACCACGTACTATATATCTATATATATAGGACCTAGTACTAGTCCCTAGTAGTAATCCTCTCTATTGTCTGCTAGAGCCAATGGTCAGCTAGCTGGGAGAAGGTAACTGTAACTGCGGTCCCCACCTCCTGACTGCTGTCTCCCTTGCTGTGCGTGGGTGGCTTAGAGCATTCACGAGTGGTGTGCAGACCCTCTGGCAATGGCATGTGCTCCCTAACAAACCTATCTGCATCTATGATGTTATCAAACCCCTTCCATCTAGCATTAGAACCCTAGACATTATCTTATCTTTGATATACTCTTCACACGTCTTCCAACTATAAAATATGGCTGGTCTACCCTCACCACCGTCATGGGCTACTGCATAGTATGGAAATCCCGACTGTCCACCCTTATTTATCCTTCGCTTCCCTTTCAAAGACATATTGCGTAGTAGTCTAGCATACGCTGGCGAGAAGAAGAAAAGGGCTAGCAGGAGCTTGCAAGACAGAAAAGAAAAGGGATCCCCGGGGATACCTCTAAGTGCAGTGATAAACACAACGAGGGAGGAGGACGGATTCTAACACAACACACGCCCAAGCTCTACGCGAGCAAGGGCACAATACACTGCTCCCCTCCACGGGGCTCACAGGGGTAAGCACCGTCAACAGAATCGGCCACAGCCCGACGGTACCTACCCCAAGACCCGTTGCAGGTCACACGACGATGAGTGCCTCCGCGACACCCACATAGCTCAAACAATATAGAAACGCCTAGAAAGAGAGCACAACATTTAACATAGACCCCCTCTACGCGTGCAGTCCCGGAAAGAAGGCAAGCGTCTAAGCAAAGAACTCTAAACTAGGGGACGTACCATAACCAATGTCGTTGAGAACCCCTGAGCTGGCCGCCGTCGAGTGTCGTTGAGAGCCGGAGCTCTACCGCCACTAGAAGTCGTTGAAAACAGGGGTAATGGCCGCTACTGCCTATGGCACCTCACCACAGGGCTATTACTATAGCCCCGCCGAGTATCCCGGACTGGCCGCTTGCTGCTAGGTCGTCGTTGAATCCCTTTACGGGCTGGCCGCCGACCTGTCAGCAATCGTTGAATTCCGGAACCTCTATCTACACTAAGCACCGCCTTGCTATCCTAACTGGCTACACTAGCTCTCTCCGCGAGAGTTAGCTAACCTCTCCAGCACATTTTACCTCCGATAACCAGTGTTACGTGCCAACCCAGGTCCCTAGCCTGAGTGACGTAGCGAAAGATCCTCCATGCCGGAATTAGGAATAATCAAGGTGGCCTAATGCAGATTGCGCTTCACGACTGGGGTCGTGAGATATCTGGCACCGCGACTTGATGCCAAGCTAATTAATACACACTTATAATGGCTAGCAATACCAATTACAAATGGATAGTTGCCCCAGGTTTAATATGAAGGCGTCATCGCACTTTACATTCATCAAACCAAGAGGACGAGACTCTCGTCCTCGGACCAATTTCACCTAGGTCTGCCACTAAGCTGGCAAAGGGCGCCGACATGGCGCCGACCTTCCCAAGCAGGCAGTCCACACAAGATCTCGGGTCGATATCGACCCTCGCCTACAGAATCCACGCATGAGTACAATATCTCAACCAGCTATAAAGTACGCAGCGCGGCGCGACTGCACCGGCCCCTAGAAGATACACGCATACAACAACCTAGGCCCAAAATAACTGGTCCGAATCACACAAACTGTCATAGTTCCATACAAAAGTCCTGACCAAGGGACAATTCCCAAATTAAGTCCCGAAATGAGTCCCAAAGTCCTACGGACTATGACAACAAGTCAAACTACATAATTTATTCCATTGTTACGTCCGTCCGAAAGGGCCGGCACGTAACAGCCACTTGGCTGTCCCGTAACTCCCGTTCAGGCGCTAGGTCTGCCTACGGCGCAAAGGGCCAAGTTCGTCAGCAAAACTTCTATGCACTTACTTCCACACGGATTGCCTCGGCTGTAAACTATACTATGGCCTCGGCACTGGCGCCAGATTACGGTCGGCGCCGATCGACCGGGACGGATAATTTAATACCGCAAATGGCATGTTGCATCCGTGCAACACACCTCCCCCCCCCAACAAAAGAGGCGGCTACTCCTGTAGCCGGGACTTATAAATGACTGTATACATGGTCACTGTTCCCTTCCAGGGCACGCATCGATCGTGCCAATTGTCACCGTCCGTTGGCGATGGTTTACGGCGCCGGGCGGTAAGGGCTCGGGCGGTGACCCCCACGAGCAGAGCCCCCACGGCCATGCCCGCGCAGAGGTGCGGCCGGGCGTCGATGCCGGTGGACACGCTCAGCCGGCGCGGCCTCAGCCGGCTCGGGAAGAGGCAGGCCATTGGCCTGGACTAGGGCGGGCTGGAAGGTGAGTTGCCGCTCGCCGGCGCGTGCATCATGGCGTTTGGCCAGGTTGACATCCCACAGCGCCTCCAGTGGGAAAACGCTCAAGAAGGCGGCGAGGAACTTGTGTCGGGTGAGGGACACCGAACCTCCTGTCCAAACGATACCGCACCGAATAACTCGCCCATGGACCCCTGGGGCGGGGCGGCCTGCATCAAGGCAATGCACATGCAAGGAGCATTACGCAAAAGGTAGGAGAAGGGCCGGAATTATGCCAACCCTGCCCGGGCTTTATACTCCTGTAGCAAGCGTGCACAGCCCGTGAGTCCAGCCTCAGCGCGGCATATTTGCGGGACATACAAGCGCCATGAGTCTTGACGGGCCGCCTGGCCACTGACATTCACGTAAAGGAACCCGTTTTGAAACTTGGCTGGGTAGCCGTCCATGCTCTGAGGGCGGGCAGCTATGGCTTCATTTGCCTTGTCCTCAGTGACCGTGAAGCGCGAGATGAGGCGCTCTAGGTCCGAGCTGATGACGACCGTTGTTGCAGTATTTGCCAACGTGAATGCCTCTCCAACGGGCTGCATTGGAGGGTAAACTCCTGTCGCCGGCACCACATGGCTGTACGGGGCCGAAGTCCTTCCCCCCCCTGCGGCTGCGCACGTGCCCTCACGTGCAGGGGTGCTGCCGGCGAGGCGCACGGAATGGTCAACAGTGTCAACCTCCGCGGTTGTGGCGCCACAGAAGAGGAAGGGGCTCATCGGGTCGCTTAAGCGGTCGCCAAAGGGGGCGACGGGACCATGGGAGGGGATCAACGTCGTGGCCAAAACGTCAAGATCCTCATAAAACCAATAGTCGGGGCGACGCGACAGGGCGTCAGGGACCGTGTTGTCAAGGCCCTTGACATATTCGATCTTGAACGGACCGAACTGTGCCAAATATTCAAGCCAACGGGCTTGGCGTGGCGTAAGCGTGGGCTGCGTCAACAAGTGCGTGAGGGGCCGATGGTCGGTCTGGATGATCAAGCGGTACGGGTCCGCAGGGTCGGGTTCGGCCATGGCCACGTTGAACTGAGCACCCAGAAGATGGTGCCGCCAAGTATGGCAACAGTACACCACGGCCAACAACTCTTGCTGATGGACCGGGTAATTTCTTTCGGCCGGGATCATCGTCCGGGAGATATACTCGACCGGTTGGAGACCGAGACCATGGTCTTGGAGCAGCACACCGCCAATAGCAACCTTGCTAGAATCGCTATTGACCACGAATGGCTTGGTGGGATCCGGAAGGATGAGGACAGGCGCAGTGGCGAGCCTGGCCTTCAGCAGGTCAAAGGCCTGTTGACACAGGCCTGACCATTCCCACGGTACGTCCTTCTTGAGGAGGTGAGTAAGCGGGGCCGCAATGGTCGCGAAACGCGGGATGAAGCGGCGATAATACGATACCAAGCCCAAGAAGCTGCGCAAGGCGCGAACATTCGCGGGAACAGGCCACTGTTGGACGGCGGCGACCTTATCGGGGTCCGTGGACACGCCCTTGTCCGAGAGAATGTGGCCTAGAAAGGGGACGCTGCGGCCTGATTCTACCTTGCTGCGGCGGGCGGACAGTTTATTATCCGCCATGATCTGCAGAACCGCGGCAACATCCTCCAAGTGCTCCTCGAACGTGCGAGAGAAAATGAGGATGTCATCCAAGTAGATGGCCACGCAGGTGCGTTTGTACGGCTGCGTCCCCGGGTCCCACGGGATAGTCGGGTCGCGCAGGTCTGCCGAGACCTGGGGCAGCCGACTAGTGCCCATCACCGACCTAAAGAGGTGGTTCATGAGCATCTGAAAAGAGGCAGGGCTGTTACACAAGCCCATGGCCGCCACGCGGAATTGGTAATGGCCAAAAGGCGTGGCAAAGGCTGTTTTATGGCAATCTTCGGGGGCGATCCGAAGTTGCCAAAAACCGTCTGCACAATCGAGCACCGTAAAGTACTTTGCGCCCTCCACCTTATTAAATATATCATCGATGCGGGGGAGGGGATACTTGGACTTCACGGTGATCGCATTGAGTTTGCGATAATCCGTAACCAGACGCCACTTCCCATTGGGTTTGGGCACCAGCAACACGCCCGCGCTGTAAGGGCTATTGCTGGGCTCGATCAAGCCGGCCTCCAACAAGCCGACCAAGATCTTCTTGAGCTCTGCCAACTCCACGGGCCCCATGCGAAAAATGGGTGAGGTGGTAGGTGGGTGCCCCTCCTGCAAATGAATGCGGTGGAGCACCGGTCTGGCCGGGGGAAACGTAGGTGTTTTCTCCTCAAACACGGCTGAATACTGATCGAGCACTGCGTTGAGTCGTTTCACCTCGTCTTCCGACAAGTCCATGCCAAGCGAGTTTAACGAAACTCCAGCCTGGCATGCTGGGCGCTGGGCCCGCGCGCGTGGGCAAGGGCGTCCAGACGAATGGAGTAAACGGGAGGAGGCTGTCGGGCTCTCATCATCCGCTTGAACTCCCTTTTGGACATGAGAATGTCCGCAAGGCGACGACGGTCACTCTTGAGGGCAGGCGTGTCATCGGTGATGGTCATGCCGTTGGCCGCATACTGCCGCTCAGGTAACCAGAATGACCCATCTGGGAAGTGGGTAACCATGGTACCAAAAGAGACGGTCACCTTGGATATGTGCAGCCAGTCAATCCCTAGGATGATATCAGCCGCTTGTAAGGGAATGACCGTGGCGCGAATGGGCACGCTGGTGCCTTGTACGATAGGGGCCAAGTCCGCATAGCCCGGGGATGGCTGAGTGTAGCCATCCGAGTATCGCACGCGCCGAGCAATGGTATGGGGAGTCGGGGTTACTCCCAGGCGCTGCACTATGGCCTCACTGACGAAGGTGGTAGCCGCACCACTGTCAATGAGGACCTTGATGCCCTCCAAACAACGCCCAGAGCCCTGGGGGTCTGGTAGGCTTCCAGTGAAGAGGAGTAGTTGCCGCGGGCCTTCGCTAGGCTCCGCTTGCCATTCCTGGGTCTCTGTCACCACATTACATGGTAACAAAACTGGGCGACTTGTTCATGGCCGGGTAAGGTGTCGCCCGGAGTGCCCTCCCGGCCTCTCAGTCCAACGCCTCTCCTGCAGGCCCCTCGTCCACCGGTGTGCCTCGCAGGTGGCCGGATGCGGCCGCGGAAGAGCCATCATCAGGCTCGGCCGCGTCTGCGGCATCCAGTTGGTTGAGGGCATGCCCAGCTTGCTGGTAGGCGCTTGGGGGCGCCTTGGGTTGTTGGTACAGCCGGGGCTGTTGGCGCGCTTGTTGCAAGCGTCGGGCACGCTCACCCGCACTGGGAGCTGTGCGCATATTTCGCGCCGGTGGTGGCCTCGAGGCCATTTGCGGGGAGGCCGCTTGGAAATTGTTGCGTTGCACAGGCGGGGCCTGGTCCAGCGGAGGGAGATCAGGGCACTCACGTTTGATGTGCCCCACGCGGTTGCAGTGGTAGCACTGAATCCGGGAAGTGTCCAAGGCATTAATGTCCAGGACCTCGCACTGTAGCTCATCCACCCACACGGGGGCGAATCCCAGCTCATTGAGTTCCAGTGCATTCACGCGGGGTTTTGGGGTCCGCTGCACCAAGGGAGCTATCTCCGCTAGGTAGGTCTTGATGTCCTGCAGGTTCCATTGAGCCCAGGAGAGGTGGGCGAATTTCCGCTTCACCTCATCCCGGAATTCGGGTTGCAAGCCCTCATAGAACCTTGCCAAGGCTTCTGGGCCCATCAGGTCATCAACCCGCCCAGCTAGAAGCTCGAACTTGGTCATATATTCCCGATAGCTCAGGTTCCCCTGCTTGAACGCCCCAAAAGCCTCCCGGTCCAGCTTGTCTTGGTCGGGTGGCAGGTACTTGGCCCGTGCTCGCCGAAATAATTCAGCCAAGCTGCTGGGGAAGCCATTGGCCAGGGCGCTTTCGCAATGGAGAGCTTGTCTCACATCGGGAGCCAGTGCCTCGCTGGACACCAGCTTGACCTTGATATCCTCGTCCAAGAGCTTGCGATTGTATGTCTCCCAGATGTCGATCTTCTGAGACACTGCAATCTCCCAAGCCTCAAACTCTTGGTACGAGCAGTCGGGTTTAAACTTGGGAATATCCGACAGCTTGGGCAACGGTGGTAGTCGCCCTGCATTGTGAGTATCATCGTCATGATGGCCCATGATACTCGCGGGTCTCCCGGGCCCGGCCACACCTTGCGAGGTGTGCCCACGCGGGTAACCTGCCGGGGGGCTGCACTCATCCTCACCCGGGTGCTCATACCCATGTGGGTAGTGGGCGCGGCTTGCATAATGATGGGCGGCGGTGGCCGCTGGGTGCTGCGCTCGTGGGTCACCCGGAGCCAGGCGGTCGTATGCTGAGTTGGGGAGGGGAATCGCCTCCCCTGCGACCCCGAAGGAAGACCGACCGGTCCGTGCGGTGCCTTGGCCCTGCCCAGCCATATTTGGCGAGGCATGGCCGAAGGGGCTAGCCCCAAGGCCGGGGTCCAGGCGCATGATATAGGACGCCCGATTCGCAGCGCGGCGAGACCGCGATCGGCTATCATACAAGGGTGGCGCCGGGGCGCTGCTGGGCCAAGTGGCCAATGTAGGTTGCGGCAGCACCGTAGGCAGGGCCCCACTCCTACCGTAGTGCAGGGTAACATTATTCCCCTGCGCCCCCGCGCCGGCTCCTACACCAAGGGCCGGACCCGCCGACAATCCCGCTTGGTGGTCCATTAAGGGGATTCACTACAGGGCTATCAGGTGGTGCACCGGCAGCCGCCGAGGAATTCCCTCCCAAACGTGGGGTTTGTGCTGGGGATGACCCCCTAGAGCCACGCTCACTACTCGGGCGTGAGTGATTTTGGGTAGCTCTCTCTGCCGCCTCGAGTGCTGCCACGAGGGAAGGGGCAGGAGAGAAGCGATGGGCCTCTCGTCGCCCTCGCTCAATACCGTCAGCCATCGCGTGGTGGCTGGTAAAGTGTGAACAATGTGCCTCTAGTCACCTTGGCGGGATGACAAATTAAGCACAAAAAATACGTCAATTAAAGGACGTGAGATATTACTGCAGCTTGCCGGAGCTGACAGTATGTATCCCAGATATAGGGTGTGAGGCAATGGCCAAGACGCCAACTAATGCGTGAAATTGCAACCCACAAAGCGTTTCCGTTTAAAGCACGCAATATAAGGAGATTCGTTTCCGGACGAATCCCTTAGGTCAACCGGACAAGGCCAGGTTGGGGCATGCAAGAACCGCAATATGGGTAACGGGTATGGGCAGTTAGGATTGTGGGGATCCGACCCCCACAATGAATTACTGCAAGCGGAATTAGTAAGGGTTCCGGCCCTTATATAATTCCGTTGCTGATCCGGATCAGATTACAGAAAAACGGGACGGGATAGAGGCCACTAGGAAAGTTTCCTCCGAGTCCAGTTTAACACGTATGGCTATTTGAAATAGCGCCTTAAGGATTGAGAACGAATGCGAAACACCTTTGACTTCCTATGCGTCACAGCGCACGATGGTGGCTTAAGAATACTTGTCACACGATACGAATAAGCTCAAACCCGGAAAACCGGTTTCGTATATTACAATGTTACCACACAGATTAAAACACTCAATGCGGGAAGACTTACACCCAGTAGGCGAGGGATTCACACTCGAGCCCACAGGAGATTTACACTCCAGGATTAAGCGATGGTAAATAATCTGTAGAGCAACGTGGTAAATTACGATACAAGGTCCGGATTGCTGGCATAGCTCGTGCCTTCCTATTTTGTCCCTTCGTCCCCGTTGGTGGCTGCGCCTGGCGCTGCCAACCAGGCATGACGTGAGGTCCGCGGGGACGGGCTTCTCGAACCGTCTAGAACACAAATGGTGCCAGTACGGCTAGAGGCCTCTCCTGAAAATATCCAAATGTCCGTAGGTACCATCATAACGCATGTGCAGTGCCACTTGGCTGTCCCGTAACTCCCGTTCAGGCGCTAGGTCTGCCTACGGCGCAAAGGGCCAAGTTCGTCAGCAAAACTTCTATGCACTTACTTCCACACGGATTGCCTCGGCTGTAAACTATACTATGGCCTCGGCACTGGCGCCGGATTACGGTCGGCGCCGATCGACCGGGACGGATAATTTAATACCGCAAATGGCATGTTGCATCCGTGCAACAGAGCATCGCCGGCCAGGCCAGCAGAGGCTGGCTTGGCGGCAATGTCCTTCACCGCCTGGGCGGTGAGGCCCGCGGTGTTCTGCAGGACCTCGATAGCGATGGCATTATCCTTAAGACGCTGGTCAATGTCGCGGAGCTGGGCGGTGATGGAGTCGGTGGAGGCGGAGGGGGGGGGGGTGGAGGCGAGGAGGGTGGCGGTGGCGGTGGGGATGGTGGGGAGCTCAGCAGCCAGCGTGCGACCCACAGCTGCCACATCTGCAGCTAGGGGCGTCACGTGCTGTGAGATGGTTTCTTGGAGGTGGAGGAGGAAGGTACGTGGATTCGGTCAAGGGGGAGGGGGTCCAGAGGACCGTCCGTGACAGAGCGCTGAAGGATGGAAAAGAGGGCGGCGAGCTGAAGACGGGGGCGAGACCAGCGGGCCAGGTTCTCAGCATGTTGTCGGATTGAAAACCGGCCGTCAGGTCCAGTGCGGAGGCGGCTATGGCTTTGAAGGCGCTGGCACAGGTCGAAAAGGGAGGCGTATGACCCATAAAACACGAGCTCCAGTATCTTGATGGGTGGCATGTCGAAAAAGCTGGGTCTGGCATCGTCGAAGGTGGAAAATAACCCGTCAACGTCAAAGTCGCGCTCAGACCAGCTCGGTTCGGTTGGGCGGCTGCGTTTTGGCTCAGGCGAGGCTGAGGGCGAGGCAGGAAGCCCGGGAGGGTGCTGGACGACCACCAGTGCGCGACTAGTGTCATCATTGCCTGCCGGACCTGAGGGCGAAGCTGCAGCCGGAGCTGCAGACGTATTTTCATTGCCGAGCGCAGCCGTCAGGCTGCGTTGCGTCGATAAGCGTTTGCTCATCGTATATTGCGTAATAGCTGCGGATAATTATTATATCAGCATGTGCGTCGTAGAAAGACGCGACGATTGTGATATTCACGGCTAAATTCGGTGCTCAAACGTGAAAGTTATGAGCTCCGCCGTCAGCCATGGCTACCTCGTGGCTGCCCACGCGCATGTGCGCCCATGTTCAGCATTAATTAATTAATTAATAGACACGTGACTGCGTCACGTGAGCATAAGTCCTCAGTGGGAGGGGAACATGGGATGGAATGGATGGTATAAGCTATCTAGGTCCTAGTTACAGGGGTGTGGGCACCGCGGCCCGAATCGCTATGAATGCCATACTTGGTCACACGCGGAGCCCCCACAGGCTTGGGGGTGGTCTCCTTCATCACTACTTGCCATCTATCCTTGCGCATCATCTGCCTCCATATTACAGACAAACCAGGAGGCTGCCCGGGGGTGAGCCCGTCACGTCTAGTGTAGCACATGTCCATGCCGAGTCTATCACGAAAAGTCCACGGGTGGCGGCCCGGCCGCGCGCGGCAGGGGGCACGCCATGCAGGTGAGGACATATCGCCCAGGCTGGGCGGGCTTGGTGCCAGCTAGTCTATCTGATGTATCTACCTGATCTGTGCGGGCCAGGTGCCCGGCTAGGCCCAGGCGCCTGTGCCTAATAATGTGGGAAACATAGGGCAAATCAGCGTACAAATCCTCATTACTAATGTGCAAACCAAAGGGGATGTTAAGGGCCTTGCGCAGCATCTTGGTGACGGCGCCGTCGAGTCGTTGCTCCAGCTCCTGCATCAGTGTCCACGTCTCGGCGCCGTAGGTCAGGATCGTCAGAATGACGACCTTGAAGAGGTCACGCTTGACGATCCGGGGTAGGGCGGGGTTGCTCCACCAGCGGCGGTGGTCATGGAGGTGCGCCCACGCCATGCCGATCCGTGTCGTCATGTCGTCCTCGCAGTCGGGAAGCCAACTGCCGAGCAGCTTGAAGCGGCCTGAAGGAGGGTAGTTGACCTCGGCATCGTCTAAGAGGCGGAGTGTGGGTGGGGGCCCTGCCATGCCGAGGGCCAGGGCCTCCGTTTTGGGGCTGATTTCTAGACCAACCGCCCGAGCCTCGAGCGCCAGGCAGTCCAGCCAAAGTTGGGCAGACTCCGGCTTCTCGATGAGCGTGATGTCGTCGGCATAAATGAGGTCAGCTAGTAAATTCTGCTTGTTAGTCGGCCCCCTTCCCCAAGCTCGTTCGTGATCGCTAGGCCAGGGGCACGGCCTGCAATGCTAGCAAAGCGAGCACGTGCCTGGCGCATAACATAATCCACTACAATAATAAACAGGTACGGCGACAGGACGCAACCCTGCCAGACGCCGGTCTGCAGTGGGCATGGCGGGGTAATGCCGTGTTGAGTGCGCACCGAAGTGGTCGACCCCTCATACAGCGTGCGGATGACGGTAATCAGGGGAGTGGGGACGCGAGCGCGAGCAAGTACAGCCCATAGAGCGTCCCAGAGGACAGAATCAAAAGCCTTGATGAAGTCGACGAAGATCAGGATGGCGGGAAACTCACCAGGTTGCAGGAGAGCGATTTCCTCGAAGAGGCGACGCGCGACGAAGATGGCCATGACGGTGTTGCGCCCAGGACGGAAGCCCATTTGACTTTCCCCAAGGTGACAGTCGAGAGCAGAACGAAGGCGGTTCAGGATCATGCGCGTGAACAACTTATACATGTTCAGCATGCTCTATTTAAATTGCATTAAAAATTTCAGCTCTGTCTGAACTCATTTGCGCTACTTGTGGTGCATTATATATCCAAATTTCGCGCGAGAGTGACGCGTGACAGCAGAATCATGTAACTAGTTGGTGTTCAATCAAGGCACCTGCAACTTTGCAGCCAGCCTGCAGATGTTGCAAGTAAAGTGTTTGCTTACTCCCAGGTTAATCTGAGCTCATTTGCACTGTTGGGTGCATTTCATGATCCATAAAATGCTCCAAATGACCGTATTTGTGACGGTTGACAGCATAATTTCTGGCCATCCCATCTCTATTACGGGTGCAACTTGGTACTTGAGGTCTTGAGCTGCATATGTTATATTTAATGTGTCTGCCCATTTCCACGTCAAAACGACATTAATTGTGTTGTTTGTGGAATTAATTATGAATAAAACTGGCAATTTTGGCGTTTTTTATGCTTTTGGACGTCACCATTCTGTGAGCACCAAGTGGCCAACCAAGGTGTGACTTGGCACACTAAATCTGGGTACCATGGAGAAGCCAGCCACCAAGTTTGACCATCATCCGAATATTAGTGCAGCTAGGAGGAATAAGATGGGTGTTTTTTGGCACTTTCAGACCGTTGTGTATCAAGGAGACAACCAGCGCAGGCCAGAAAGCACACGTGGGCGCTTCCTTACGGGGGGGGGCTCGTTGTCCTCTATGACCTCGGGCCTGGGCCCACTTGGCCTTGTCCATCATCTTTTTCCAAATCACGGAGAGGCCTAGGCCCCCCATGTCCTCTACTAGCTGTTCTTTGAAGGTGCGCGCGGGCCTTGCGGCGTCTAGCATCACGGGGCCCGGCCCACGTCAGGAGGTGCCGGCCAGGCTGAGCTGGACGCAGTCCCGCGGGGGGGCCACGTGAGGTGTCTACCTGGTTGGTGCGAGCTAAGTGCCCTACTAGCTGCAGGCGTCGCTGCTCAGTTAATGGTGCTGGTGATATATGGCATGCCAAGGTACAGGTTGTTCGCCAAGGGCTCTCTTTTTCGCCCTTGGATGATCGTAGAGAAATTATGCTGGTGAGATATAAGTTTGTCTCGAACGATCCCTTGTCAAGTTTTCAGACGAAGTCTGCACGACTCTTGTATTACCTGATACAGCTATGTTTCCTTGGCGCAATTTAGTCCTGCAGGAATGCCGCACACGTCTGCAGCGTTCAGCTGCCCTCTTAGGGGAAGTTTCCCACAACACCTGGTTTAAGGGCAATGATAGACGGCTCTTAGACGGCTTCCACAAAAAGTATATTGTAACATACGTGGACAAAAGTGCCAACAACTCAACATTCAGACTACGCAAAAAACGCTACCTCACGTTACTACAAACTCAGCTAGCCGCTAACGCCACATACATTCTCGAACCTCGGACAACTACAGCCCTCATTGACTCCCACAGACGTTTCCTTCGGGACCACGCCATCAAGGTGTGTCCGTCTAAAAAGAAGCGTGCAGCCGCTCCTAGCCGTGCCTCTGGCCATAACGGGCCCGCCGCAGTTGGCCGCCCGGGGCGGGCACGTTAATTTTCCTGCGATGCGCATGTCCGGCCCCTCGTCGCCGGCCGTCGGCGCTCGAGGCTCGCGGCATCGAGTCGGGGCAAGGCGCGGTCCCGGCCTCCGGCGTCCGGCTTGGCAAGCGACCCACCCACTGGCCACTGGCCAGGCCCATGCCACATGTCGTTCCTCTGCTCATGCCAAACAAAATTATTGATGGCGAGGCAGCCATAGCCTAGCGTTTGGACCAAAAGCCCAGGATTTCGCGCCCCATGGGAACCCCCGAGGAGCATTTGGGCATGGAAGATGCCATTGGCACTAAAGGCATTTTTTCATCAGACGATGTCGATGTGTATGCCGGGCATGACGCCCCTTTGGCAGTTTCAAACCTGGCTGACGCGGTCAAAGACGAGCTTGTCGCTCCCAACGCACCACTTGAGGTCGGTCATGCAAAAGCGATCGTTGAGGTAGAGGATGAAGATGAACCAGCTCATGGGCAGGACGGAGAAGGCCTCCCGGAAGGCGGCGATGACGACTCCTCGGAAAACCCAGGGATAATGCAATTCGGGTCGGATGATGAAGATGATGACGACAGCTCGGATGGAGATTGGATGCCGGGAGCCAACCTGCCAGACGAGAACATCACTTGGCACTGCACTAATTGCACACAAGGCAATGAGGAAGATGATAGCGAATGCGATGTAAGCCGTGTCCACTGCCTATATTTTTGTTGTCGTCACGCTGCTGGCACCCCAGAAGCTGTTTCAGAGAATTCAAGAAACCGTATGTGTGCATGGTGGATTACTTACAGTGGCCTTGCTATTATTTCTTGTTGCCGGTATCATTATGATCTTGATCTCCCTTTATAATGACAAACGCCGTGTCCTTCAAAGACTTAGGTGTCTTTTTGTAGCATCCTTCTATTGGAACATGCTCACCCTATTGTTTTATGTGGTTGCTGTTTGAACAGTTTCCCATATGCAGTAAGTTACACATATGTGCATGTTTTTTTAAGTTTGATTTAACAGCATTACGAAGTTAGCACCGTTATATTGTCACACATAGTGTTGGGAACTGTTAATTGGAACTTTGTTTGTTTCGTTGCGGAGTCATCCCTAGGGGAACAAGGTGTAAACGTTCACGCGAGCCATGCATCAAGTACTGGGTTTGTACAACACAAACTTGGCATATACGGGAGTTGCTATTGCGAGGTGCTGAGAAAGATTAGCGTGCAGGAAAAACAATGGCAGCTTATGCGTAGGGGGGCTTCTTCGTGTCAGGTCAGTGCCACTGCATCCTCGCTCAAGCCCTACATCTGGTCTTGGCGGGTTGGACGGGTGCCCATGTCGTGGCATGTTGTCTAATGGTGGAGTGGTGTGGTACGTTGTGTGATTCCTGTGACCCATGGCAAGCACATCGCTGCATTCTCCCGGACTGCCGCCCATGCACCGCTGCTGCGACGTGTGTGCACGTAATTGATGGTTCAGCCAATGCCCCCCCTTTGGGAGATGGATGACCGGATTGATTGTATGGGGTGCCATAGCGTGTGTGCCTACCGGTGGGGTGCAGCGTGCCTGTCCCCCCCCCCCCCCAACGATGTATTATGTCCAGGCTCGGTTTTAGGTTAGGTGGTGTGGGCAGGGTTCCCCCCTGAGATTGCGTTTTGAGTTGCTTTGGCCAAGCCACCTGCGCCACTGGCAACAAGGGTGTCTACGTGCTGGTGTACCCACCGTAGGGAATTTGTCACTCGCTGTGGGGGATCCCAACCAACTAGAAACAAATCAGAGCCAATGGACACTAAGAAATCCATCCATGTGAGGAGGGGTTGCTTGTGGAAGCCATGGGCGCAAAGGAAAAGAAATGGACCTAGTCCAGGTTGATACACTCGCACGGTCAACAGTGCCATCCGCTGCGTGGGTTTTACTTTGTGGGGTGTGTACTGGTAGTTCATCCTGCCAAACCCATGCTTCACAGCATGCAAGCCCCTCTCCCACCCAACTCCTTGCCTTGTTGATCGCTGCTTCCTACACCTACCTACATCGTGTGCACCTACACCACCATCGTGTGGACCTACACCACCATCGTGTGGACCTACACCACCATCGTGTGGCCCTACACCACTATCGTGCGCCGTCTTGATATCGATGTCCACATCCGTGTACCCCCTGGTGTGTCATTGAAGTTGTCCCCACGCAGGCATGGCGTGGATGTGTCCCCACCTCTTCCTTGCGTGCGTGTCATTGACGTTGACGTATCCACCCACTGCGACGTATCAACTGCGGGTCCACCCATCGTGCATCACCTCGCATGCGCAGGCGTGCGGCATGAAACGCGATGAGCCTCTCTTCCCAACTTCCGAGCAACCGGCCGAGATTGCACGCCCCATCATCGCGATCGGCTATGACGAGCGCATGCAGCTGCACAAGGAGGTGCACTGCCTCCACAAGCACGGCTCCCTCCCTCCCTCCCTCCTCCCTCCCTCCCTCCCTCCCTCCCTCCCTCCCTCCCTCCCTCCCTCCCTCCCTCCCTCCCTCCCTCCCTCCCTCCCTCCCTCCCTCCCTCCCTCCCTCCCTCCCTCCCTCCCTCCCTCCCTCCCTCCCTCCCTCCCTCCCTCCCTCCCTCCCTCCCTCCCTCCCTCCCTCCCTCCCTCCCTCCCTCCCTCCCTCCCTCCCTCCCTCCCTCCCTCCCTGTTTCTTACTCCTCTGCTTTTTCCAAACCTCTACCCCACCTCCTCTGCTTGTATTACTCCCCTCCCCTTTGTTTTGAGAATGTGTTTGTTGGCATCTTCGTGTGTGCATGTGTGGTAGGGAATCAAGGCAAGTGCGTGGGGGCCTCGGCAGCTGCCCTGGCTGCTGCTGTTGCTGCCCCTTGATCCCTGACTAACTTGACGGAGCCTTGAACGGAATGCCAGTAAAACCCACATCCAGCCAGGACGCCGGCATTTGCCATGCGCTGTGCCCACTGACCCACAGCCCTGTGCGCTGCTGCTGCATGGCTTGTGTATGCTGCCTCTTGCCTCCGTCACTTGGCCCCGTGCGCCAGGGCAAGGTGGAGCCCCACCCCGAGCGACCTGACCGGCTGGCTGCGATCCACGCAAAGCTGCAGGCGGCAGGTGGGCAAGCAGGGAGGCGTGGGCGGTGGGCTGGGAATGGTAAACGTCACTGGTAAAGCTCTATTGAAATGGTATACAAGTTGTACGGAAATATAATGGTACATTGGCTTCCGTCGGGCGGTCATGGGGCATTGTCAAGTAAGCGGTTGTACGCGCAGCCAACGCAAATTACAAAATATGGGATGGTGGGTGGGTGGCTTGCGAGATGGGTAGGCTGGGTGGACATTTTGGAGGTAGAAGTCATGCTTGGACTCGGCGCCACTTAGCGTAATATTTCATGATGGCTTGGAAGCCATGTTACAGTTGGCCGCGTTCCAGCAGCAGGCCCTTGACTTGCTGGGATCACAGCCATGCTGCGCGGGACCTGCATGCTCTGTCTTGGCTTCAACCGTTTGGCTAGGCAGGTGGCCATGCCAGCAGTTTGGTAGCAGGGGTGCATGGGTAGCCACCAAACCGTGTCCGTGTAGCAGGGGTGCATGGGTAGCCACCGAACCGTGTCCGTGCAGCAGGGGTGCATGGGTAGCCACCGAACCGTGTCCGTGCAGCAGGGATGCATGGGTAGCCACCGAACCGTGTCCGTGCAGCAGGGATGCATGGGTAGCCACCGAACCGTGTCCGTGTAGCAGGGATGCACATAATCGCTACAAACTACGACATGGATATGTTGCACATTTATTATGAATTCGTGGATGCGTCGCACAATAATTAAGTACATGGATTGATTATAAGCCCCTTTGGCCGCCCGCATGGCATAGCCGTGGCCCTGCCCCAATAATGGCTGTGGCCCTGCCCCCACGTGACACATCGCACAGGCATCCTGTCGCTGAACCGCTGCCTGGCCATTCCTGGGCGCGAGATCACCAAGAAGGAGCTGCTGGCGGTGCACACGCCCGCGCTCATCGAGGCGGTCGAGGCGACGTCGGCCGTGCCCCTCACCTACTTCTCCTCCGACACGTACGCCAACGAGCACAGTGCGCTGTGTGCGCGGCTGGCGGCTGGCACGTGCGTGGACGTGGTTTCGGCCGTGCTGGATGGCGACGCGTCCAACGGCATTGCGCTGGTGGGTGGTGTAGAGTACTGTAGCGTATAGTGACCAACGGCTTCGCGCTGGCAGGTGCTGTGGGTGGGGCCCGGCCCCGCACCGCACCGCACCGCACGGCACCATACCGCCTCCCCCCGCAAAGTCTCTTTCCCTTTATGCTAGACTTCCCGTGATGCACCCCCGAGAGGCGCACATCCCCCTTGTGCCCCCACCCCCCCTCTCCCCCGCCCCCCCCCGCGACCAGGTGCGCCCCCCTGGTCACCACGCGGACAGCGACATGGCCATGGGCTTCTGCTTGCACAACAACATGGCGGTGGCGGCGCGCGCGGCGCAAGCAAAGGGCGCGGAGCGGGTGCTCATCGTGGATTGGGACGTGCACCACGGCAACGGCACCCAGCAGATATTCGAGGACGATCCCTCGGTGCTGTTTATATCGCTGCACCGCCACGACAACGGCTACTTTTACCCGGGCACAGGCGCGGCCAGTGAGGTGGGTGGCTCCGGCTGGCATCATTTTGCATGCGTGTGGGGGCGGGTGGCAGTAGCGGCCCTTTAGAGCTAGAATTTTATATTTGTATCTTTCGCCGACAGAAACACTTCTGTCTCCTTGCCACGCTGCCATGTGTGCTTGGATGTGCGTGGAGGCATGCGGTGCCAACCTATTCACCATCGTTGACCACCACTGACCACCGTTGACCCTTGTCGTGAGTTGGTTCGCCAAACGTATGATATTGTCACAAGAAACACACCATGGCCCACGTGTCACGGCTGCGGTGAATCACGTGGGGACAGGTGCCAGCAGCGGGAGGTGCCATGCGTGAGCACAAAGCACAAGGCAGTGGCTTCTCCAACACCATGCACGAGCCACGCTCATGCCAAACTATCTATGATCACCTTGCACGCTTCCGGGTGGCTGATCCCTGCGCGGCGTGGGCCGCACCGCTGCGCCGCATTGCCTAGCAAGCACCCCGTGCATGCGCAGTGCCCACGTATCAGCCAATCAGGGGCTAGCGATGGATATGGGTCCAGGTGGCACCTGGCTGCCCTTTGCCTTTGGTTCCAGCGGCACCCTGGGGATGCACGGGGTCACGGCTTGGCACTGTGTGGCATGCCTTGACATCATGCTGACATCATGCTGACATCATGCTGACATCATGCTGCATGCCCACTGGCCGCATCCCTTCCGCTGGCTATCGCCACCATCGCAGCAACGGGCCTCTTTCCTCGACTCATCCCCATTCCTCCCATCGCCATCGCCATCCTCGTCTCTTCTCAACAGTAGCTGCGGCCTGCCACGAGCTCCTCAATGTGTTTCGCCTAATAAGTATATCCTAGGTGTAGGCAATTGCTGTCCTCACCACGCCCGCCCGCCAGGTGTCTGCTTTTTCTCCCCCCTCGCCTACGGCCATGGGGTTGGTTCCCGTACTCGCTGGCCTTGCTCGCGTGCCGACCGTGAAGGTGATGTCAACACCTGCTTTGGCGACGACGCAATGCAGACAAGGATGCTGACGCACGCACCCACGTGGACACACCCAATATTGGCTGCCGCAGGTGGGGCGCGGTGCGGGTGCGGGCTTCTCGGTGAACGTCCCCTGGCCCACGCGCAACATGGGCGACGCCGACTACATGTCCGCATTCCTGCGCGTGGTCATGCCGATCGCACACCAGTTCAACCCGCACATCGTGCTCGTGTCGGCCGGCTTTGACGCCGCTGCGGGGGACATGATCGGGGGTTGCCAGGTGGGCGCGCGGCATCTGGTTTGCAAATCCTCCAGTCCTAATGCAGAGGTTGTTGTTGCGTTCGGCTTGTTTAGTGTAGACACCACCGTATATAGGTATCATTCTGTCAATGCAGGCTCTATCAACAAGCCATCATTCAGAAGATCTAGATATCCTGCCCTAAATGTTCTTGTTATTCAGTCGTTCCCATCATCCTTCCCCCTGGATGTCCCTTCACCCTGTCTCTGTTTTAATGCTTTATCAACTTTTTTTTTTCCGGCCGGCCAAGGCTGTGCCGCACTCTGCATGCTCGATGGGTACCGATGCACCTCCCATGCACCCGCGTTTGTGCTCACCACGCATCCATGTCCACTGCCGCCTGCACCACCGGCACGTCTGCTGCCATTCGTCACCTCTCCTTGTTCGTTTGTCTCTGTTCTTGTCAGGTCACGCCCGCGGGCTACGCACACATGACCCACCTCCTCAAGGGGCTGGCAGGGGGCCGCGTCGTGCTCGTGCTCGAGGGCGGCTATAACCTTCGCTCCATCGCCAACAGCGCCGAGGCCTGCGCCCGCGTGCTGCTGGGCGAGGACCCACCCCCATTCCCCGCGGACGCGCCGCAGGAGCCCAGCCGCGGTGCGCTTGTGGCCATCGCCGAGGTGTGCCGCGTGCACTCCTTGTACTGGCGGGGGCTGGCCAGCCGGTCAGGGTACGTGCCGGCACCGGAGCTGCCCCGGGAGAAGGAAAGCAAGGGGGGCGCAGAGGGGGGGGAGGCAGCTGGGGAGGGGCTGGGGGCAGGGGCGCCGGGGGAGGATGCTGATGGGGATGGGGTGGTATCTCCGGGGAATGGCGAGGGCGAGGGCGAGAGCGAGGATGGTGCCCACAAGGGCGAGGCAAGCACGGTGGGCCATGGCCACTCGCATCCGCGCGTGCACGGGCATGAAGGGGAGCATGAGGAGGAGCGGTTGCTGAGGGAGCAGCAGGGCCAACAGCAGCAGCACCAGCACCACCACCACCACCACCACCACCATCACCACCGGCATGAACAGGGGGAGGGCAAGGGGGGGAGCATGGGGCCGAGGGCCCTGGGGTGATGGCGCCCCATGATGGGCATGAGGATCCCCAGGACACCAAGGGGATGGCGACCACTGGCGTTCAAGACCGCAAGGAGGGTGTGCCGGATGCTAGTGCTGGCAACCGGGTGGAGGCGGCGGGAGGGGATCTGTCTGGGGCAGCGGGTGGCGTGAATGCGTCGGCTGGCGTACATACAGGCGGGGACAGGAGCAGGGGTGGTGTGGAGGGCAAGGAGGTGGGTGCGTCGCCAGCTGCTAAGCGGCCATGGGGGGAGGTTGCTGGTGGGTCATCGGGTGGTGCTGCCAATGCCGTCGCATCGCCGGGTGAGATCGGAGGGCAACACGAGCAACACGAGAAGAAAGCCAAGCTAGGGGGTGCCGAGACAGGCGCGGTGGATGTAGACCGTGGGTCATGATGGCTTGTGCTGGTAGCCATGAGCTTGTGGTGGGGAATAGGTATAATGGTCCTCGCTGTGCGCATGGCAAGCAGGCGTGGATGCCCGGCCAGGGGGCATTCAGTATCCCTGCTTAGTTTATAGTAGTTATTATCGAAGCCAGTTTTATAGATTGCTTTCACGGCATGAAGAATAGGCTGCACAGAGAGTGGTGGGGATGGAATGGGAGTGAACAAAAGAGTATAATTGGACATTTTTGTTGACAGTTAGCAAGTTAGTTAGGTTCGAAATACTGGCACGAAGTACTCGCAAGCATTGATTCTGGCAACTTGTACAACTCATTAAAATTAAAATTAAATTATAACATGCCTCCGTTGGGAGATCATGTAGCACATATTCCATGATGGATGGGTGGAGTGGAGGAAGCCGCGTAATCGAACTAACCTAAGTCTAAGCTATCTAGTCTAGAAAATCCTAACTATGTTGTACACTGCTCATCAAAACGCCTCCTCCTCTTGGGGGGAGGGGGCTTGCCCACAGGGTCGGGCGTGTGAGCCTTGACAATCTTCTGTCACCGCGTCTTGTCCTGCATGGCAGTCCAAAGACGGGAGAGAGAGTGGATGCGGTGTTCAAACTGGGCTGGGACCACTAGGTCGTCCAGCAACATCTGGATGTAGTTCGTGACAGGTTTCCCTACCCTTTTGGGAATGCCCTTGGGGCCAGGCCAGGTCAGAATGTGTTGCCCTGGCTGGCCAAGCCGCTGTGGGCCGGCCAGACCAAGGGCGGTGTCGACCTGGCTGGTGCGAGCAAGGTGTCCTACAAATGCTATCCTACGCTGCCTAATCTCGTCCGAAATACGAGGCATACCATGATACAAAGACTCTGATGACGGGCGCTCAGAAAACCCTACGTTAAGGACCTGTCGGAGCATCCTGTAAACCGTGCCGTTGAGCCTAGCTGCCAGTTTGGGTGTGATTGTCCACGCCTCGGCGCCATACGTGAGCACCGTGAGGACGAGGACCTTTCAAGAAGAGCATGCGCTTGCGGTGCTCGCCCAGGCCCTTCGAGCGCCAGTAGGTGTTGAGCGAACGGAGCCTGGCCCAGGCCAGGCCGATGCGGGTGTCCACATCGTCTGCAGTGTCAGGAAGCCAACTCCCCAACAGTTTGAAGCGATCGCGGAACGGGACCTCCGTCCCGTCGAGCAGGCGCGGCAGCGGTGGTGTACTGGAGGCCCCAATCACCATCGCCTCGGTTTTGACACTAATCTCCAACCCCACAGCCCGCGCCTCCAGGCCCAGACAGTCCAGCCAGGTCTGAATGTGCTCGGGGCTCGCGATGAGGGTGGTGTCATCCGCATAAATCAGGTCGGCCAGGCGGTAACCAGGTGTAACCCCGCCGTGCGCGCTCTCGTTAAGGATGTCCAAGCCAGGCTCGAACCCCTTAAGAGCAGTAAAGCGCGCACGTGCCCGGCGCATGACGTGATCCACGACAATAATGAACAGGTATGGGGACAGGACACAACCTTGCCACACCCCGTGGTGAAGGGGGAATGGTGGGGTGGTGCCTTCCGCAGTCCGCACTACTGCCTGTGAGCCCTCATACAGTCGGCGAATGGCAGCAATAAACGCAGGTGGTACCCGATCCAGAGCTAGGATGGCCCAAAGAGCCTCCCAGAGAACCGTGTCAAAGGCCTTGATATAGTCAACAAAAATGAAGACCAGCGGCAAACTGTCAGGGGGAAGGCGACGCACCTCCTCCATCAACCGGCGCGCAACAAACACAGCCATGACAGTGTTACGACCACGACGGAAACCCATCTGAGACTCACCCAGGTGTGGGTCCAGCGCGGCGCGGAGCCTGTGCAGCATCATGCGCATGAACACCTTCAGCGCGGCGCTCTGGAGGCAGACACCCCGGTAGTTACCGGGGTCAGCAGCAGAGCCCTTCTTGTACAGCATCACGCGGATGGCCGTCTGCCACTCAGCAGGCGGAGGCTCGTCAGAGAGCAGGACACGGTTGCAGAACGCCAGCAGAAGATCCCTAACCGCCGGATCAGGGGTCTTCAACAGCTCAGCAGAAAGGTGGTCGGCACCGACCGCCGCGTCGTACCGCAGGCGAGCAAGGGCGCCGTCCAATTCCTTCAAAGTGATGGGGTGGACGACGTCGTTGGTGGCAAGGCAGCCCTCCTGCAAGGCGGGGACTTGGTAGTCCGCGGCCGAGGAGGGGGGCGCTGGCGGTGGCGGGGGTCCGGCAACCACGAGGCGGGCGGCCGTCTCGGGCCCGTCTCGGGGTGAAGCGGCGGGGGGGGGGCGCGAGCCCCACCTGTCAAGGAAACATTGTGGGCCAACCAGCGGTCAAGGCTGACCGGCGCCGTGCCGTCCCCCGTGTGCTCCACCGGGGTGCGCTGCCGCCGGCCGCCGAGCCGGTCGAGGTGCATGGTACCACATGTCCTTGCCCTGGTTGCGAGCCTGGCAGGCCTTGGCATCCGCGATGCACTGGGCCGCCTCCGCGTCCTGAGCGTGCTCGTAGGCCTCCACGATCGAGGGCGGCCTTGAGCACTGGTTTCTGCAGCGGGTCCCGGTTACGCTTGAGGCGGTGCCGGGCGGCCAAGACCTTGGGGTCCTGGCGGTAGAGCGGGCCGGGGCGGCGGCGGGGCATGGCCGGCAGGTGCCGGGCCGCCAGCAACGGGGCACGGGCCGCAAAGCCCGCAAAAATGGCGGCGTTGGGGGCACCCGTGTCCAGCTCGTCGACGTCCGCCCGGGCGCCCAGGGCCGACAGGTATTCCCGTCGGCACCGGTTCCGCTCGTGCTCGGCGTCCGTCCAGTCCTCAGGATCTCCTCGGACCGGGCGTAGAGCAGACCAGTCAGGGCGGACCACTGGGGCGCGGCACTCCCGAGGGACGTGGAACCGGAGCCGAATTATGGGACCTCGCGCGCACCAACCGGTGGTCAGAGCACACCGTGGGCGTGTCAAACACTCGGGTGTCCAAAAGCGAGGTGCACCTGGGCTGCCGTACCACCACGTAGTCCAAACAGGCCTGACGGCCGTTAGGGCCGCGAAAAAGGGGAGTGTTGTCGTTAGCTTCCGTGTCAGCAGGCGCAAAGCGACTGCCAGCAGCGCCCACGGGGAGCGTGGCATTGGCGTCGAGCAGCATAACCAAAAAGTGGCGGGCCGGAGTGACCCCCTCAAGGCCATGCAAGGACTCGAAGAACTCCTGGCGTGCCGACTCAGGTAGACCACTATGGGGTGCGTAGCCCACCCCCACCGTGAGGTGGTGCTTAGACCGCGCCCCTCGACGGAGGTGAAATGTGCTATACCATAAGGCGTGGGGTTAGAAACTCAGTTGAGCGTGCTGAGGCTAGCAACTGCCAGGGGCGAACACAAAAGACCAACACCACCTTGGCCTGGTGTACCACTGCCAGCGAAATAAAACCGCCAGCCACCTGCCAGGCGATCAGTGCTCACCATGCCAAGTGGCACCGAGCGGCGATGCTCTTGCACGCCTAGAATAGATACACGATGGGCTATGCAGAAGGCAACAAGCTCTTCTACCCGATAGCTATATGACCGCTATCTGCTAGCAATGTGCGTGCGTTAAAAGTCGCGAGGGCCAAGGATGCCTGCTGGCCCACCAGGGGAGAGTGGCGATGGGGGATGGAGGTGGGTGCAGCGGGGGGTGGGGGTGGGGATGGAGGGGAGGGAAGGGAAGCGGAGGAAAGAGTGCTTTTCATCGCATTTATTTTGTCCTGCAGGTGTAGGATGCGAGCCTGCCGCCTGCTCTGTGTATTCGGGGATGCTTGTGCAACGCAGAGGCGTAGAAAGTCTAGCATGCGTTGGGTGTTGCTAATCTTGCTGCTGAGAGCTGTCGTTCGAGCCCGAGATACCGGCACCACCATGTGTCTCAGTCGACTATTAGGTCGATGCATGGGAGTGGAACGGGGGATTGTTTAGAGGCTGTCCCCGAAGCCTGTTAGCCGCGAGCCGACGAGTGGGGTTGTCTACTTCCTGGAACCACCAGGGGCAGCACGCTTCGCACCACGAGACTCCACACGAGACTCCACATTGTCGGTGTCTACACGGACACCACCCTGGCAGGTAAGCACCAAAACGACCATCCGGCAACAGTCGCAGCTGCACACGCTTACCCCCCGGTACGTACCCGGCTCGTGCCACCATCATGCACCACCTTCTCGCTATTCCAGCACTTAATTGCTCCTCGCCGCCAGCTGTGCCGGGGTGTAGTCTTCATCCATGCTGATGGGGTGGCCCTTGAGCAGACGACGGGCTCCCATCACCCGTTTCTGGTCGTTCACAGTGGCCATGGTGACCAGAACCAGGCCAGCTGGGCCTGGCAGGCGGATGGCCCTGTCAATGGTCACGTGATCGCGCAGCTGCAGCAACCCCAAGAACGCGGGGCCCCGCAAGGCCTCGGTAAGTGCTTGTGCGGTGTCATGCGCGCCCTTCTCCACATTCTTGAGAATGATATTGCGTTGTCTGAGCTGTGCCACATTCTGTGACGCGACTGCGGTGGCAGCCGACTTAGCCGCCTGGGCGACTATGGCATATCCAGGTTCTTCCCCGCCGCGTCCGCGAACGTGACCCGCTTGGGGGGGGGGGGGTCGCCATTGAATTGAATTGAATTCAATTCAATTCAATTCAAGGGGTGGCCATGGCCGCCTTTAATTCCAGCAATGTGGCTTGGGTGACAGCAGAGTCAGCAGCCAAAGACTTGAGCGCACCTTGCACAGACTTGAGCTCAGAGGTGAGCGCCTGCAGCTCAGTGGGGTTGGCTGCGCCGGCAGGGGTGTCGGCATCGACCGAGGTGTCGGATGCGGCCGCGATGGTCGCCAGCGGTTTGCAGAGTTCGGGGCAGCATGTTAAGAGGCAGGAGGTGCGTTGCAGGTCGTCGTCCCATTGCAGCCACTCCGCGGGGCCGTCAGGCACAGCTGCGCCGGTGTTGGGGTGGCGGATGATGTCGTCGGCGTCGTATCGAATTTTGAGGATTTGCAGAACGTCGGCGACCGGCATGGTCAAAAATGCCGCAAAGTCGGCCGGTTGCAGGCGGGTTCCGAGGCTTGTATATTTGGTTAAAGCAGACGGTGACCGGGCGGTGGGGTTGCAGGCCGGCGTGGGGGTCGCCTCGGCGGCCATGGGAGTGACTTCCGAAGTGACTTCCGTACGTGGTACGCGGCTTCTTGGGAGCGGCGGGAGCGATGCCGGCGAAAGGGCTGGCTGCGGCAAGAACGTCGTCCAGCGAGCGGGTTTCTGGGGCGGCAGGTGTTGTTGGGGCCTCCATAGCTATACGGGGAAGATGTCGAATGCTGGGGCGGGGGGCGCAGGCGTGCTATTCACGAAGGGAATGCCGCCATATCGAGTCGAAAATAGCGATATCTGCTGGGCAGGCCGAGGTCGAGAACGTACGAAATCGGGGACGATAGCTGCAGGAAATTATACCAGCAGGTTCGTCATCAAAAGACGAGTCGAATGCAACAAACCCGACTAAATTTCATGGCCTGAGTCGAAAGTTATGAGCATTCTCGGCAGCCATAGCTCGGCATATTCCCGCAGAGAGGGGACACGGAGAAGTACAACTCATGAGACAACTATACCTGGACAAGGTAACTGTGGCCAAAGAAATTAAGTGAGACAACTATTTTTAATGGCCGAGGATCATGGCAATTGAAATTGATACATAGCCACGAGACCGCATTATCAATGAGACAACCAACTCTCCGTAGTGGGGTTTATCTGCTCTTTAATAGTAGTGGGATAGGTAAAATTGCTTGACAAAGGCATGCAGCCACAAGAGGTCCAACCTTGAAGTAGATGTGAGGAAAGTTGCCTCAAAGACTGCACACAGGTCGTATTGTTTGAAGAACTTATATACCTTTCTGTGTCGCGCCAACTCATTTCCCATGTTTACGACGTTCGCGAGTATTGCAGGAAATATTACCTCCTAGAGTGTTTCGCAACATCGTCAGCCGGGTGCCATGTAAACACGCCAGTCCATTT